>LZPO01087195.1:440536-452343 GCA_001675575.1 Neotoma lepida | reverse complement strand
GACTCACATCAGAGTAGAACTGACAACTTTTTAAATTATTTCTTGTATTCTTCGAGGTTATCATGTAATCATATCATTCTCCCCTTCCCTTTCCTCCCTTCAAAGTCTCTCATATGCCCCTCCTTTCTCCCTTTCAAATTCATGGATTCCTTTTTCATTAATTGCTGTTACATACATAATACATATTCCTAAATACATAAATACAACCTGCTCAGTCTGTATAATGTTAATTATATATATGTCTTCAGGGATGACTATTTGATATTGGATAATCAACTTCTCTTTGCAGCAGACAGAAACCAGCACAGAAAACCATAACCAAGAAAAATGTAGAACTCTGGAGACCCATCCTAACAGTACAACTCCCATGTGTACAGCTTAGGGAACACTGTGAAAGCAGAAGTAGAGAGATTGTAAGAGCCAGAGGTAGAGAGATTGTAAGAGCCAAAGGAACAGAAGGTTTGCTGTGNTATTGTGTCTCCTGGGAACGTCAGAAGCTACACCCACGGAGTCTCTCAATAGGACTATCTAAACATGAACTGAACAACAGCAGACATGCTAACATGGACAAGGGAAAGCCCGTCAGGCTTCAGCCTACACAAAGAAGTACAGAATGCTGAGAGCAGGAGAAACAGCCTTCCCCAGAGGAGAGCACTGAGAAGTTTATTAAATCGGGGACCACCACGATTTTTAAATGTCCTCTGGCCACCACCACTGTATAAGCTCTCTAATGGTTGGGACAGAATACTTAACAAAAGCAGTTTAAGGACTAAAAAGTGTCTTTGGGCTTATGATTTTAAAGGATACCAGNCACCATGGTGAGGAAGGCATGGCAGTGAGAGCCTGAGGCATCTGGTCACACTGNATACATCGTCAGGAAGCAGGAAGATGGATGCTTATTCTCAACTCGCTTGCTCCTTTTCCTATGTTCATTCATTCCAGGACTCCAATCCACAAGCGAGTGCTGCCCACATATAGGTTATACCTTCCCTCCTGTGTTAAACTTCTCTGGAAACNCGCCCATAGACACAGACACACCCAGGGGTGTGTCTCCCAGGTGATTCTAAAGCCAGTCAAGTAGATGATAAAGAGGAAGTCTCCAAACCTCACTCTCCAATTCCTTCCTCCTTACTGGTCCCTCCTGCCTCTTCTCACTCTAGTCTTCCCTGTGCCCACTTATCCCCAACTTCTGTTCCTAGATTTTTCTNGGCCACATCCAAGGAATTAACCAGGAAGGGGGCTTTCCTGGTTACCCCTCCCCCTTAAGAAGGAACTTTCACTAACTCAATGCAGTTTTTGCCTACAACAGAAACATAAATCCAAATGAGGATGTATTTTTGCCTTCATTTGCATATGAAGATATAGAGACTGGTAGGACTACTTGCCCAGGTCAAAGGGTAGAGCTNGAATTTGAACCCAAGCTTGCTTAGTTCCACAGGCAGTACTCTCAAAGGCNGTAATCCCCTCCCCTCACACCTCCCAGAGAGGCCATTTGGCAACATGCAAGTGAGTGGCAACAGTCTGCACCATAACCTCAGCCAGCTGTCCCTCAGAAATGCCAGTGCTTCCAAGGGACGTGGGCAAAGCAGCATGAATTATTCAGCACAAGTCATCAGCCCCATTACAGAAACAATGCAATAAACATGAGCCGCCATCTTCTGTGAGGGGTGACGTTCATGCTCATTTGAGAGGCCATATTCTTTTGATTTCATTTCTTCACACAAGTTGTTTCTGCATGCAGGCTCTTAGAGTCTCTCCTACTTGGAATTATAGAATGTAATGACTCTGTGCATAATGGGATATGTGTTCAATGAGTATTTAATAATTAACTAAATGAATGACAGTGTTTGTTTCAGTAGTGTGCGGCAGATGGTGGGTAGCGGGAAGTATAGAGGCCACAGAATGGGGAGATATCTATTGTTGAAGAGATTTTAATCTCAATTCCATTTGAGCCCAAAGAAGGTGAATTCAGTCTTCATTACTTAATAACTGCCCCACAGATCTAAACCCAGGCCCATTTTACCACTCTTCCCTGAAAGCTAATTTATTCAAAAGGATTGTTTGCTTTTGTTGCTTTTGTTGTGTTGTCAAAGAAATCCCTTACTCACTGAGTTATTTCAGANCCTAGCAAAAAAGAATTTCAAACAACAGTGAGTCAAGCTTCCATAAGAGCTCTAAGACTAGCTTTGAAGACTTCAGGAAAGAAACACTCCTACCTGGACAAAAGGGACCAATGAGATGAAAGCCCTTCCCACATGAGCCTGACAACTGAGTTTGATCCCTAGATTCTATGGTAGGAGGACAGAATTGACTCCCTAGAGTTCCATCTAATCTCTACATAGATGGCATGGTACACACACACCTGCATTCACAGGCACACATTGTACACAAATACACAAATAATAATAATAATTTAAAAATTAAATATGTTAATTANTGTTATTAATTAATGAAAATTGAGGGGAAAATATCAGGGGCTAGAGAGATAGCTCAGAGGCTAAGAGCATATATTGCTCTTGCAGAGGAACCAAGTTTAGTTCCCAGAACCTACATCAAGTGGCTNACAACCACCTGTAACTCCAGCTCCACCAGATCCAAGGCCTCTGACTTCCATGGGCACCTGAACTCAAGTGGACATATCCACACAGAGACATCCACACACCATAATTAAAAAGNAAAGAAATCTTTTTTGAAAAAATCAGATTGACCATCAGTCCTTACTGCATATCACTACTGTTCTCTGTGTAATCAGCACAGCAATTAACATACGTTGGTTTTCATAATTTTGAAAGCAAGTAATCACAATTCTGAAAACATTTACTTATTTGGCAAAATTTTAAATCTTGAGACCCCAAAGTAAAAATTTGTGAAGAAGCTCCCCTTACAAAATAAAAGGGGGAGGGACATTCTACCAGATTCTCAAAGATGAAGATCTTAATGACTCAGTCCTGAAGAAGACATTTATACCACCCCATTAAGGCTCAGGGAACATTATAGAAGAGGGGCAGTGAGTGTGTAAGAGCCAGGAGACAGGGTGAAGNGCTGCAAAATTCCCTCCTCTAGATTCAACGCAACCATTGTTGTATAGTCACAACTGATGTTACCTACACAAGAACCTGAATAATACTGGGCCTGGTCAATAATTGGTCATGGAAAGAAAGGGGTTCATGGAGCCCTGCCCTCAACAAATGGCTACTAATGAGTGTGGGAGAGGTGGAGTCATTGTCTTCAATTGTATACCTACTGCTGAGCTCACCAGACTCCAACAGATAACTCCAAACCCAAAGTCATACAGACAGCCCTGGTTAAACTCAGTGGGTCATAACACAAAATGAATAGACAAGAAAGAAACTTGTAGTGATGGGGGGATCAGATGGTGCTAGGAGAGAGAAGGGAGGATGTGGGGGAGAGTGGTCACCGTGTATGATGTACGTGTATGAAATTGCCAAAATACAAATGTGATTAATACAATAATAACTATTGTTAAAGAGAAGTCTCCTTTAAGGTTCCCTAAAGTATTTTCACACAGTAANAAAGCCCCCTCCTTTTTCAATTTTNTAAAAATTATAAGAATCTTAGGTACAAATGAACTTTATTGAATACATTTTTTAAGAGCACTATGGTTCAAAGGACAATCACTCTGCAACCCACAGATCCAGGGAGACTACCTAGCAGGAAGGACCCTACGATGACTNTAGCATAAAATAAGTTTGGGTTATGCCCAATCACTGGGCATGCTTTAGTGAAACATTTCACTATTAGGATAAGAATTTGTACCTCTATTTATGTTCAAGCTATCTGTATATTATATCTCCTGCAGTTGTACATCAAATGTTTTAATAATAATAAAAAAATAAAAAATTAAAAAAAAGAGCACTATGGTTCTATCCCCAGTGAAACACTGTTGAGGAGTAGAGCCTAGTAAGAGGTGAATAGGTCCTAATTGCTTTGCCTTCACTGGGTCAATGTCATTATCATGGGAGTGATTTGATTATCACAAGGGGGGTGTTACAAACACACTTTCAGGGACTGGAGAGATGGCTCAGCAGTTAAGAACATTGGCTGCTCCTCCAGAGGTCCTGATTCAATTCCCAACACCCGTGGGTAAACTCACAAACATGCTTCCACACTTCTTGCCTTCTCTTGCCTTCTCCTCCCCTTCTGTTTTCCAACATGGGGNAAAAAGAGCAGGACAGCCCTCATCACATGCTGATACCCTGATATTGAACTTCTCAGCCTCCAGATCTATGAATTTTCTCTTTAGAAATCCTCCAGTGTATAGCATTCTAGCAATAACAACACAAAGAGGATTGAGAGAGGTGCCAAATCCATTTGTGAAGACTCTGTTCTCATGACTTAACCATCTCCAGTGGCTCCACATCTTATGACTGTTATACTAGAGGTTCATTTCAACATGGGAATTTGGGAAAACACAACCCTTCAGACTACAGTGAGTTCCTAGTGTTGATACTCCATTTCAATCAAGCTCAAAGAAGAGAAAATTGCAAGCTCTAATATCTAGGGTTAGAGTTTGGTTCAAAGGCCCAGTTCTCAGAACTTTAACTGGTGAGTGGCAGGCAACTTCTCTCCTAAGTTGGACGACTTGGGTCTTGCACAGCCAAGAGCACAGAGGCTGCCTTCTGTTGTTGTTTCACTCTTTTGGAGGACTCACCACCAGGCTCCCAAATAAATCACACATGGAGGGTTATTCTTAATTATGGATGCCCAGCCTCAGCTTGGCTTATTTCTAGCCAGCTTTCCTTAACTTAAAATTATCCCATCTGTCTTTTGCCACTGGGCTTTTACCTTTTTCTATTTCTGTATATCTTTCTTTCTTACTCTGTTGCTGGGTGTGTAGCTGGGTGACTGGCCCCTTGTGTACTCCTTCTCTGGCTACTTCTTCCTCTTCCTCACAGATTTCTCCTTCTATTTATTCTCTCTGCCTGCCAGCCCCGTCTATCTCTCTCTCTTGTGGTGGTATTTTATCTATGTCCCCCAATAAAATTTATCTGAAGATCAGAGGAACAAGGTCAGCCGCTAGCCTTGCAAAATTNGCACACACCCTTAATCCTATCACTTAGCAAGCAGGATCTGTCTGGATCCCTGTGAGTTCTAGGTCACACTAGGAACAGTNAAGNGTGGAGACACATGCCTTTAATCCCAACATCAACCATAGAATTCTGGAGGTCTATACAGACAGACAGGAAGTGACAGAAGTGAGCCATAGGAGNAAGTGATGTAGCTAGGCTGAAAGAGCCAATGGGAGAACAAAACAAAAAGGGATATAAAAGTGGAGGTATAAGNAAGTAAAACTCTCTCTCCATTTTGGAAGCTGCGGCAGCAGTCNAAGGTGAATCTGGTAGCTGTTCCTAATTCCTCTGATCNCTGTCAGACTTTCACCCCATCTCTGCCTCTGTGTTTTATTTAACAAAACTATTTAGAAAATCCGTCTTACANTCTCTTGCCTTTCTGTTGGCCATTCAGTTCTTTATTAGACCAGTCAGATGTTTTAGACAGGCAAAGTAACACAGCTTCACAGAGTTAAACAAATGCAACATAGACAAAAGTAACACACCTTAAAATAATATTCCACAACAGCCTTCCAAAGCCCTCTCCANATAGAGGGATGGCTTCTTCTTCAATTCACCCAAAGGTATTCTCTAGCCTCCTTTAAGACAGTGGTTGAATTTAAAGTGTTCCTTTGTGTGTATCCTTTCTTCTATTTGGTAAGAAAATAGAAAATATATGTATGAGACGATCTAGAATTCCATCTTCGTTTCTTCATTTAAACAACAATAGCAGAACAAAACTGATACAGAAGNNGTGAAGGAAGGATTTCCCTTTACATATATTTGTGAGAGAAAGCAATAGGAGATTTGTTAGAGAACAGAGCCCACAACAGAGCACTGAGAACTGAACTCAGAAAAGACAGTCTTAATTTCAAAGGTTTCCCTGATGTTCATCAGGGCTTCTGAATACCCAGAATCCACGTTCCGCCTCTCAGCCCTGCCTTCATTCCTTCATAATACCATAAGCCTCGATTTAAATACTGGTGACATTCAGGAGNGATACAAACCGCACAGAGACTGAGCACTGCCTGCCACAGTNTAGGCCACTGTAAAGAAGGCAGGATAGCCAGAGGTGACCTCACCACTCCTACTGTTCTGTTTGGGGCCAGAGAAGAAGGAGACAAACTGTGTTTTCCAGGACATGCAGTTATGAGGAGGTGCCATCCAATCCAAAGGCAACCTGTGAGGAGCAACACCCAAGAAGCATGGGAGTGTATAATCGGTACAAAAGAACAAGACGAAGCCAGCAGATGAGAATGTTCAAGAAAATGTATCTTCTGGCATACTGCTCCAAAACAAATAGGCGTGTTGTTTCTGAAGAAAAAAAAAATGCCACAACAAGTGGTTAAAACATAAGCACATGCCTTTAATCCCAGAACCCAGGTGATTAAGGCAAGGAGGACCATGCGTTCTAGGCCAGCCTGGGTCAAGTGGTAAAACCCTATGCAAGAGAATCAGAAACAGTTTTGCTGGGCAGAACAGACATATGAGATGCAAGTGGAAAAGGGGTCTGGGGGCCATATCAAGCAAGGGCCTTAGCTAATGTTGGGGCCCCAATAATCAGGGTATGAGCAATGACTTGAAACAGTGTATTCTGAAGGAAACACAGAAAAGAGAAAGAAGTAATGATATTTGTAATCTAAGAAATAAAGCTTGCCTGAAGATTAAAGGACAGAGTCAGCCACAGAGTTAAACATAGAGGTCAGGCAATGGTGGCACACACCTTTAATCCTTCACTCAAGAAGCAGAGATATATCTGGATCTCTGTGAGTTCAAGGCCACACTGGGCTACATGAGATTAATCCAGTCTAGGAGAGAAACAGAGCCAGGCAGTGGTGGCACACACCTTTAACCCCAGTATTTGGGAAGCACACACGCACTAGGAAGGTTGAGATGGGAAGTGAAATGGCTGGGCAGAGAAAAAAAACATATCAAGTGTGAGGAGACAGGAACGAGGGCCCTTTTGGCTGAGGACTCAAAGGCACTCAGTCAGAGGATTTGTGGAGTTGGTAAGGTGAGAAGTGGCTGTGGTTTGTTCCTTTGTCTCTCTGATCTTTCAGCATTTACCCCAATATCTGGCTCCAGGTTTTTATTATAAGACCATTTAGGATTCGTGCAACAGAAAAGAAAAATAGGAAAGTTGAGACTGGAAGGAAGGAAAGTGGCACAGGGTGTACTCATGGGCACTTTCCCCATTGCAGGCTTCTATGGCTGAATTCCTCAAGAGGGGCTCTGGAAACAGCATAAAGCACACATCAGGACCCTCCCATTGGAGGGTCAAGACAGTCAGGTATATATCCACCAACCCTTGCCCATGATTGTTGGACCTCCTGCTGAGGCATTAATTCCCAGAGATGTTCTGCTAGGAGCCATAAGACCTTGGATGAAGAGCTCCAGGTGACTGCAGTGATAAGCAGTGAGTATTTAGGCACAGTGAATTTCAATGGGAATAGAGGCAGGATATGGATAGTTCATGCAACAGTTTCATTGACAAAGATTGGGACTCCGGGTTCTAGTCTAAGTGCAATAGGATGCACTGAAGTGTTCTGGGCATTCACAGATGAGTATAAGATGGCCATTCTTGCTGCCGTGTAGAGAATGGTTGGAAGGAAGCTAGCAGTCCAGAGTGGAGGTGTCATTCATCCCAAAGCCCTGTGTAGTTTAAGGCTAAGCAGTTCCTACACTTGTCTCAGAGAGGTTAATCCTGAGCATCTCAGAGACACCACAGCTTTTAGCCACCTGCCCCAAAGCTTCCCTCCTTGCTCTCCCATGGGCAATTAATCTCATCTGTGACCATTTTGATNTGGCTTCCAGGAAGATACCTGGCCCAGGCTTTCCTTTACTAAGTAATCTCATAACTTGCATTTATATGAAGCTGAGGGGCCATCTTGTCACGTAGAAACATTGTGTATTCACTGGCAAATGGGAGACTTGGAGAAGAACTACGCCTTGAAAAGCAATGTGGGGCCAGTCAGTCCATTCAAATCTTGGCCTTCCACTTACTTCTCATGTGACCTGTGACAAACTACTGAAGGTTGCCAAGGCTGTAAAATGGAGATGAAATTCCTTTCACCAAGAGTTTAAGACAATAACTGAGATATTTAAAAGTACCTGGCACATAATGCATGCCAACAAATAGGCACATTTTGANACTGTTGATATTTATGTACAATAGACATTCAAGTTTGTCCTTNCCACAGAGTATCCCTGACAAAAGAAAGATGTTAACATGAAATAGAGCTAAAAAACACCCACACATGCATTCCCCCACGTTGTTTATTCTGATGATCTGCCTGGTTTAGAGAAATCCAAGCCAAGGTTTTCTCCCATTATCCTGGGAGAAAAAAAANAAAAAAACAACTGGCTGACTGTGGTGTTCTCTGAGCAGCTAAGAAATCATTTGTCTTATTGTCTGGGCACTTCAGACTGTCAGAGAGTGCCAAGCAAAATATAAGGAATACTAAGAAATGCCTGATATGCCAAAGTCAAAGAGGAATGTTTCAGATTTATTGTAAAGACATCGTATAGAGAAAGGAGTGATTTTCCTGGAAATACAAGTGCTATNATGAGCAAACATTAANATGACATCAAGGAAAAGGTGCCAGTTGCTCCTGTCNGCCGATGTGAACAGCAGGACTGACAGCAATTCAAAGCTAGTGGTTTGCCAATCATGAGCTATTTGGGATTTGCTGTTTGCTTTTGCTTTTTGGTTTTTTGTTTGTTTTTTTTACTTACACCTATTCCTTGATGACTACAATTATTTAAAAGTTTGGGGCTGGAGAGAGGATAATAACAATTCTTTAAAAAAAAGTAATGAGACAAACTCCACAATCCTTACGTAAACAAAAATAGAATAATAAAATACTGACCCACATATATGTGGTCTTTTTAACGGGTTTATATTGGGAAAACAATCAATCCATGGTGCCCCTTGTCCCTCCTTGATTACCAACCCTCATGACTACTAAGCTTGAGAGTGTACAGAGTCACTTCTGTTAGAATAGTTTAAAGAGTGCCAAACTCAGAGTCAGGAGGCTGCAACACTGACCCTCAACGTTGTTGTCCGTAAACAATGCTGTTGAGTTATAACCAGAAGCCTTTGGTCCTAACTATGCTATGCTTCTTGATATGCTGAAAATTGATCCAGTGTTTCCCACTGAAAGGGGGAAGATGGGGTATAAGGGTTAATCAAGATCAAGATCAAGAATCACCCATGAGCCAAGGACACACCTATGAGGGGTTTTTCTTAACTGGAATAATTAAAGTGGAAAGAATGAGGTGTGAGAGGAATGTTTTTGCTTCTTACTAGGTTGCCTTTACATCTTGCTGGCAAATTCACCTACCATGTTTGCCTTTTGCTGGCACTGCTGCTGCTGTGGTCACTGTCATCCTTCACTGACATCAAAATCTAGCTTCTTTGGCCTTGCAACATGGACTAAATACAAATGACTCTCCAGAAATCCCCCAGACCCAGGGCCAGATCAGGTGTGCTGAGATTCCAGCCATGTGGACATCCAGCCATGTGGACATCCAGTAGTGTTGAATCTGTCCAGTGTGAAGACAGCCATTACTAGACCATATTGTGTAAGCCAACNTAATAAATCCCCTTTTAATATATATTTGTTTTTATCAATTCTTTTCCCCTAGAGAATGGAAATGCAGAGTAGGAAATTGTAATGATTCTCACTCAGCTCTCCAAAGTCAGTAAAGTTACATGATATAAAGGAAGAATTATTAGTCATGGAATAAAACTCTTACCTTAATTTGAAAAGTGAAGAGCAAAGTTGATCTCTACTTTCTAAAATATCCAAACTTTCTACCACATATTCACCTTCCAGAGTAGTTCCCATATCATTTCAATAGCATCAACAACACTATAACATCTTTACGAATAGCTAGTAAATTTAGCATCTCCCATAGCTCTCATGTGGGTACTCCCTTTGTTCTGTCGCTGCACACTCCAGCATTGCCACTCTTCTTGTTCATAGTTGGCCATTTCTTCTATTAGCTCCATATACTCTGATGTGGTGATTATATTATGTCCCCCAAATAAGTTTTATTAGGGTACACAATATTTTGGGGGACATAATATAATCACCACATTTGGGGGGACATAATATAATCACCACACTCTGATAGCATTTTCTTTGTTTGGTACATATGCATATGAGATTTTTTTTTTAAATATGGTCTCTCACTGGCCTGGGACTCACAAAGTAGGCTAGGCTGCCTGGTCATCAAGTCCCAGGGATCTTCTTTTATTGGCCTTCCCAGTGCTGAGTTTACAACTACATCCTACCAAGACCAGCTTTTATTACTTAGGTTTTGGGGATCAAATTCAGGTCCTTGTGCTTNCAAAACAAGCATTTTACAAGCCAAACTGTCTNCCCAGGCCTGTTACGGTATTTATTTTCATATGTTCTTTGTTCATGTTTGTTTCCCTTCCTCACTGTCCTCCTCATTGACCACCCACAACCCCTCCCTCCTGTCGGTTTTTGAGGAGTTGGAGGGTTTTCTGTTTGTTGCTGTTGATGGCTATATATGCGTATTGTGTGTCTGTGTTGTGTAGTGTATATGGTCATATGNGGAGGTTCACAAAGGTTTCCTAGTGAGATCTGAGCTTGCTTTACCCAGCAGGGCTACATTAGAGGATTGCTTGACCATGTGCATGGTTACTAGGTGATTNGAAAGGTCTACACTTGGCTGAGCTAGGGGGAGGTCTTTGCTCTACCCTTTGGCATTCTTATAAATAGCTCTCTAGAAGAGACAGAAGGGGCCGGTGGATAATGATCCAGGCCCTCCTGAAGCTATCCTGTGTTTCCATCTGTTTCTCTCCCCTCTATCCTTCTATCTAAATAGCTTTCACTTCACCCTCCTCAAGAGTACCCTGGGGGGAGAAAGTGGGAGTAGATCTCCTACAGATGGCACCAGGAACAGGGACTTGGAGAAAGGAAGGTTGAAGGCCCCGCAGGAAGTTTGGGCATGTTTGATTATGTTGTAAAATTAAGGCAGGGGTATACTATTTTGGGGAGTGAAAGTAAAGTGGCTGAAAGATGCCCAAGTGAAAAGTGAGGCTGCAGCGAATATATCTCTCTCTATCTAGGTTTCTTTCTTTTTCTCTCTCTCTTAATTTCTAGCTATAAAATTAAGGAAAAGATATAAGATATAATGTAGGAATATAGTGTTGAAAAAACTTAGGGTAAGAAGGAAAAAAATATAAGGTAAAATATAGGAATATAGTCTAAGAAAAACCTTAGGATAAGATGATCAACAAGACAGAGGAACTATGGGACTATGAATACAAACTCCTGGGAAGAATTAAAGTCATGAAAAAAATACTATAAGAAAAANGGGCAAAAAAAGATTCCTGTGGAAGCTTTTGGCCTTTGGACAGCTTAGATCTGAGTCCTGAGCTGCAGGGAAAGAATTTTTCCTGAGGCAAATGCAGGTGAAATAAAACTCTTTACTCTGCTGACATTGCTACTGTATGAAAACATCGTACCATCAGAATTAGTTTCCTCTTGGCCATGAAGCCAAAGTTTAAGGAAGTCTTGGGAAAAACTTGGTAACCTTTCTCCAAAAAACTGAAAGCTGCAGCCATGGTGGTGCATGCCTTTAATCCTAGCACTCAGGAGGCAGAGGCAGGTGGATCTCTGTGAGTTTGAGGCCAGCCTAGTCTACAAAAGCAAGTCCCAGGACAGCCATGGCTGTTACACAGAGAAACCCTGTCTCAAAAAA
>LZPO01087195.1:391446-402370 GCA_001675575.1 Neotoma lepida | reverse complement strand
AGCCACACAGCCACACAGCCAGCCACAGAGTAAAAGTGAAAGTAAGATATACAGAAGTAAGAAAAGGAAAATGCCCAGAGGCAAAAGACAGATGGGATAATTTAAGTTAAGAAAAGCTGGCAAGAAACAAGTCAAGCTAAGGCCAGGCATTCGTAACTAATATATAATAAATAATAAGACTCCATGTGTGATTTATTTGGGAGCTGGGTGGCAGGCCTCTGAAAGCCAGGTCAAAAGAGTAAGAGTGAAAAAACAACAGCTCAGCCTGCTTTCTTCTTTAACCCAGGACTATTTGCCTACAGGTGACACCACCCATGGTGGGCTGGGCTCCCACATCAATCATTAAATCAAGAAAATACCCCACAGATGTACCTACTAGCCAATCTCATGGAGGTATTTTCTCAATTGAAGTTCCCTCTTGCCAGATAATCCTAGCTTGTACCAAGTTGACACAAAGGTAAGCAGCGCACAAAGTTAACATTATCAGCAATGGAACAAAAAAATCACAGAGCTCCTGATATAGAGACTAATGAGAACCTAGCATCACTGTGATCCATCGGGGGAATGAACTTGGCCAAATGCCTCACCTCTTTACACTTCTGCTCCCTCCTCTGAAAAAGAGAGGAAACAGAATAAACAGTATCTCATTTCTACTCCATGACTAAGTTTCTACTATCTAACATTTATGAAACTCCCCTAAATGTGTGCCATCCTGAGCAGAATTTGGTAGGGAGTGGGGAGCAAGCTTTTCTTTGGATTTAAGTGTTCGTGTTCTTCCATAGCAATTCAGAAAGTACATAAAATGACATGTATAGCAAGGCTTTTGAACTTGGACTCATTTCGGAGAGAATGCTTGCTGGGACCAAATTTGAGAGTTTTTAAAGCAATAATAATCATTCCTTTCAAGGAAATACACAGTTCAAACCAGGATAGGTAATGAGTGCTTATATAAATAAGTACCTGAAAGGGTTTCTCTCTCTCTCTCTCTCTCTCTCTCTCTCTCTCTCTCTCTCTCTCTCTCTCTCTCTCTCTCTCTCTCTCTCTCCTTAAGCAATTTTGAGCATGACTGCTCCACCTCGTGAACCCCACTCAGGAGCCTACAAGCCTCTAAGGAATGGGAAGAACTCCAGGTCTTTCAGGCAAGGCACTCACACATTCCAGTCATTGAGAGCATCTTCCATAGCTCGCAGAAATCTCAACTTGGCCCACAGTCACTGCTCTCCGAAGGGTAAGATTAATGTCATTTAGTTAAGCAGGAGAGAATGGTGCTGTAAAATAACTCAAGCCCTCACAGGGCAATTCAGATGATCAGCAACCTCATAAATAAATGCAGTCATGTCAATATTCACTTGGCAAACCATCAAAAACTGAAGTCTGAGCTGATCTTATTACATCATTTGGCTTCAGCTACAGGCCTTTGTGCAAACAGAAACACATTAATCGGCTAATTAGCTATCTTTTAAGATTTGAAGAACCAATTCACTGTACTTTTTGTTAAATTTTTTATTATGCAGTCAATATACAGAATCAAACTCTCGGTTCTTAACAGTTGCAGTAAAGCATGAGTTGCAGGGGCTGGGGGTTTAGCTCAGTGATAGAGCACTTGCCTGGCACATGCAAGGCCCTATGTTCAATTCTCAGCACTGCCACAAAGCATAGAAAGGAGCCATCAAGATGGGGATGTCACTCCATCCGTTGGGTAAAGTGATTATCTTAAGGAACAAAACCATGGGTTGGATTCCTAGCACTGAGGAAACAGGGTATGATGGCTCAGGCCTATAATCCTAGTACTCAGGAGACAGGAGAAGTGGGGTATCTCTACTACATAGTAAGTTCAAGGCCAGCCTGGAATACATGAAACCCAGAGAGAGACGTCATGGAAGAATGATTTAGTTGTCCTTCACTTGTTCATGTTTTCCTTTTTAAATTATTCATCTTTCTGGTAGGTTTCCCANGTTATGGTTAGTGGCACCACACCCACACACATATGGGTAGCCCCAATTAGACTTCATGGGTCATCAAAAGAAAAAAGATATAAACTTGAGAGGGGGGTTATGAAAGGGATTGGATGACAAAATGGGGGGTAAGTATGATTATATTTCATTATATACATGTGTGAAATTTTCAAAAATAAGGAAAAAGTCAAAATCACCCTAAAGTGATTACAGGGCTCTCAAGCTGCACAGGTCTCTTTACTTTGCTCATCACCTATGCCCAGTCAGTCTTAAAACCCTGCCAACCCTTCCTTTCCAAATGCCTCTAGAATCCAATCCTCCTACTGCTACCCTTTCAGGCCAGACTCTCACCACACCCCACTTGCTTTAGCTATAACAGAGAGCTCAACAGAGAGCATCTTCTATAGCTTGCCAAGCCTTTCAAATTCTACTATCATTCTGATCCGTAATGGCCTCTCCATCTTTATGTATGACCCAAATTCACTCCACTCAAGGGATCTTTAGCCTCACTCATGGGACAAGAGTAGGACATGAGATACTCTCCTGTGAGTCTTCTTTGGGCCTCTACCAACACATTCTTGGACATGACTTTGTTACACACAGTCCTAACTCCCTCACCTTCTCTGCTATCCATCCACATAATTCTACATGTCCCTCTTTCATTATAAACAATCCTACTGAATTGCTTGTGTTAAAGCCCAATTACCCTAAAAAGAACCAAAAAAATAAAAGTATCTTCAAAAATTCCCCAAGCAATAACCCCTGAGTCCCATCCTTCCTCTGCTAGCCCTCTAGAAGATAGAATTCTCCAGAATCAGATCTCAGCATTCTTCTCCTTTCTATTTCCATCTCATCCCTAGATGATCTCATCCAGTCCCATAAATATCCTTGCACTGACAATTCCCAAATTTATATCTTCATCGTAGCTCTCTTTCATGAGCTTCAGAATCAAGCTCCCAACATACACTCAGAATTTTCCTGGGCATACCAAACATGGCATGTCCAATGATTTCCCCATCTCAATTAATTATATCACCAACTGCCTAATTACTGAAGTCAAAATGTTTGGATGCAAGGTGTGGAAGCACACACCAGTCACCAGTAATCTCGTCAATTAGGAGGTGGGACAAGAGGATCGGAAGTTCAAGGTCATCTTCAGCTACATCGTGAGTGCAAGATCAAACTGGGCTACATGAGACCCTGACTCAAAAAACAAGTTTGGATTCATTTTTTTTTCTTCCACTCACTTTATCTTCTAACATCTAATCATACAATACACCTCTATCTCTCTAAACTTTAGAGAGATAAATTTCGGAGCCTAAAATAATCCTACATTGCTCCTCTGGAATCTACCTCAATCTAAATTACCAACATTACTCCTGAGCATTATTGTAATAGACTGTTTATTCAGAGTGGCAGAGCTATATCAAGAAGCATAATTTGGCATGATAGTCACTTACAGAAGCTTAATGCTTTTGGACATTCTATCTACCTATCTCTGTCTATCCCTATGTCTATCTCCATCTCCAGAGCTGGGGATTGAANCCAAAGCCTCACACATGCTACACAAATGTTCTTCCACTGATCTACATCCCAAGCCCTTTCTTCACTTTGAAACAAGGTCTCCAAATATAGCCAAGCATGCCTTGAATTTGCAGTCCCCAGGCCTCAGGCCCCTGAGTATCTGGAATCACAGGCACGTGCCATCACATGGCCCTTGTTGTAATAAACAAGTAGGCACAACATATAGTAAAAATATATATATATATATTAAGGGTTAGAAGGAAAGTGTTTATTCCTATGGGAGGTCATGACATCCATCCAAGAGGTTGACAAAGTTGGTCTGTATTTCTGGCCCTCAGCTGTCTCCTCTATTAAGTAAAGAAGGTAGACTAAATGGCCTCTGAAGTCTCTTAAAGTTCTAGAAATCTATTCAAGGTGTTTATTGAGTAAATTGCTACATTCCTTGCTCTTAAAAGTCAGGAAACTCAATATTTTCTATTTCCCTGAAGGACAAAAGCAAATTTGATTTTTTTACAAGATCTTCCCTTGATTCTTCTCTATCAGAGGTCAGTAGCTCCCAATAGGAAAAAAAAAATGTGCCTCTGTCTTATGGTAGCCTGAGTGTTCAACACCTCTATAGTTATTCTGAATCCTTCTTAAGCAAAACAGATGCCAAGAAGATGCTGGGGGTGGAGGGGGGGTGCTGCTTAGCATAAAGGATGCCATTTACTGGGCAATGTGTTCCAGGTTCTGTGTTAAGACATTTTCACTTAATCCTTATGTTAGTTACCATTCTCATTGCTGATTAAAATACCAAACAGGTAGAAATTTCAGGAAGGAGGGGCTTGTTGGGGCTCAGAATCTAATGGTACAGTCTACCATGGTGGGAAATCACAGCAGTGGGAGCTGACCATATTGCATCTGCCATCAGGAGGCAGAGGAATATGAATGCTTATGGCCAAGCCCATTTTCTTCTTTTATTTCCATCCATAACCTCAACCCATCTGGGGTAGATCTTCACACCCTCACTATCTAGAGTAGATTCATCTAATCTAGATAACCCCACACAAGCATACCCAGAAACCTGTTTCCATNGTGATTCTAAATTCCATCAAGTTAACCATCAAGAGTATCCCAAGCCTTGGGGCTGGAGAAATAGCTTAGCAGTAAGAGTACTGACTGCTCTCCAAGAAGACCTGGGTTCAATTTCCAGCACCCACATGACACCTTACAATTGTCTGTAACTCCAGGATCTGATACCTTCACACAGACATACATGCAGGCAAAATACCAATGCACATAAAATAAAAAGAAAGAAGGGGGNAAAAAGAGTATTGCAATCCTCTAGATAAGTGTGTATCATGTCATCATTCATATTATAAAAGAGGACACTAAAATGCAAACAGGTTGAAATACATGCCTAGATTGATACCCACTGGCAAAGGAAAATTTNGTTTTCTGCAACAGAGCCTCACTTCAGGGCAGGCCCCTGCCCTGGAATAGATGGCCAACACAAAATCANCTCATTGGTACTTATGTAGTGTTTATTTTATAGACTTTTTGTCTCATTTTGCTTTGTTTGGGCTCTCTTCTTCTTCTTCTTCTTCTTCTTCTTCTTCTTCTTCTTCTTCTTCTTCTTCTTCTTCTTCTTCTTCTTCTTCTTTGCCTTGTATATTTGATTTCTGCTTTTGTGGTGTGTATGTGTGTGTGCCTCTTATTGTTCTCATCCATTTGTTTTTCCTTTGTTTTTTAAGAAAGAGAGGAAATGAATATAAAGTTGGGTGGGTGAGGAGGTGGGGAAGATCTGGGAGAAATTGGGAGAGGGGGAAATCATAATCAAAATATATTGTATTGAAAAATGTTTTCAATTAAAAAAGAAGTATAACAAAAAACAACAGAGAGAAAAAAGAAATACATGCCTAAAGGCCATGGCTAATAGATTTCATATTAACAGGTAAAATAAATTTGGAGCCAGCTTCTGCTGACTTGAAAAACCAATGCAAGGCAAGGTTACACCACAGCACTGTTACCAGTGATCAAAGTCTGAGTGGCTGTTTCCAAGTTCTTGGCCTCTTCCTCAAAGAAGTAAAGTAAAAGCTTACACATATTGCAAAATAGCAGGGAAACTTTATTCAAAGCAAGGCAACAGTACAGCTCAGAAATCAATATGTCAGAAATGACAATATGCCAAGTGAGTTAAAGTACCCAAAAGCCCTGGTTATTCATTCATGGTTTCCTTTCACAGAGTTCAAGCAAAGAAATGGTTTGGTTGCTAAGGGGCATATCTGGTGGTTCCTTTTTTTGAGTAACAGATTAAATTATATAACTTTCTTTACTGTACACATCCCTTCCCATGATTCCTCTAAATTTAATCACATGCACACCAAATTATGCATAGTCATAAAATGATAAATAAAAGAGTAAAGGTTCACTTAGAGGACACAGTTTGCTTTNTTGCACATGTATGCAAAACCAGGCTAGATTGGACTGATCCATTGTCCATAGTTCCCAAATGTATTGGGATACATTTGAGTAGACTCTGTCTGTTTGATGGCCATCAAGGAAGGGAGAAACTTATTACACTGTTTAGAGTGGGGGGTGTAGCTTACTGCAGTTGGGAGTCCCACTTGCTGACAGGGTGCTAGGTACATTGTTCAGAGAGGTATTTACGTGCACAGTATATGCATTGTTAGAAGACGAATGAATACATAGCCCATGCCAAGTGGAGACCCAGGCAGCTAAGCTGTTCCCTCTGCTTGTTTGCATCAGTACCTCTCTCTTGGAATTCTGGATTCCTGCAGCCCTTTCACATTTCTGTCACCTCTCANACTGGCAATACATGTGACTTCTGATGTCCTGCAGGCCACACCCTGTCCTCCTCCTGACCCAACAGGGTCAACTTCACCGTTACNGGTTTGAGTCATGTGAGCACTCAGTAAGTGCCCTTGACTGGAGAAAGCTTGGTGAGAATCGTCTTCTACATCTAGGACTNGTTTCTGCAAACTCTAATGTTGCAAAGTTGCAAATGATGGGGTAGAAGAAATACTATGACAAGAGACTAGGGATATGGTCAGAATTCAAAAACAAAGGTTTCATTTACATAATCTCATTACTATTAGCAGAAAATTTAGAGAGCTGTTGGGAAAGCATTGACCCCGCTAGAGGATCGCCTTAGAAAGTGGATGAAAAAATTGGTTTAATTAAGACTCTAGGTATTTAAGTGAAATAACGGGTCAGCACACTTGCGGAGGAATTTTCCTTTTTGAAATGCTTCAGAAGATTTTCAGAAGTAGAATTTAATTTGCAGCCCTGTCTCCTGAGCTACATCAGAGCAGAATCGGCTCTTGGGCAGTTTTCCTACCTGAGGAATTGATGCTTTTCCGAGCCATCGGGATCAATTGGCAGAGGCTCTGAAACTCTGCCCCAAATTTCTCGTAGAAGTCCCNTTAGGAAGACAGAGACCCCTTCCTGACTGTGAGANGGCCGACATATTCAGATGCCTCTTCCTCAGTCCATGACAGAGCTCCGAAAACTGACTAACATTGAAAGATCGTTTGTCCTCAACCCGGTCCCGGGGGCTGGATTTGTAAAGTTNCTTAAAACAGCTTTAGAGAAAGAGAAAGATCCAGACTACTCTCTGGGATGTTCTTCCATTTCAGAGGAGAAACAGTGAGGAACAAGGAAGGGGGTAAGTGTACAGGTACTGCAAGGTCATCAAGGTGATGCACATGAACTTCCAGCTGAGGCTGCCAACCCCCAGAATGGATATTTGAGAAGCCGAGAGTTTGGGAGGTGGAGGAGACAAGGAATGGTTGAGGTCTCAAAGACATTGCTGGGAAAGCGCTCAAGGTCGAAGTGATCATGGCCATGCTGTTATCTTGATGTTCTAGGCCTGTTTCCTCAGACTGGTGAGATCTGGAAAAAGAATTAGAAACACCATCAATAATAATAACATACCTACAGATAAATTATTTCTTTTCTTTTATATTTTCAATATGAATATTTTTCCATCCTATCTAAGAGGTGGCACCAGTAGAGTAGTTTATTTATTTAGTCAGCATCAGCATACAGTTGAAAATAAAAGAAACTGACCCAAAAAAAGCTCCTAACAATGATAACAACATAGAATCCAAGTAAACAAGCAGATCTATGCCTTCTTTTACCCAAGAAAGGTAATACTGTTGACTCTCCCTACTAACAGAACATTAAGCACTTTCTGCATTCCATAGAACTCTCATTTTTTTCCTNCTTCCCTTTCAAAATGAACTTTTAAATTCAAATTTCCTTCAAAGTATATTGAGACATGACATTCTGAGCCATCACAGAGAAGCTTATAAAGGGGGGTGTGTGGCTATAATTAAGTCCATTTGTGTACCAGACAGACTTATATATCACTACAAATATACCACAGGAGAAGCTCTGAAAGATGGCCAATTCTTCTGGAAGCCTTATCTATATGGCATTTGTCAAAAGGAAAAAGATGTGCTGCAGTTCCTGTCTGAAAAGAAAAAAATTTCCTGGAATACTGCAAGAACATGCCCTTACCAAAGGNGGAAAGAACCATGGCTGTGCACTGAAATGATAAAGTGTACTGACTTCCAGCTGTGGGCCTCTGCCCCAGAACCCTGACCTATCAGAAAAACAGAGCACATACAAGAGCCTGCAGAATCATATCATCTTAAATTCTACTGCCAGCACCCGTCGCCNAGAAAGCATCAGGGAAGGAAATCTCCACATGTGTGTGCTCTGCTNCAAAAGACACCTGTTGTGTTCCTACTCCAAGTTCAAAATGAAGCCAGAATTTGAAACTGAAATCTCTCTTGCCCTCACAATTCTTACTTCAAATGAGCTGTGTCCATTTTATTCTCCCTCTACAATGTGTCACTCTCTTTCAACCTTAGCTGTTTTGTTTTGTTTTGTTTCAAGACAGGGTTTCTCTGTGTAACCACTCTGGCTGTCCTGGAACTCGCTCTATAGGCCAGGCTGGCCTTGAACTCACAGAGATCAGCCTGACTCTGCTTCCCAAGTGCTGGGATTAAACGTATGCCCCACCTCCACAGGGTTTAACCTTAGCTTTTAGCGAGATAAAAACCAAAGTATTTCATTGTTCCTGTGTGCTTTAAGGCTCACTTTACCCCTAAATGTGTGGTTATAAAATTGTCCTTCAATGTAATCCAGCAGAAGTGTTGACATTTATTTTGATTTTGCAATGACATTCCATAATCTGGTCCTTTGGAGGCCTGAAGTCCAACCAATTCGATCTGGAAATCAGTCTCTTTGGTCAAAGTACTCCTGAGAAAGCCACTTGTCTCCATCTACCTAGATCGTTACCTGGCAACGGGAGCAGAGCTGGTATTTGTTGGTACAGTCCTCTACACTGTTTAGAGCCAGCATCTGTTCTAGTAGGTTTCGGCTTCTTTTCTGCAGATCAGTGCCCGAGCCATCTCAGTTTTNAAATAACCTTTAAAACCCTGAANAGACAGAGGAACTCTTTCCCAGTTAAGTAGTCAAGTTGCACTGGTTAGTTTTTGTCAACATAACACAAACTAGAGTCATTTGNGAAGAGGGAGCCTTAGTTAAGAAGATGTCTCCACCAGATTGGCCTATAGACAAGTCTGGGGGGCATTTCCTTGATGAAGTATTGATGTGGGGAGGCACCCCGCTGTGGATGGTGCCATCCTTGGGCAGGTCGTCCTGGGTTGCATAAACAGCAAACTCAGTGAGTCATAGAGAGCAAGCCAGTAAGCAGCATTTCTCCATGGTCTCTGCTTCAGTTCTTGACTTCAGGTTCCTTCCTTGAGCTCCTGCCCNAACTTCCTTCAGTGATGGACTGTAACTGAGATGTATAAACCAAGGAAGCTCTTTCATGCCCAAGTTGCTTTTAGTTGTTTACCTCAGCAGCAGGAAAAAAAAAGCTAGAACACAAGTCTTTCGAAACTAAAATGTACCCAGGCATGGTGACACATGCTTTTAGTAACAGAACTCAAAAAGTAGAAGCAGATGGATTTTTCTGTGAGTTTTAAATCCAGCCTGATCTACATAGCAAGTTCCAAGCCATCCAAAGTTACATGGTGAGATGGTGTCTCAAAAAAAACCTAATAAAAAGAAAAAAAGTAACATTTAATTACCAGATACCAGAATCATTGGGAATGAGGTTAGCTTCATGGAACTTCATGAATACTTTGTAACGGTCACCACTACATGAGAAACAGTCAGCCTGCCTGCACACTCTCTACCTACCGTCACAGCTCACCATGATGTGTTGGGTAAANCATTTCTATGTACAAGATCCTTGCCATCTCCCCCTCATTCTCTCTTCCAACCTCCTTCCTTGCAACCACATCACATCTCCCAAAGCCTCTGCTCCATTGTTCCTTGGAAAGCACTCTTGGGGAGGCTTCATGAGTGGGCTCTTTCCTGCCTTGACCTTGCTTGATTTATCTGCAGCACTTNACCCTGTTTCTCAGATCTCTTCTCTCAACCAAAAACTTTCTCCTTTCCCCATGATCCTCTAAAGCCCTGGGAGTCCCAAGAACTTTGCTCTGTCTATACTCCTTCTTAGGATGTTCATGTCCATTCCTGGCTCTACATCCATACACAAGACTGCAAATGTGCAGAACTAAACTTTCACTTAAATCTGGAACTTTGCTCTGTTTTCTAGTTCAGCAATGACTCCATCAGGCAACCACTCACCTAAGCCGAAAAACCAGTAGCTATTTCTGATCTCTAGTTCCCCATGAGTTCTTGTGTTCAATGCCTCAATAAGCAATTCCCATCTGCTTTTCCTTCTTAGTATGCTTTGAATCTCTCCCATTCCTTCTACACAGCCCCAGCCATAGTTGAACCTCTAATATTTCTTCCCTATACTTCTCCCTCGGCTTCTAACTGNTCACTTAGCTTTCCCCTGACACTTCCCCCAATGGCATTAGATATTTTGGAAATAACATTATACCTACAAATACTCAGACACTCACAAATCTAAAAGTTGTTATACCTGNGATAAACCACTTATAACATGTTCTTGTATGTTGGATTATTTTTCCCCAGTCCAGACTATCAGCCAGTTGAGAATAACTTTCAGNTTAGTGAACTTGGGTGATACAATACCTCATGTTGTAGGTGCTCACTTGATATTTGTTGAATGGATTAATTAGGAGGTGCTACTGTCTTAGTCACTGTTCTATTGCTGTGAAGAGACACCATGACCAAGGCAACACTTATAGAAGAAAGTATTTAATTGGAGGTTTGCTTACAGTTTNAGAGTTAGTCTATTATCCTCAAGGCAGGGGCATGGCCAGAACATGGTTATTACTCATGGCGCTGGAGCAGTAGCTGAGAGTTACATGCTGATTTGCAGGCAAAGANNGAGACAGAGATGAAGAGAAGGAAATGGAAAGAGCAAGAAACACTGGGACCAGTATGGGCTTTTTGAAACCTCCAAGCCCACCCTCAGTTATATACTTCCT
>LZPO01087195.1:369434-380859 GCA_001675575.1 Neotoma lepida | reverse complement strand
ACAACATTGTTATTTTTATTTTATGTTCATGGATGTTTTTCCTGCATGTATGCCTGTGTACCACTCTGCTGGTGTCAGCAGAGACCAGAAAAGGATGCTGAGTTCCCTGCAAGTGGAGCTGTAGATGGTTGTGAGCTGCCATGTGGGTGCTGGGAATCGAACCTGAGACCTCTAGAATAGCGATCAGTGCTCCAAACTCCTGAGCCACCTCTTCAGCCCCTTATTTTAGTTTTTTAATTGTACGTAAGGGGAATGGGTGGTGTATGTAAGTGCAGTTTCCTGAGGAGGCCAGAAGAGCTCATTAAATCCCCTGCAGTTGGCATTACA
Source organism: Neotoma lepida (assembly GCA_001675575.1). NCBI lineage: Eukaryota > Metazoa > Chordata > Mammalia > Rodentia > Cricetidae > Neotoma > Neotoma lepida. Next base: position 380,532 of record LZPO01087195.1, on the reverse strand, counting down.
TTTGGTTATGAGCCGTCTCACACAAATGCTGGGAACCAAACTCTGGTCCTCTGCAAGAGCTATATGCACCCTTAACTGCTGAGCCATCAGGACTCAAGAATTCTTCCTAAAGCAACTTCTCATCATATCAAAGTTACTTGTGCACATAGTATGTAAGTCATTCTACAAATCCTATTCCCACAAACATGGGTCCAAGCAATCCCATCTCCTCTTCACCCTTGTAACTCTAAGATGTTTGTGTTGCTGTTGCTTGACTTCTCAGTTTCAGCATTCTATATTTTGCACCATGGAAGATGACTTTATAATTGCATGTTCACCTGCACATACACAGTCCCACCACATACATATACTTCCCAATTCTGCTAAGAGCAATCATCAATGTTTATAGAATTATGAATATTAAATTCTTGACAACTCCACCTTGTGTTATGCCATGCTCACCTCTCCCAGCCTAGATAAGCTGCTATTCTTCCTGCAGTTTAAGGAAGGAAGCGGGAGGCAGGAAGGAAGGCGGGAGGCAGGGAAGAAGACAGGGAGGCAGGAAGGCAGAGAGGCAGTAAGGAAGGCAGGGAGGAAGGGAGGAAGGGAGGAAGGCAGGGAGGCAGGGAGGAAGGCAGGGAGGCAGGGAGGAAGGAAGGCAAGGTCCTTTCCCCATCTTTAGTTTTGGTGTATATTCATTGCACTAATTTCCCAGGGCTGCCATGGCAAAGCCTGTGGAACATCTGATGGCTTAAGTCACCCAGGATCTATCGTTCGCAGTTCTGGAGACTAAAAATTCTGAGATTCAGGAATCATCAACTTCCCACTCTCTCCAAAGGCTCCTCCTCATCCATTCCTAGTCTCCCAATTCCCAGCAATCCCTGGAGTTTCTTGGTTTGTCCCCGGTCACTTGTGTGTGTGTGTCTATATCTGTATGTCTCCACACATTCCCTCTTGTCTCTGTGCTTCTTCTCTTGCTATTATGAGTGCCATCTTGAGACGACAGCTAACTCTATCTTATATAACCTCATTTCAGCCTGTTTCAAACACATCTGAAAAGCCCTATTTCCAATAAGGTCACATTCCCCAGTTCCTAAGCTAGGAATGCAATGCATCTTTGTGGGAGGGAGACATAGTTTAATCTACGGAATTTATTCTCATTTGTTCATCCACAGCCCTGCCCAATTGTCCGAGTCTGCTCAGGTATTCAAAGGTTTTCTGCTTTCTTTCAGGTTTTTGTCTTCTATGTCGGTTCACTCCTGGTTGACTTTTTCCTTTGTGGACTACAGCCTACATTCTCTCAGGTTTTAATGGGGAAAGACTCACTAGTCCCTCTGTAGTCCCATGCTTGCTGTACGGGCTCATGTATCTGTCCCATGTGAGGAACTCAAAGAGGCAGGAACTCAAAGCCATCCTAAACTACTTAAGGAGTTCAAGTCCAGCCTTGACTCAAGCTCCTGTCGGGGGCAGGAGGCAGATTTTTGTCTTTACAGACAGGTATCTGATCCTTTCCTCGCTCCAGGATGGATAAGGAAAAGAACACAAAGGAACAGCAGAAATATATCTCAATCTACATTGTAGCCTCTGGTGTTTTGATGGGAATTGGTTTGCTAATAATGTCTGAGGGATAAATACATGTCACTTTAATATAGTTTCCTATTCTAAAATGTTAGAGGAGAAGATATTATCCCAAATACAAGATGCATATGAGTAGGAGGAAATGCTCTCTTCTTGAAGTCCCATGGTTCCAAATAGATTGATCAGAGACTTAGTTTTGGCTTTGTTTTAATCTAGCTAGGCAAATAATAGTCATACTGTCGGTGAGCAAGTTTTTTTCCTGAGATGCCACAAGACGTTTCTTCAAATTGTTTCCACACGACAGCCTCATTGTCCAACATTATCTAATCCCACATGTGATGAGTTTGAGATAAAGGCTTAAAGACATAAGCCTCAAGACCACAAAAATGGAAAAGAAAAGAACAAGAGGAAATGGAGAAAGTCACAGTCAAAGGGAAGCTTGAAAGAGAAGGAAAAAAGAAAGAGAATAAAATGGGATTGGAAGAAATGAATGAAGAAATGAGAAGAAGCTGAAGAATATAGGAATGCGCTGAACTGGGCAGGTGTACCTGCCTAAGCCTACGTGCATCTCCAGATGGTTCCTCTGGCCTCAACTTCCTCTCACCTAACATGTCTCTTGAGTCTTAGTTCTAACACACTCCTCCACTGCAGCTGTGAAGTAGGCTCCAGCCACTCAGTTAACCTACACATGATTGGAGACCCCTCGGAAGAGGCATCAACAGCGCGCAAGAGTCTGCAGCCTCCTGAGCCCAGAAGCAGGCTCCCCAGTGGGATGAGCAGCTAAGTGCTGAGTGTAAACGCTGCCANACCAACCGACCCCAGGGAAGCACTCCGCNAACAGCATTTCCTAAAAACTTAAGAGTTTAACATGACACATCTTGACATCCCATTCCGAGAACCCTCACTTCACCTCCTCTGGGGGTTTCAGGAGTTTAAAAAACAATGAGATCCCTATTCCAGGTGATATTAGAAAAAGGCCTGTTGGCTGAGATCAATGGCCTCAACCAAATACGTCAAAGCAGAAGAGACACAAGGCTTTCATACCTAACTCCCTCTTCTACTGCCCTGCAGGAAAGTTCCTGGAGTTATGTAGCATGATAAGTGTTCAGAAAATCAGGCCAGTGGAGATTTTTTTTTTAACCCAATGACATTCGAATCACCTCCCTAGGTTTTTTTTGTTTTATTTGTTAATGCGAATATCTAGGCCCCTTTCCTAAAAGTGTGTATTTAACTGGTCTGACCTCTAACTGTTGTTTACTTCCCTGGTGAATCTGAGACCAAAAGGAGCCCACTTGCAGTGTTTCTTGGGGCATCTAAGGAGCCGGGAGGGCCTCAGACACACGGGCTCTACCCTCCCAGTTTTTCAAACCAAGAATTCTTAATAGAAGTGTGTTCCATAACAGAGGCTGCATGCTTTGTCTTCTCTCTCCTCTGCAGAGCCTGCAGCTGACACAGAAGTCCCTGAACAAGCAAAGGTTGTAACAGAGGTAAGAAAACCACGAGTTTCTTGTTAGTGACCTTTTAAGATCAACATTTGCCTAGCCACTTCTGTGCTTACACCAATAACCTAGGTTCCTCTGTCTAGGACAGCATATTCTACTGCAGCACGATCCCAATTTCTCATCAGCCATTAACAAAGCCACACCTTGGGACAGTACAGAAATTGTACTGTACAGACAGTACAGAGCATAAGAGCTGTGCCCAATTTTGCTAAGCACCGTCTCACAGTACGTTGACAATCTTTAAGTGAATTTTCTTCCTTATGTAGCCATCAATTTTCACTCTCTGCAACTTGGCAATTACAAGTCTCGCTAGAACCTCCTACATATTGAGTAATGTGCTAGACACTATAGTCTGTAGTGTGTTTGACCCACAGGATGACGCTCTGTACCAGACACTATGTCTCTGGTGTGTTTGACCCACAGGATGGCCCTCTGTACCAGGCACTATGGTCTCTGGTATGTTTGACCCACAGAACAATACTCTGTACCAAGCACTATGATCTGTAGTGTTTGACCCACAGGACGACCCTATAAAACCAGGACAACTTTCCCAAGTTTACAGATGTGAAGCATCATAACTAATAAGTTTTAGAGCTGAGATTCAATTCCAGGTCTGTCTGGCTCCAAAAGCAATTGTCACAATTCTCTCCTGCCCACAGAAAGCCTGTGAGAAGGTTAATAACTGTAACCAAACCAAACAGTGAAAGTAAATATTTGTATAGCAAGGAGCAGAATCACCCTAATGTTCACACCTACCTGAGCCATAGCAACATTCTCAAGTCTCAGCTTCCCATTCTCAAGCACGTCAAAGGCACCACTTTAAAGCATTCAGGTCCTCTGAGAATTGAATGCTTTCTGGTCANTTTGTGGAGTGTGTAGTAAGGTCACTCCTAAACTGTTGTATAACCACTTCCTACACACTCTTACTCCTTATGGCTGGTAGAGTAGTGTAGATGGATTTTTCTTTGGGCCGTCTGCTCATAAATAATGACACGAAGGCTTATTGTTAATTATGAAGGCTCGGGTTTAGCCTAGGCTTGTGCCACTAGCTCTTATAACTTAAATTAACCCATATTTTTATTAATCTATGTTCTACCACATGGCTTTTACCTCTCTCCCATTTGGTGTGTCCCACTCGATCCACCTTATACTTCCTCTCTCTCTCTGCCTTGAAGTCCTGCCTATACTTTCTGCCTAGCTATTGGCGGTTCAGCTTTTTATTACACCAATCACAGCAGCACATTTTCACACAGTACACAAATATCCCACAACAGAGTAGCAACCAGAAGACCCAAGAAAGAGATGGCATCATTTTGCGTGAAGCAAGAACACTCTCTAACCAAGCTGTGTGAGTTCTCATTCAGCCCAGGATCCTTAAGAGAGAAAGCACATAGCAGACACCAGGAATATTTAGTCAATCAGATGGAAAGGCACATGCGCACTCAGTCCCAGGCTTAGCAAAACTTCTAGTTTGATAGCTGGAATTAGCCAAATTACCCCACAAACATGACTGTGAGCGTGTTAGGAAGCAAAAGCATAGAGCTCTTTGCCAGCTTATAACAGGCCACCTGACTTCACTAGGGACAAGACAAGTCACATCCAGTGAAGAGAACCTCTTTCTGTTTTCCAAGCAAGGAATGACTATTCTCAAGATGGCTGATGGTACTTTCTGGGCTACCTAGCAATGATGGCTAGAATCGAGCTACTCTCCAAGCTGTCTTCAAAGCTCATATAATGGCAGAAATGAACCATTAGGATTCTCCTGTCTTCTCTTCCAAGACGTGAAATCCTAGGGCTTCAGCTTAACATCATGAGCCTCATCGAGCCCTTTTCCTACCCCTCTCCCTCCCCGGTCCAGGTCTTCCCAGCTTTCTACACATAACCTAACAACCTCATACCTGTGGGCTCACAGTGATTCCCCTATATGTCCAAAGGAAATGTTGTTTCTTGTTAGCCTTTCTGAAATTCTTTTAAAAAAAAAAAGTTTCCCACAGCTCTCCACAAACCAAGTGAGTTGACAATGGAACTAATGTTTGATCAGCTACACTTACCAAAAGCTGTCTTACCTAAACCTAAAGGAAGTAACACCATGACACTCAGCCCTTACCTCAGCCGTCATCATAAAAAAGTAGAGAAGGGTTAGATCTCAGTCGAGTTGACAGCTCTCACAGAGGTAACTCAGGCTTCAGGAGGGGCAGCCCTGCTCTTCTCAGCTATTAGTAGGCAGTGGCTGCCTCACCATCCTTCCCGGAGTCAGGAAGGCTATTATCCACCTCATGGGTTTAGTGAAGCAAATAGAAGTTTGATTTCTTTTCAGATAAAAGAGATGATGCAAATGAGAATTTTATCTTGCATGGAGGAGTGACAAAGTAGGAGAATGAATCCTACTTGATTACAATCTTCCATCATTCTGATTTTATAATTACTGAATGGAATCAATCAGCTTTCAATTGTTACCTTGGTAAAAGATTAAAACATCATTACTTGTCCTACATATTTCACACTTTAGCAAATTTTAATAAACTGAATGCATGAGAAATTGTTATATTATCTTTCATGGTATTGGGATGCTAATGACATTCCTATTGATTTTAATTCACATTCGTTGGTCAAAACGAGTCAGATTCCAGCGAGGCTTGGCACCTATAATCCACACTAACAAATGAAGGCTGCTAAACATTGAAATAGCCCAGATGAAATCATTAATCAGAAATAACATAAAATGATTGCCAAAAAAAACGAGGGAGGGTTTAATCTTCATAATGAACATCTTTTATGACATATTGTTTCATCTGTAACTTTTGCACATTGGTGATTTCTCTAATAAAATATGTTTAAGTAAGTCAAAAAGTCCTCAGAAGACAAAACTTGGAGCATGTTGATTACCAATGGACAGGCTCACAGGCTGTAAAGGTAAAAGTGACCCCTGAAGAGCACAGAATATACACATTCTTCCTTCAGACCATTCAAGGATCAGGCGTCTGACATAGTGGAAGAGTGCCTAGCATGCCTGAGGCCCTGGGTTCAAGCCCTAGCACCACCAAAAAAAATGTCTGAAAGGCTCTTAGCCTTGTGCCAAAAAAAAAAAAAGTACATGCAGACTGATCAGAAAATGTGATATAACATAAGAATTAATTAAGAGTGGAGGTTTTATAGTTGGATATCGTGTCATTGTCATGTAATTTGATGACTACCTTTTGCCTTAGTCTTCTGTAAAACAGAAGTATAATAAACATAGCTACTTCGGAGTGCTAATCTCAGGATGAAATGTGGCCATGTTTCAGCACAACCTAGGCAAACTTTATTTCCACGGCTAAAAACATTAAAGTTCATACCTATGAAGATTGTTTTTTCTTCACCCAAATTCTTTGCTTGTATTTCTGCATAGTATTCTTTTCTCTAGCTAGTACTACAGTTTTTGTTTTTATTGTTTTGTTTTGTGTTACCAGAATTGAATCCCAGGCCGATGGACTCTANGCAAACACTCTATCACTGAGGTACATGTCNAGCCCTCTAGTTAGTAAATAGGACCATACTTCCTAGGGGTCTAATGGAGTCTGGGAGGTCTGGTCTCTGCAGCCCAAATGCACAACAGATAAAGAGCAACAGTGAAGAGCTGACAAGAGCAGGCTGTTAAATGCTCTGTCGTGTGATTCTTTTCCCCTATAGCCTGTCCTGAACAGACCTATAAAAATCATGATAAATGTCCTCTGTGGGATTCGGTCTCCTGTAAAAGGTGGGAAAGGCTTCAAGGATGTAGAAGATAAAATCTAGATGGCCCTGGAAAAAGACTCGAGACTCAGGACCCCAGTTTTACAAGAGCAAGTGATGGCCAGTATTGCACGGAGGACACTGCATGGGGCTGAACTGTTTGTACAGGAACCAGGGATGGAGAGAATAGGAGTCCCAGGGGACACCAGTGGAACTCGCAGTATGAAATAAACCCTTCGAAAGCCTCCTTTCTCAGGTTCAGATTCACTGAACTTTTTTTTTATTTGGGCAGAATCTCATGAAACCAGTTCTCCATAGTAGCCTTCATGTTCTAGCTAAATTCATTCTGTTTTCTTTTTAATTAGCTTTTTATTTATTTATCATTTTATTTATTGTTTATTTATTTATCATTTTATATGCATGTGGTGTGTACTTGCCTGAGTTTAGGTGCATCATATGCATGCAGGAGCCCACAGAGGCCAAAGAGGTCACCAGATTCCCTGCAAATGGAGTTACAGGTAGTTGACAGCCACTGTGTGAATTTTGGGAGCAAAACTGAGGTCCTCTGCAAGGTCAGCACTCTGAACTGTTGCCCCTTAATCATCTTTTTGTTAACCTATATATTCCTATAAGGTTATTTGAAAATTTAAAACAATATAATACTAAGTTGTTGGTTTTTATCTCTTTTTTAGTTAACTTTTAAACTATGTGTATATGCACGTGTCTGTGTGTGGATTTGTGCACTTCCATGTAGTGCCTGTAGATGTAGGAAGGAGGTGTCAGAGTCCCTGAAGCTGGAGTTATAGGCAGTTCTGAATTGCCCCGTGTGGGTGCTGGGAATTGAACCCTGGTCCTCTGCAAGAACAGTACCCACTCTTAAGCACTGGGCCACTTCTCCATCTCCAGTTGTTGGGTTATTTTGTTTTGTTTTGTTCTGTTCTGTTTTTACNCCACAGCACTAGATTAGGTAGCCTTTGTATCTGACTTGAGAAAAACATCATGAAAGCATCGTGATTTCCCCACCATGGGTAACAACAACAGCAGTTACTGTCTACAGCGCTCACTGTGATGCAGGCATCATGCTAATACCTTATTTATATTAGCATGTTTACCTTTAGAACTGTTGATGGAACCGGGGTCTGTTAGTTCTAAAGAAACTGAAAGCAAGAGGAAATAATCTAGCCAGACATACCAGTGAGCCTGAGGCAAGAGGATACAGAGTTTGAAGTGAGCTTGAAATGCATAGTGAGTTTGAGGCCAACCATGGCTACATAGTGAGGNCCTGTCTCAAAAATCTAAAGGAGAGAGAGTTGATTTAATCAAGACTATAAAATTAATAGTGAAGGGGCTAGTAAGATGGCTCAGAGGGAAAAACTTGCCATGAAGCTTGATGGCCTCAATTCAAACTCCAACTCCTACAAGTTGTTCTCTGANGTAGCATGTATATGCCCACACACAAATACACATACAATAAATGAAAGGTTTTTATTTTTTAATTAGTGAGATTATAGTTCATTCTCTAAGTAACTGTACATTTTAAAAGCTGCAATTTTTTAAATATAGATTAAAGAAAAACAGAGATGAAGTTGTTTTAGATATACTCTTGTGAATCACAAAAGCTATGAAAGCAAGTTGAGAGCAATCACAAATACATGAAAAGCTTCACTTCAAGGACTGGGGACAGGTTTTATTTTTCAAAAATAGCCACAAGGCCTCCCATTGTACACACTCTCAGTGCAATTTTCACTCTGCTCACATCAAAATGTGTTTGTTTGGTTTCCCTTTCTTGAATCTGGGGTGAATTCTGACATCTCCAGGAAGTAACACCATGTCCTTCCAACACTGGTTGATGGAGAGCTCACAGCTTCTGTGTGGTTCCCACAGGATGCTGGCTGTTCTTGGACCCAGATACTATTCTATGGGGAAAGCCAATGATCAAGGGTCCAGGTCAGAACTAGGTGTTCCAGCTCATGTCCCCCACTTAGGTTCAGTCAATAGTGAGCCACAAACCTACAAATACAGGNATGAAAGAGCCTGTGGATGTTTCTAGACCCCAGTGATCAGGCTTATCACCAATATTCAAGTCTTCCNGGCTGGGGTTCCAGATATCATGGAGCAGAAGGAAGATAGACACATTGTGCTGATTGCACCCTCTCCAGATTGCTAACTGACATATTCATGGATGTAATGAAATGATTGTTAATTTACAGTAAGCGTGATTATATTCAGCACTAGTACCTGGATAGAGTTCAACAAACATCATTGGCATTTGCAGACGAAGCACCAAAGCACCGGAACACGAAATGGCAAGTAACCTAGAGAGTCGTATTCACCTTTTCAAAACTGAATACTTGGGCTTCCCCATAGTATGGAAGCACCAGAGGAATGTACTAGAAACTGGAGAGTTTTATCACCNTGTCAATTGAGCAAAAGGACTTGTATGGTCTTGGTCATGTCCCTTGGCCTCCATCTCCTTGTATGTAAAATGAAGTTCATGGCTACTGTAGTTTTTTTGTTTTTTGTTTTTTCCTTTTTGGGGCCCACCATCGAGCTTCCAAATAATACCAGGAGACTTAGTCTTCCTTTTGAATGCCTGGCCTTGGCTTGACTTATTTCTAGACAGCTTTTCTAACTTCAATTACCCCATTTCTCTTTAACTACATTTGCCTTTGGGCTTTTTACCTTTCTTTATTCTATATATCTTTCTTTCCTTCTTACTCCATGGCTGGCTGTGTGGCTGNGTGGCTGGCCCCTGGTGTCCTCCTCTCCTCCTTTTCTTGCTCCTCACTCTCTTCCCTAGATTTCTCCTCCTATTTATTCTCTCTGCCCACCAGCCCCACCTATTTCCCTCTCCTGCCTAGCTATTGGCCATTCAGCTCTTTATTAGACCAATCAGGTGTTTTAGACAGGCAAAGTAACACAGCTTCACAGAGTTAAACAAATGCAACATAAAAGAATGCAACACATCTTTGCAACATTAAACAAATATTCCACAGCATAAACAAATGTAACACATCTTAAACTAATATCCCACAACAGGCTACCTTCTTGAATTCTTATTTAAAAAAATAAGTTCTATAAGAAAAAAGTTGGTTGCTGGGTGGTGGTGGCCATTTCTTCCTTTAATCCCAGCACTTGGGAGGCAGAGGCAGGTGAATCTCTGAGTTTGAGGCCAGCCTGGTCTACACAGAAAAATCCTGAAGAAAAAAAAGTTGGTCAAAGTCTAAAGCCTTTATTTTAATTTTATTTTGCCAGTGATAGCAGTTTGCTAGGAGTAAGAATTTAGGAAGGACACAATTCACTCCATGNCATCAATGAAGGAGATGATCTGCAATGTGTAGTGAGGTCATTTAGGGAGAGCAGAGCATAAATCCAGTGGACAATGACAACTTACTTGATATGTACAAAAATGTGCAAAACCCTTCTTTTGAAATCCCAGACTAAGGGACTCTGGCTGGATCGCTTTATGAACCTTGTGTTCAGCCCAGGTTCATAAATCCTGGAGGGAAATCCAAGCCAATTCTGGAGTTTCTGACAAGCTCCAGAGGCTGAATGGATCAGACAGAATTTCACTTGGAATTTAGGTTTATTGAGTCTAATTTGAAACTTAATGCAAATTCATGGAACATAAACTCCTTACAAATTGAATAGAACCCAATACAAAGGGATCCTGAGCCACCTGGAATTCACACAATGAATGTTGGACTCTTCCCANCTCAGAAACAGGGGGAGAGGAAAGGGCCAGGCTGGCAAGGCCTCACTATCACCACCTTGGAAGTCCATTTGCATCTCATGAATTATTTCAAACAGCAAAGTACATAGAGTAATAATGAGAAAAGTTTAAAGCAATATGAATCTCCTTATATAAAAATGTGTCAAAACTTGCAAAATTTCAAGATGGGTAAGACAAGAGACTTGCAAACTGTGTTTTTATTGAAATGTCAGAAAGCATGATGGTTAATCTTTACTGTCAACTTGACTGGATTAGAGTCACCATGGAAACANACTTTTGAACATGTCTATGATGTGTTTCAGAAAGNTTTGACTGAGCAGGGAATACCTACCCTGAATATATGGGTAGCACAAGCTCAGGTGCTTGGAAAAGGGGGCAGTCCCTAAATGAATGAAAGGAGAATGAGAGTTGAACACCAGTATTTCTCTCTGTGTGTCTCTCTCTCTCTCTCTCTCTCTCTCTCTCTTTCTCTCTGTCTCTGTCTCTCTCTGTGTGTGTCTGTCTCTGTCTCTCTCTCTCTGTGTCTCTCTCTGTGTCTCTCTCTGTGTGTGTCTCTCTCTGTGTCTCTCTCACTGTCTCTCTGTCTGTGTGTGTG
>LZPO01087195.1:288097-300763 GCA_001675575.1 Neotoma lepida | reverse complement strand
CCACCACCACCCGGCTTATATTTTGTGACTCTTACATGTTGGCATTTTGTGAATCATATTGAGTCATGAGTATTTGTTTATGTATAAAACGATTAATGGAAACATCTTGAAAATCTGAACTTTCTCCCCATAGAATACTGATTGTGTATTGTGTTGTTTGTGTTTCTCATTTCTAGAGTAAAGTTGAGTCTTGGTTTTCTCTCATCATGCCTTTCACCACAGTTATCTTTTTTGTCATGATCCTGGATTTCTATATGGATTCCCTTTGTTCAATCAAACTGGACGTTTCCAAGTGTGCCCGCTATGGATCCTTTCCCGTTTTTATTAGTGCTCTCCTGTTTGGAAATTTCTGGACACATCCAATAACAGACCAACTCCGGGCTGTGAACAGAGCAGCACACCAGGAGAGCACAGAGCATGTCTTGTCTGGAGGNGTGGTAGTGAGTGCTGTGTTCTTCATTTTGTGTAAGCATTGCCCTTGCTTTTATTTTCATTAATCTATTTTTATGGTTTCTGGTNTTTAAGCCTTCAGTTTAGAAGTTGTTTAGTACTTGCTGACAGNGGCCATGTTGATGGTTTAAATGTTCAAAACTTGTATAATAGNCTTTTTTTCTCTTTGTAGCGGCCAACATCCTGTCATCTCCCTCTAAAAGAGGACAGAAAGGCACCCTTATCGGATACTCTCCTGAAGGAGCACCGCTCTACCACTTCATGGGGGACGCTTTTCAGCACAGCTCTCAGTCCATCCCTAGGTTTATTAAGGAATCACTCAAACAGATTCTTGAGGAGAGTGACTCTAGGCAGATCTTTTACTTCTTGTGCTTGAATCTGGTAAGAGTTTTAAATATTACTGGTATATTTTTAAAGCACAATGTTTTTATTTTGACNGGATGTATAATTTCAGTACTNCGAAAGTTTCTAACAAAGATGAGCTAAAATTTACATTTTTCTCTTATTAGTAACAAGGATCCTATTCAGACGAGGCAAACAGTCTTTGCAGTGTTGTGGAAATACTGGTTTAGTATGCTGTTTTCAGTCACTACTACAGTAGCCTGGAAGAGGTGGAGCTGCCTCTTCAGTAGGACGTCAGTGCATATGCTGATGCTGACGNTCTAGAGCCTTGTCCACAGGCATGCAGATCCAACAGTGCCTTCTAGTTTATAAAATGGATATGTCTGATATCTTAGTTTTTTATGGTCNTATGAAATACAGTTTCCAGTGTAAGTGACAGGTAGAGTTTTATACACATCTTCAAAGTTTGAGTGATTAGAGGTTAAATTCTTATGATTAAAGTCTCGTAATTCTCCGTTGTAATGTGTTCTCAACATGCTCCTCCCATGATGTTTTAAACCTTTTTAGCTTTTTACCTTCGTGGAGCTGTTCTATGGCGTCTTAACCAACAGCCTAGGCCTGATCTCAGACGGATTCCACATGCTCTTTGACTGCTCAGCTTTGGTCATGGGCCTCTTTGCTGCCCTGATGAGTCGATGGAAAGCAACCCGGATTTTCTCCTATGGGTAGGTATGCTATCAAGGACTCAATGTCTTTATGGTGCAGAGTCCATCTTCAGAAACAAAATTCTATTACTTCCAGTACAGATAAGGTCAAATATTCACTTTCATTTCATTTGAAGTTAATGGGAAATAGGAGCTACACATTTGATTAATACTGAATGGCAGTCAGCTTAATATTATTCTTCCTTACACATCTGTTTAGAAGCAAAGAGAAAAAATAGCACCTAAATCGTTTGTGTTTCTGTTCAACATGTTTCTTTGAGGGCATGAAATATTCATGACCATTCACATCTTTTTGTTAAAAAGATACTTAAAATTTGAAGTGAGTATATGAAAATATCCTCCCGTTATGCCAATAATTCAACAAATGTCAAAATCTCTTTCTCGTACGAGGTGTTTTAGTAAGACTTANTCTAGCTGGGTGTTGGTGGCACACGCTGTTAACTCAGAGAAACCCTGTCGCAAATGGGAAAAAAACTACTTTAAGTAAACCCACCTCTGATTGATTGTTTATATTTTGGGATTCTTGTGCTCGTGTGTGTGTGTGTGTGTGTGTGTGTGTGTGTGTGTCTATGTGTGTGTGTGTCTATGTTGAGTGTTTGACTACATGTATGTGTGTGTACCATATGCATGCCTGACGCCCACAGAGGCCAGAAGAGTCAGTCAGATGCCCTGGAACTAGAATTACAGACAGTTATCAGCTGCTGTGTGGGTGCTGGGAATCAAACTTGAATCCTCTACAAAATCACCGAGTGCTCATAACTTCTGAGCCACCTCTCCAGACCCAGTTGAAAGGTGAATGAACCAAATACACAAATAATTTTGGTACAGAACAGAATGTGTGCCATAAGAGATAGGGAACACATTGATTTGTTGCTATAAAATTAGACAAGGCTTTTTGTAAGAAGGGCTTTGTATATACAAAATTTCAATAAATGTTTGAAATGACTTGAACATAAATAATACTTTTAGGTTTTAACAATTTTACATTATTAGTGTGAAAACCTGGACTTGTTTCTTCACTTATTATTATAAGTTTATAATTTTTATATTTTTAAAGTACTTGTTTTTCTTTTCTAAAAAGTTTTTTGTGTTTTTAGGTATGGCCGAATAGAAATCCTCTCTGGATTTATTAATGGACTTTTCCTGATAGTGATAGCTTTCTTTGTGTTTATGGAATCAGTGGCTAGATTGATTGATCCTCCAGAACTAGACACGAACATGTTGACAGTAAGTCTTTTTCTCAGCTGTTCCACACCAAGGGTTAACTAGTTGTAGCTGTTGACCTAGGGTAGTTTTCATTTTCTTTAAATCAACAGAATGTCCATTTGCTACATCGTCTCCCTTATGCACTGCTTCATTTTCTGTGATTTTTTTGTTTGGTTTGTTTTTTTTGAGACAGGGTTTCTCTGTGTAAATGGCCCTGGCTGTCCTGGAACTCACTCTGTAAGAACAGGCTGGCCTCGAACTCACAGAGATCAGCCTGCCTCTGCCTTCCAAGTGCTGGGATTAGTGGCATGTGCCACCACCACCCAGCATCATTTTCTGTGATTTTTGGTAACTACTTTACCATGGTGTATTAAATGAAAAATTTCTTAAACAAATCTGAAGTTTTAAGTCATTTTTAAGCAGGCTATGGTGATGCGTGCCTTTAATCCCAGCACTTCAGAGATAGTCAAGAGGACTCTAGCTATTTTATCATATTGCATTGTTATAATGGTTCTATTTTATCACTGTTATTGTTAGTCTCTTACTGTGCCTTTTTCATAGGTATGTATATTGTATATGTAGAACACAGCATATGTGGATGGATTTGGTACATGCATGGCTTCAGGCCCACATTGAGGTCTTAAAACATATGCCCCAACAATAAATAAAGACTACTGTGTTTACATTGTTACTGCAGGCTTTTAGAAATTAATCCTGCCGGGCAGTGGTGGCACCAAAAAAAAAAAGAAAAAGAAAAACAGAAATTAATCCTTTTCTCAAATACCTTGGACAAATATTAGGTTATATTATAAAACATACAGGTTTCTTTATGACTTAATAAATTGTATTTTTAAATACCTGAAGGTATTTGTACAATATTAGAGATAAAATCAAAAAAGAATAAAAACTGTAGAGATTTTACCCACTAGATTATATAACTATCACAACTTTTCATTCTTCCCATACCCCAACCCTTATACGAGTTTTCTTGTAGATGACACGTCCCTCCTTCATTCTGCCCTTCTGTTTCCTTTGAGATGGTGCTGCCATGTCTCCTCTGTTAGGATGCTCTCCTTTAAGCCCACTCTCCCATCTCCACTTTCTCAGGGTCTCTCTCTCCGTGTCCCTGTTGTATCTTATGCATACTCCTTTTAGCAACTGACTCGGGTTGCTGTTTAGTCAGTCATTCTTCCACAACTAAGATGTGTTTTTAGACATTGAGTTGTGTATCATTAACTCTTTAATGCTGGTTCACTTGAGGGTTTTACTATGTGTGTGGGTGTTTTGCCCGAATGTATGTCTATATACCATGTGACATACCTAGTGCTCATGAGGCCAGAGAGAGCATGGGATCCCCTGGAACTGGAGTTATAAATGGTTGTGAGCCACCATGTAGCTGCTAAGAATCAAACCTAGGTCTTCTGGAAAAGCAGCCAGTGCTCTTAACTGCTGAGCCATCTCTCCAGCCCTCTAGTACCTGACCTATAGTAGAAATCTATATCTCTAATCACTGAAAGCAGTTTGGANTTTTGGTTCAGTTGTACCAAGGATGTGCCTGTCTGTCTGTTTGAGACAGGGTCTCACAATGTAGCCCAGGCTCGCCTGGAATTCACAGAGATCCACCTGCCTCTGCCTCCTGAGTACTGGATTTAAAGGTGTGCACCACCATGCACTGCCAGAATTTGCCATTCTCTATCACTTTAGAGTGAATTCAAATACTTGTACCAATTTTTTCTGGTATTTGAAAGTTAAAATGATCCTTCCCAAATTTTTTACTCAGGGAACTTAGTGAAGTTTACTATCAAGTTTTTAAACTGTAAGTAGAAATANATACAGCTATGTAATAACTTCTAAATAGCATCTTTGTTTTCTAAGATTCAAATTAAAACTTTGCGTTTCTCCTTTTTGCTAGCCAGTCTCCATTGGAGGGCTGATAGTAAACCTTATTGGGATCTGTGCCTTTAGCCATGCCCATAGCCATGGCCATGGAACTTCTCAAGGAAACTGTCACTCATCTGATCACGGCCACTCCCACCACACTCATGGACACGGTGACCACGGTCACAGCCACGGCTTCACAGGTGGAGGCATGAATGCCAACATGAGGGGTGAGTCCTNAGGAAGTTCTGTTTCCTGAGTTGATGCTCACTTGTTCTTACTAACTGCTGGTCTTCTGGTGTCACCACTTTAGAGGTGGTGGGACATGGGAAAATGGAGCCAGTAATGGGGCCCAGACAATTTACACTCTNNAGGTTAAGAAAGGTCACAGGAATAAAGTTCTCATGAGTTCAAGCTGTAGACAATCACAAGGACAAGCCACACATGGCAAAACCATGTTTTTCCATAGAGACATATAAAGGATAGTTTAAACATTTAATTGAATAACAGCAGCAAGCAATAATGAGCAATCTGAAGTAAACTCACTCCCACACCTGAGAGGAACACAAAAATCCATGTTTTGAAGAAACTGAGGTCACAAGACTTTTGTCTTGTTTTCTTGGAGTTTTCTCAGAAACATTCAGAATTCTCTTCACACAACTCCATTCATCGACCACGTTCTGAAATTCTGGTACAATTATTACTTAGGATTTTTTGTTGTTGTTTTGTTTGTTTTGTNTTTGGAGACAGGGTTTCTCTGAGTAGCTTGGCTGTCCTGGAACTCATTCTGTAGACAGGGTGGCCTGCCTCTCCCTCCCAAGTGCTGGAATTAAAGGCATAAGCCACCACTGCCTGGTTTATTCGGGATTTTTTTAAGGAGAATGCTAAGAATATAGCTCAGTGAAGGACACTTGCCTAGCATGCCCAAGGCTCCCAACACTAAAGGAAGAGGGAAGCAGGGACTATAATATGCAACAATGTAGATGAACCTGGAGGGCACACTGCTCACTGAAATAAAGTTCATCACAGAAAGACAGTTTTTTTCATAATTCTTCTTACACATAATGGAACTCATAGACTCAGCATGCAGTGGTAGCTAGGGAGGAAGGTAAAGGCAGTCATTGGTCATTGGGCCTAAAGTTCCCATTAATGAGTAGTTCTGAAGATCCACAGTCTGTGACACCTTGTACCTGTAGGCAACAATAATGTGCTATATCATAGAGAGTAGGAAAGAGGACAGATCTTGTGTTGTGTTCATTCCACAATAAATCGTTTAAAAATGAAAATGAAGGGGCTAGAGATGTGTCTNGGTTGTATAGCAGTCGGTTGCCTACCATACCTGCAGCCTTTGCTTATCAGCACCATAAAACAAAAAAGGAAATACACTTGTGCATAAACGTCCATGTTTAAATATATATAGAAGAATATTTTGATTGCAAGGGAAACACATAAGTATATCATTAATAGCCTACAGACCTATATGGTCTACAGAGTGAGTTCCAGGACAGCCAGAGCTAGAAACCCTGTCTTTAAAAAAAAAAAACCTTAGCTCAAGGGAGCTTGTGCAGTGACTCCGTGGGTAAAGGCTCCTGCTGACCAGTGATGTGAGCCTGATGACCTGAATTTAATCCTGGAACCCTTGTAAAGGTGGAAGGAGAAAACCACTTCCACAAAATTGCCTCTAACCACCATACATGCACTGAGGCTGAGGCACGCCCATACATACATATCATATACACACAGTAATAAATACAGATTTTTCAAAGAATACTTAATTTTACTTTAAAATTTTTTGTAGGATTAACCTTTCAGCACTTTTTTCTTTTTTTTTTTTTCCTTCACTTTTTTCACATACCAACTTGACTACACTATTTTTTGAAAAGATTATGAAAAATACTCAGGCCCGGTGGTGGTGATGGTGTCGCACGCCTTTGATCCCAGCACTCAGGAGGCAGAGGCAGGCGGATCTCGGTGAGTTCTACCAGCCTGGTCTACAGAGTGAGTTCCAGGACAGCCAGAGATGTTACACAGAGAAACCCTGTCTTCAAAAAAAAGGAGGAAAAAAAAGAANACTCAGTTTTGTTTAAAGACAGAGTCTTACTAAGTAGCTCTGGCTGTCCTGGAACTGTCAAAGACCTGCCTTACCTTATCCTCTTGAGTGCTGGGATTAAAGGTGTGAGCCACCATGCCTGGCAATAGGTAAAATTAAAACAAAACAAAAATATGGCTCAGCAGTTGAGCTCTTGCCACCACATGAAAGGCCCCGAGTGCAAGGGGAGAACAAAAAAAAACAAACTTGCTTCAAGCATGATTTTTAGGAAGCCTTCACAGACAAATATTGTGTAAAGACTTAGCACACTGTGTCATCATTGCTTGCATCCTTACATGTTCTGTACATTNAATTCCTTGACAGTACCCATATTTTAGTCACTTTGAAAGGCCAGCCACTAGCAAGATGCCTGGTACTGATAGGAGGTATCAGCAATACTGCTAGAATGGGTAAAAGAGCTAAATTAGATGAACTTTCATTGCTTATGTCCTTAACATTTTATTTGTAGGTGTATTTCTCCATGTTTTGGCAGACACACTGGGCAGCATTGGTGTGATTGTTTCCACAGTTCTTATAGAGCAGTTTGGATGGTTTATTGCCGATCCCCTGTGTTCTCTTTTTATTGCTGTGTTAATATTTCTCAGTGTTATCCCACTGATTAAAGACGCCTGTCAAGTCTTACTTCTGAGACTACCACCTGAATATGAAAAAGAACTACATATTGCTTTAGAAAAGGTAAATTCCTCACTACTTTACCCTTTAAAAATAGCACTTAAGGTTGAATAAATTGCTCTAACAAGTAATAAGCAAGATATAAATGAATATAACAGAGTTTATCTTAAAGAACATAAGTAAAATAGATCAGGTCTTAGTGGCTTAAGCTTTTAATCTCAGTTGCCCTGGGGAGTATGATAAGATGATCAAAAGTTTAAGGCCAGCCTGGGTAACTTAAGTGAGACTGTCAGAAAATAAAAAGAGCTGAGGATATATATATAGTCCAGGGATAGATTCGATGCCTATATATACAGACTCTAAATTCAACCTCAGAACTACAGAAAAGGGGGGGGGGTGAATGAGCAGGAGAGGGAGAAGGAAAGAAAGGAAGGGGGAAAGGGTGACACAGAACACAAATCGGGGACTGAATAAATGGGAAGATTGTGTGTGATGAAGATGCTAGTTTTCTCATCGCAGTTCAGTTGTTTGTCATTAGAATTTTGGTTTTGGTTTCTTTTTGTCTCTTTTTGGTATTATTGAAAACATGCATGAGCAGGGAATGGTAGAAGATATGGTCCCAGCACTTGCGGGAGGAGGATCAGAAGTTCAAGGCTGTGTTGAGCTACACGACCCTGTTTCAAAAAAAAGAGGCAGGAAGCTAGGGAGATGAATCAGTCANTGAAGTGCCNACCTCACAAGCCTGAGGATCTTGAGTTCAGTCCCCAGAACCCATGTAAAGATGCTAGGCAAGTGATGTCACCTGTAATCCCAGGGGGTTGTAATAGCCNGATTTGTAAGCTCTAGGCCAATGAGATACCTTCTTTTAAAGAAGGTGGATGGTATTTTTGAGGACAACCTCACTGGACCTGCACATACACATAAAAAGCTTACTTGAAAAAGTGCTTAAGGGGCTGGAGAGATGGCTNAGCGGTTAAGAGCACTGGCTTCTTCTCCAGAGGACCCAGGTTCAATTCACATGACAGCTCACAACTGTCTGTAACTCCAGTTCCAGGAGATCTGACACCCTCACACAGACATACCTACAGGCAAAACACCAATGCACATAAAATAAAAATAAATTATTAAAAAAATAAAACACACTTGAGAACAAACAAGAAAGTAAACTAAAATATATGGAATTAGTAAAAGCCTGTTTTGTGATTATAAAGTTGTAGAGTTAGCACACAAAACTAATAGTATGTACCTGCACATAAAATATTTTTTAAGATAGGGTCTTGCTATATAGCTCTGGTTGGTCTAGTATGTGCTGTGTAACCTGGGATGGCCTCAGACTGCAGCAGTTCTTCTTCAGGTTCACAGTGCTAGGATTACAGGCATGTGCACATACCCAGCTTCTGCTGTTTTCATTTTTAAAAAAGTTAATAAGTGCTCTCACATCCTCATAATCAGTGAATACTATAGCAAACTTTTTTTAAAAAGTTTCTATTGATGGCTTGTTTTTTGAGAAGGGGTCTTGTGTAGCCCAGGCTGGACTTGAATTCTACATGTAGCCTCGGATGGCCTTGAATTTATGACTCTTCTGACCCTGTCTNTCAAGTACTAGAAATGCAGGCATGTCCCACCACATCCAGTATGANGGATTGAACCCAGGACTTTGTACATACTAGGCAAGCACTTTATCAACTAACTACATCCTCAGTTCTAAAAAGTATTTTTTATTTCAGTTCTAAAAAGTATTTTTTATTTCAAAAAATAATCCATAAGGAGATATCTCAATGGTTAAGTGTTTGCCACTCTAGTTGGCAGCATGAACTTGGGAGAGCAGAGCCTGCAGTGGACTAAAAGTCTCATGAAATAGCCAACTTTATTCAGAGCATCATTTTAGACTCTGAGGGTTAAGAGTCACATGAGTAAAGTGTCCAGTCACGAGGACAAACAGTGTGTGGTAAAAACATGGCTTTTTTGTAGAGGCACATAAATAGTAAGTAACAATAGCCAGTTGGAATGAGTAATCTGGAGTAAACTCATTCCTGTTCCCCAGACCTGGGAGGGCACAAAGGCACATCCTAGAACAGTTCTGTGTTTTCTGAAGGAACTGAGCTCACAAGACTCTTGTCNTATTTTCTTGGAGTTTACCCACAAACACTAAGAATTTCCCTCACACAACTCCATTCACTGACCATTCATTGACCGTATTCCAACAGTTAGGAGCTCCTGCAGAGGACCCAGGCTCAGTTCCCAGCACCCACATGGCAGCTTGATTGTAAGTTCCAGGGGATCCAGTGACCTCCTCTGACCTCTATGAGCACTGCATACACATAGTACACTTACATACATGAAGGTAAATATTCATACATATAAAAACAACATATCTTTAAATAATAACACATACACTCATTACAGAAAAGTTTGAAGTACAGCAAAATATAAAAATGAAAAATCAGATGAAATTTTACAGCACTTTATAAGTTGTTTCACTACACAAAAGTACTTGAGGGGCTGGAGAGATAGCTCAGCAATTCAGAGCACTTGTTCTCTTGCAAAGGACTCAGGTTCAATTCCCAGCACCCACAGAGAGGTTCACAACCATCGCATACACCTGTCTCTTATACACATCTAGATGTGTATAAGAGACAGGTTTCAGAGGATCCAATACCCTCTTCTGGCCTCTGCACACCACATGGTGCACATTCAGGCAAAACACCCATACACATAAAAGAAAAACAAAAATAAATACTTTAGAAATTAAAATAGCAAAAAAAAAATGTTTGATAAGCTTTCCCCACTTAACATATTGAAGAAACATTTAGACATTTTAATGGCAATGCAATATTACATTTATTGAGCCAGTTTTTGGTAGTTGATAGTTCATCCAACCCTCTGTTGTTGAAAACTGGGGCTGTCTTTTAAATCTGTTATCTTTGTAACAGTGTGTGTGTGCACATGTTATCAGTGTAAAGGAAGCTATAGTTCAGTAAATATGCTCAGTTAATGTTTAGAATAGGTGAAATATGTTCTCTATGTCTTAAATAACTGATTACAAACTGTATCCTTTTTACTTCTCTCGCCTCACCATGATTCCTAGATCAAGTAATCTGAATATACTTTATAAAAATCATTTATACCACTTCTCCGCTTACTTCACAGATACAGAAAATTGAAGGATTAATATCGTACCGAGACCCTCATTTTTGGCGCCACTCTGCCAATATTATAGCAGGAACAATTCATATACAGGTGACCTCTGATGTGCTAGAACAAAGAATTGTACAGCAGGTAATTTTTTTGTGATAATTCATCTATAAAAGTCTATACACTGTATATATAAAAGAGTAGTTGTTTACTCTTTTAAATTATTAATCTTGCTGGGCATGATGGTGCTTGCCTTTAATTCCAGCACACAGGGACGCAGAAGCAGGCAGAACTCCATGAGATCCAGGCCAGCCTGGGCTACATCTCAAAATCCTGTCCCAAGAAGAAAACTATACTAATTACATTATTCTAAATTCTTTAATTTTTCAACAGGTTACAGGAATACTTAAAGATGCTGGAGTAAACAACTTAACAATCCAAGTGGAAAAGGAGGCGTACTTTCAACATATGTCTGGCCTAAGNACTGGATTTCATGATGTTCTGGCTATGACAAAACAAATGGAGTCCATGAACTACTGCAAAGATGGTACTTACATCATGTGACACGTACCCAGGTGGCATGACAGTGGAGGCTGAATGGCAGTGTCTACAAACAGAATGGAAGTTGCCCGTAATTGTACAAAACCTTGTAAAGCTCCCTACTGTTGGATCAAGGAGTCTTTTTATAAGAAAATCGAAATGCAGAATGAAGCATTAATTGTACAAGAAAGCTATTTACTATTTGAATTATGTGTATAGGAATTTTAAATAATGAATGAACATGATGTAATTGTATCACATCATCTTCAGAAATGGACACATAATGATGGATTCTGATGAAGACCAAAATTTCTTCTGTGCATTTACTTTCTATTGGAAAGCATCTCTACTGTAAATATGTATTTACATGTTTATTANAAAGACCAGATGAAGTTTTTAGTCCATTTTTTGCATATCTGAAGGACAAAATGGGAATAAAATTCTATATTTATGGATTTTCTGTATATAAAACTGGTTTCTAATTATAACTTAAGTCCATTAAGTAAAGCTGTATTTCCACTTGAAATGTAAATTATTCAGGAAAAATTTCAACCACTGATTTGAGATAAACAATGAGAATAGAGAACTATAACATGGTTCTTAATGTATTACAAGAATTTAACCACTCCGTTAAATAAATTTTTTTTATTTTTGGTAGTATTTGCAAATGTATAATTGATAAGGGTAAAGAACTTACACTAAGCTGTATGATGTTGCTCTCTGTTCTCTTGCACCTCCAAAGTAGAATATCCTGTCTTGTATGCATCTGACATCCCAGGACAGTCCTCAGGCTGCTGCCCATCAACCCCTGATTCTTCATCCTGTCACTTGCCCCTCATTTGTACAACAGTAACAAATAATTGCCAGTTCAGAGTTGCATTCTCCATCTGTGGTTATAACATTTTTCTATTCTGGGGAAATGGACACATGTAAGAAATAACAGAGAGTAGTTTTTTCAAGATTTAAGTGAAACTTGCACATGGCTGTTGGACACTATGAAAGCGAAATGTCCTATGATTACTTTCTATAGTATGTCTACCATATTTTCATTTCTAATTTTTTCCCTTTTTTATTTATTCTCTCATATATTACATCCCAGCTGCAGGTCNTCTCTCCCCCACCTCCCCTCTCCCCTAAAACTCATCCCATTTCTCCTCAGAAGAGAGCAGGCCTTCCAAAGATACAACCAAACATGGCATAACAAGTTAAAATAAGACTAAGCACATACCATCTTATCAAGGCTGACAAAGCAACCCTGTAGGAGGATCATTGCCAGTTTTAGTTGAATGTATAATCTAAAGAAACATGATAAATATGTGCAGTTTTGTGACCACCAAAGAATGTTGTCCAGTGCAAACTTTTGTAAGTAGGATGATTTAGCATAGGTACTGTTTTCCTATCATGATGACAGACATTTTAAGCCATATTTTGTCTTACCAATTTTAATACGTGAGGGGTTTTAGAAATATGTTACTTTGGCACTCTTCTCTTTGCACGTTTTGGTCCAGAATTTTCAGCACATACTAAAATGTTAAATGATGGGACTGGAGAGATGTCTCAGCAGTTAAGAGTACTAGCTGTTCTTCCAAAGGACCTGGCCAGCATCCTACACAGTAGCTCACATCCATCTCTAACTCCAGTCCCAGGGGGTCCAGTGCCCTCTCTTGT
>LZPO01087195.1:201273-217014 GCA_001675575.1 Neotoma lepida | reverse complement strand
GAGACAGGGTTTCTCTGTGTAGCTTTGGCATCTTTTCTGGAACTCACTTGGTAGCCGGGCTGGCCTCAAACTCACAGAGATCCGACTGCCTCTGCCTCCCGAGTGCTGGGATTAAAGGCGTGCACCACCACTGCCCAGTTTAGCATACTCTCAGTTATCCGGTCCATATTTAACTTGAAAAGATGAAAGGAGGTTTGGGTGTGGTAGTTAACACATGTAATCTTAGCATTTCAGAGGCTGAGATGAGGAGTTGAAAGTTAGGGCCAACCTGGAGTTCATACAGCAAGACCCTTTCTCAAAAACAAAGCAGAATAAACAAAAACTTAAACTTAAGCTGGGCAGTGGTGGTGCATCATGCACCCTTTAATCCCAGCATTCGGGAGGCAGAGGCAGGTGGGCAGATCAATGTGAATTTGAGGCCAGCCTGGTCTATAGAGTGAGGTCCAGGACAGCCAGGGCTACATAGAGAAACCCTGTCTAAAAATAAGCAAAAACAAAAACAAAAACCAAAAAAGGCAGAGTGTAAAGAAGGTAATTGTTATTCATGAGTGTCTCCATGTACCACAGCGTGCTCTTAAGGTCAGAACAGCTTGCAGGCATTCTTCTCTTCCACACTGTGGGTCCAGGGGATTAACCTCCGATTGTAGAGCTATTAGATGAGCTTTGTTGAGTTCAGTTGTTTACTTATGTAGTTGAGAAACTTAAAGTAGATGCTTGGTTCACTTTGGTCTTGCTGTGCTGGAGCTCAAACTCTGCGTTATGACTGCTCCTGAGCGATACCTTCAGCCCTTGGGTTTCCCATTGTTCTCATGAGCTACATATTACTACATGCTTTTACTGTATCTCATTTTTTTTGAGACAGGGTCTAGAACTCAATATGTAAATCTGGGTAACCTCAAACTCAAGTGCTCTGCTGCTTGGCTTCATGAGTGCTGGGATTAAAGGAGTGCACCTCCAGTGCCAGCTGTTTGATTTAGTTGAGGCAGAATCTTGCTGGGTAGCCCAGGCTTTGCCTCTATTTTATGTGTATTGGTGTTTTAACTTCCATGTATGTCTGTGCACCACTTGTACGCCTAGTTCTATCCAAGGTCGGAAGTGGGCATTAGATCCCACTGGAGCTGGTGGTTGTGTGGGTGCTGGGAATTGAATCTGGATCCTTTGGAAGCAGTCAGTGTTCTCAGCCCGTGAACCATCTCCATCCTCCTCACATTGTTAATGTATGTGTTTTTGGTTTCTCTGCCCTCCCCCCACCCTATCCTTCTCTCCCAGATCAAACTTGGACACAGGTCAGAAGCTAAAGATGGTAAGTATTAAATATAATTTAATCAAATAGGAGATGTGTTTATTCTGATCTGAGGAGATGAGGAAATGTCAATTAGAGCTGATAATAATTCTGTAGCGTTTATCACAATGTCTCCAGAACAGTGGTTCTCGACCCCTTTGGAGATCAAACATCCCTTTCACAGGGGTGGCATATCAGATATCTTGATCAGATATTTACATTACGATTCATAACAGTAACAAAATTACAATTATGAAGTAACAAAAATAATTTTATGGTTGGGCTCACTACAACATGAATTGTATTAAAGGGTCACAGCATTAGAAATATTGGGAACAACTGGTCTAGAGTAAAGAGTGACCTGTCAGAAACAACATTTATCCACTGCAAGGATTCAGATCATGTAAATGGAGGGCAGCGAGGTTGTCAGGCCATTGTCTGGACGTCCTCTATACTGTTTGGGACATTGTAAGTCAATGCCTTTTGCATTTCTGGTTTTCTAATTGCTTTGAAAAATTCAGGGATACATCTTCACAGAAGAACACCAAGTTCCTCTGGAATGGACACATTAGGGAAAGATTTGCTTCTTATTCTCAAGGGTCTTATTAGAGTGTCGGGTCCTGTTTAATAATAGTTACTATGAAAAAGTAAGTGAAAGGGCCAGCATTGTGTTTTAATTTTGATTTCTATCATTTGTATTAAAAAAAAGGTATCCTTAGTGCTAATTTGCTATTAGCACACATAGTCTTCCTCTAGTTTATAGGACAAGTAAAAAGACCTATTACCACATGTCTGTTACGTGTCTGTAATGATTTTTGAATGATATGCTATAGAAAGTGCTTTCTTCACCATTTTTCATAGACTATGTTAAGCTACTTTTAAAAAAAGATTTGTTTATTATGTATACAGTGTTCTGCCTACTTGCCAGAAAAGGGCACCAGATCTCATTACAGATAGTTGTGAGCCACTATGTGGTTGCTAGGAATTGAACTCAGGACCTCTGGAAGAACAGCCAGTGAGTGCTCTTAACCGCTGAGCCATCTTTCCAGCCCCATATGTTAAGCTACTTTAAAACAATGTGAGAAAAAGAACTTTCTCGTACAAATAGTAAAAATTATTCATTTTTGTGTGTGAAATGTTTATTTCCTGAAATGACCTTTCCCAAAAAAACACATTTGTAAAAGGCTTGAGATTTCAGAATTATTGTTCATTTTTTGCATTCTTTTCCATAGGTATAAATAGAACAGCCTTAAGAGAGATAAAATTGTTACAGGAGCTAAGTCATCCGAATATAATTGGTGTGAGTATGATCTGAGTTGTTTGCTTTTGGGGATTCTCCATATTCTGAATATGATAAATATTGATCAGAGGCTCAGCAGGATGAGTTGATGTAGATAAGCCTTGAAAGTTGATCAGCTTGAAATTTCTCTTCTTTCCTTTTTTTTTTTTTGAGACAGGTTTTCTCTTTGTAACAGCCCTGGCTGTCCTGGAACTTGCTTTGTAGACCAGGCTGGCCTCAAAGTCACTGAGACCCACCTGTCTCTGCCTCCCAATTGCTGGGATTAAAGGTGTACACCACCACCACCACCTGGCTAAAATGTATTTTCTATCCCACTTTTGCTATAAGTAGTATCATTAGCATTATGAATATAACTGATTAAATGAATCAGATGTTGCCAAACAGGCTAATTTTGTCAGAAACGATTTTGAATCCTAGAGAGTTGTAGTCACAGGGTTAAAAGTACCAGCTTGCATTCAAATACAGAGCCTTCCGTTTTGCCTGCATAAGGGCTGGAGTATGTTCTTTTGATTTTAGCAGGCTAGCTAGTTGAAAACATTTATAATGTCTGCAGTGCCTGACATGGACAGTCACACATTCAAAGGATGGCAGATGCTATTTAGAAGATACCCTTTATTCTTGTTTTGTTTGGCAGCCTTTTGTGTAGTGTAGCCTTGAGCTCATGGGCTCAGGTGATTGTTCTGTCTTGCCTCCCAAGTAATTAGTGTTGTGGGGTATCCACCAGAGAAGACAGCTCAGGCATGGGCTTAAGCCAATAGACAGTCTTATTAACTGGCTGCCAACTACACTGAGTGTTTGTTACCCAGTATAGCACCAAGCCTGTCTCAGGGCGAGCTTTTAAGCACAAAAACCATGTTCTGGGTTGACATTTTTCAGTTAACAAGAACAGTTGGCTAGAATCAGAACTACAGAAGCCAAAAAAGAAGGTTAATACATTTTCCTAGAGCTATGGACTTTGATGGATTAGGTTTTTGTTTTCGTTTTTGTTTTTGACAGGTGGTATTATCTACATGCTGAGTTTTATGACCTGAATGGTACTTCATGGAGTCAGTTGTGCTAAGCTGTGGGACCCTGTTACAGTTAGTTACTGTAATTACTGTACTGGACTACAAGTGTATATCACTGTACTTGGCAAGAATTACCTTAAGCGTTTTGCCTAGATATTTTTGTTTTTTTGAGACAGGGTTTCTCTGTGTAGCCCCGCCTATCCTAGGACTCACTCTGTAGCCTTGGACTCAGAGATCCCTCTGCCTCCTGAGTGCTGGGATTAAAGGCATGTGCCACCATGCCTGGCAAAAAATTTTATAAAAATTAAGAATGTTTTTCTTTTCTCATATTTTGAGTGTGTGGTGTGTGTGCATGTGTATTTTTACATGTTTTGTCTATGCATGTGTATTTGGAGGTCTGAGGTTCATGTAGGATATAATTTTCTATTACTTTTTCATCTTATTCATTGAGACAGAATCTCAGTCAAAACCAGAACTAAGTGATTTGGGTAGTTTTGTTAGTTAACTTGCTCTGGGAAACCCCTGTCTTCACCTTCGAGGCTGGAATTGCAGGCACACCTTTCTTACCTGCTATTTACATGGTTTCTGAAATCTGAACTCTGGTCCAGTCCTCATGTTCATATGGCAAGGGCCTTAACTGCTGAGCCATGTCCCCAGTCCCAGGAATTTTTTCAACTAGAAACCAAGGTGAAATTTTCTCTTCTTTTTAAATTGTTTTGTTTTGATTTGGTTTGGTTTGTTTGTTTGATTTGGTTTGTTTGTTTGTTTGTTTGTTTGAGACAGGGTGTTTCTGTGTAACCTGTCCTGGAACTCTCTGTAGACCAGGCTGGCCTCAAACTTAGAAATCCACCTGCCTCTGCCTCCTGAGTGCTGGCATTAAGGCGTGTGCCACCACCACCAGGGCTGTGAAATTTTCATTAATTTATTTATTCTAATTCTTGGAGTTTAAGGAGAGGAGTTTTTAAGTATTTAGTGAGTTTGTTAAATAAGTTTTAATATTTTTGTACCCGAGAACACTAACTCCTCTCGAAAAATGGGGCAAATGTTAAATTTAATAAAGGACTTTCAGGTTTACAGGAAATTATCAGCAGTTTAAAAATTTAAGCCAGGTAGTGCACATTTGTATTATAATTACCTGAGAGGCAGAGGCAGAGACAGGAGGATGATGAATTCAGGCCAGCCTGGACTACATAGCAAGTTCTAGGTCAGCCTGAGTTACATAGTGACATCTGGTCCCAAAAGACCAAGGACTGGGGGATGTATCTTTGTGGTAGAACACTTGCCTAGCCAGCTCAAGGCCTTGGGCTTACCAGTACTATGGAGGGTGGAAGCAGCAAATAATTTTTTAAAATTAATTTACCAACAATAAATTCCGACATTAAATAGAGACTAACAGTTTAACTGCTTTGCTTTGCAGCTCCTTGATGCCTTTGGACATAAATCTAACATTAGCCTTGTCTTTGATTTCATGGAAACTGACCTGGAGGTAAGATTAGGGTTCCTAGAGACTTTCCTCACTTAGAGAAGAACCTGCATGTTTATTCTGCTTTAAGAGAATACTGACCCACAAAAAATTGCTTACTTTTGCAGAAGTAAAAAAGATCTCTGATTTCTGTACATTTGCTGTATTTTTANTATTAAGTACAGAGATTTAGATTTTTAAGTCTCATGCTTTTCATTAATTGAATCTCAGAAAAACTGACAATCCAAGGATTTAAAACAACTAGGATCCTCATACATTGCTGGTTTGAATCCAGTAGTTTTGTATGTGTGTGTGTATAATATATATTAATTATTATATAAGAATATATAAAATAAAAATATATAATTATATATAAGAAGTAATATATATTTAGTAACTTTGGAAAATAGGAATTTGTTATAAAATTAAAGACACATTTACTATCAGATCAAAGGTAAAAGGGATTTTTATAACACAGAGTCAAATAGTAAAAGGAATTCACTAAGTATGCAGGCTGGTGACAATGCTATACCTTATTATAGGTCCTAACATCAGTACAACTAATTCACCAATATTATACTGTGTATAATGATATCAGTAATATTGCAGTCATTAGTAATAATAATGGATTCTATCGACCACTGTTTGCTATTTATCCAAGAGAAAAACATTGCCGACACAGAAATCACTTGGTGTGTGGGTGTTCTCTAAAATTGAAACAGCTAAAATGTGCCTCGTCTAGTGGATATTTAAACAGATGAGTCGCCCATACAAGAAAATACTACCCAAGAATAAAAAGGAACCATAAGTTTAACAATAAACTGGCCATGGCAGAGCTTACAGATAATCTCATTGGATTCAGTCTTCTTTTCCTCTCTGTAGCTTTCAGTCACGGGCATACATTTTCCACTCTACTTTCCCAGGCAATTCCAGGTCTGATAGTCTTAGTTTAATTACCTCTGTAAGGAAATGCTTGGTTCCCTTTGATTCCACCACAGTTACTTGGGTTTCTGTTTTTGTTGTTGTTGGTTTTGTTGTTGTTGTTGGTTTGTGTAGTCCTGGCTGTCCTGGAACTTGCTCTGTAGCCCAGGCTGGCTTTGAACTCAGATCTGCCTGCCTGTGCCTCCGGAGTGCTGGGACTAAAGGTATGCACCACCACCACCAGTCATTATTTGGGTATCTTGAATGGTATTAGGTTTTAGGTCATAGTTCATGTGTTTGTTCTTAAGCAGCCTGTCTCTTGGCCAAAACTCCTACAGTGTGGAGGTCTCAGGTAGAGGTTAGGTCAGTCTTACTTTTACCATGTGACCTGGGCTGGGATGAAGTGATTTCCCAAAGTAATACTGAATGCACTTGTCAGAAGGGGCAAAGAAAACCGACATTCAATACTTTTTTTCTTTTTTTAAAGATTTATTTATTTTATATGCATTGGTGTTTTGCCTGCCTGTATGTCTGTGTGGGGGTGTCAGATCCCCTGGAACTAGAGTTACAGACAATTGTGAACTGCTATGGGGTGCTAGGAATTGAACCTGGATCCTCTGGAAGAGCAGCCAGTGCTCTTAACCACTGAGCTCTCTTTCCAGCCCCGATATTCAGTGCTGCTAACCCAGAGTGGTAGGGTACATAGTATTATTTTCTCCCGAAATTGATGATGCTTTTTAACCACCGAATTTTGGAAAGTCATGTGATGCCTTCTAAAGGAAAGTTAGTCAGTCTCTCACTCATAGAAATACTTGTGTATGGATACATTCATTTTAAATCTATATATTTTTTATTTCTTAGAGTTCATTTGGAATAATGAAACATACCTGTATGTTGCTTGTCTATTTTGTAGGTTATAATAAAGGATAATAGTCTTGTGTTGACACCTTCCCACATTAAAGCCTACATGTTGATGACTCTTCAGGGGTTAGAATATTTACATCAGCATTGGATTCTACACAGGGTAAGATTTTAAGTCATCATCCATCCATCCATGAGAGGTCTTGCTTTGTATTCCAGGATGGCCTGGGATTTGTCGTGTAGCCTAGGTTCGCCTCAAAATCTTGATTCTTCTGACTCTGACTCCTGATTGCTGGGACTATAGATGTGTTTCACCACACCTGACTTTTAATGTTGCTGCTTAAGTTTAGGCAAACTTTTTGTCATTGGTTAGTCAGGTTTCTATTATGTGTTTTGAGTGCATGTGTCTATGTGAGTGCAGGTACATGACTGAAGGAGGGTTTGTGCCACAGTGTATATGTGGAAGCCAGATGACAACTCCCAAGGGTCAGTTCTCTCCTGCCACTCTGGGTTCTGAGGATAAAATTTAGGTCATTAAGTTTACTGCAAATAGCTCTACCTGTTGAACCACCTCGCCAGGTCAGTTGGTGGGTTTTGTTTTGAAGATAGAGCCTTCCCCTGTAGCTGAATGTTTTAGGGTTTCTATAGCTGTGAATAGACACCATGACTACAGCAACTCTTATAAGTTGCTCTTATAAGTTAAATGTAAAACATTTAACTGAGGGTGGCTCACTTACAGTTTCAGAGGTTCAGTCCATCTTCATCATGGTGGGGAGCATAGCAGTGTACAGGCAGCCATGGTGCTGGCTACATCTTGATCAGAAGGCCACAGGAACTGGTCTGTATGTTACACTGAGGGAAGCTTAAGCAAAAGAGACCTCACAGCCCATCCCACAGTGACACACTTCCTCCAGCAAGGCCACACCTACTTCAACAAAGCCACACCTCCTAATAGTGCCACTCCCTCTGGGGGCCATTTTCTTTCAAACCACCACACCTAGACTGCCTGTATATTCATTATCCTTTGTCTTAAGTTTCCTAAGTGCTGGGATTTTCTGGAGTTCTGGAGTTTTCTTGTTTTAAAGTTAAGCTAACTGGAGCTGGGGACATAGCTCAGTTGGTAAAATGCATGCCCAACATGTATGAAGCCCTGTATTGCAATCCTCAACATCACATTTACTACATAAACTGCAATCCCAGCACCCTGGGAGTAAAGGTAGAAGCATCAGAAATTCAAGGTTGTCCTATTTGACTACATAGTGAATTCAAAGCCAGCCTGGGCTATGTAAGACTCTGTCTCAAATAAATAGGCTAGCTAAATGTATCATTATGTTGTTTTCCTCTAATCCTGCTTGGTTTTGTTTGTTTTGATAACTATTTGATACAGGATCTGAAACCAAACAACTTGTTGCTGGATGAGAATGGAGTTCTGAAACTGGCAGATTTTGGCCTGGCCAAGTCATTTGGGAGTCCCAATAGGGCTTACACGCATCAGGTTGTGACCAGGTGAGGACACCTTAAGCAACCGAGAGTTCATGTGTTAGGCTGTTGACCACTAATGAGCATCAGCTAGCTTCTCTGAAATACCTTTGCAGAACTCAGCAGTGAGTCACCATTGGTGTCATCTCAAACACAGCCCTTTTTATATTAAGTCTACTTTGCCACAGTGAAAAACACTGTGTGAATGTAAATTCTCTATGTAAAGCATTAATAGTTGCATTTTATATTATAAAAAACTGTGGCTTTTGTTCATACTTTTGATGTGTCAACACAGAAAAAAAAATCATACTAAATAGGGACTACAGATTTTTGGGGTTTTTTTGTTTGTTTGATTAGTTGGTTGGTTGGTGTCTTTTGAAACAGGGTTTCTCTGTGTAGCCCTGGCTGACCTGGAACTCACTCTCTTGATCAGGCTGGCCTTGAACTCAGAGATCCACCTGCTTGTGCCTCTTAAGTTCTGGGACTAAAGTTATGCACAGCCTGGCCTCATTTGTTCATTCCTAAGATTTTCAAGGATCTGAGAAAAATTTCAGATTCTTCCATAAATTATTTTGTCACCTTCTTCCAAATAAATTTTATAAGTATCAGTTACCTGACCCCACATTCCCATGTAAGAAGTAATGGCTATGAATACTGGGAAGATTTCAACAGTTGGCTTACCAGAATGATGAAGTTGACAGAACATAGTGGTAGGGATAAAGACCTTGATTTTAAAGGTTATGGGACCCTTTTTCGTGGCATCTCCTAGGCGGTCGACTGTGTCGATATGAAACTGAGTATCTCCTTCCTAGCTATTGATTGTCAGGAACTCATTGGAGTGGATGATGAACCAAAACATACTTTGGATGAGAAGCACATGGGCACAGAAGTTGCTGTTAATGCTCTGGGTGAAGAGTGGAAGGATTATATGGTCCGAATCAGTGATGAGAGCAACAAACAAGGTTCTTCCATGAAGCAAGGTATCATGGTGCACGGCAGAGTGCATCTGCTGTTGAATAAGGGCGTTCTCGGCATAGACCAAGGAGAACTGGAGAGAGGAAGGGCAAGTCCATTTGAAGACACATTGTGGATGCCAATCGGAGTGTTTTCAACTTGCTTTATTGTAAAAACAAAAAGAGGGAGGGAGAGGGATATTTTTGAACTTGAAGGATACTACTGTGCCTCTGAGGTTGGAGCCCAAAAGAGCTAGCAGATTCTGAAAACTTTTTAGTCTCTCTAAAGAAGATGATGTCTGCCAATACACTGTTTGAAAGCCTTTACACAGTGAAGGTAAAAAGCCCAGGACCAACCAAGGTACCCAGGATTCAGCGTCTTTGTTACTCCACACGTCCTACAGCATAAACACCAATGCACTGCTCTGAATAAACAACACTAAGAAAAACGAGGAAGCTGCAGAATAAACTTTTGGCCAAGGGAATGAAGGAAGTCAAAGACTCCAGGAACATATTCTCCAGGAGACATGGGCAAGGTTGTTCTGTGTAGCCCTGGCTGTCCTGGAACTCAGAGATCTGCCTACATAGTGCTGGGATTAAAGTGTGCACCGCTACTGCCTGGCTTCAAAAATCAGTCTTTAATCATAACAGATAAATGATCAGACCTTTAAAAAATTTAATATAAAGAGTTTAGGGGCCAGACATGGTATCACACTTGAAATCCCAGCACTTCGAATGCAGATGCGGGAGGATCAAGAATTCAAGGTATGGGCTGGAGAGATGGCTCAGAGGTTAAGAGCACTGACTGCTCTTCCAGAGGTCCTGAGTTCAGTTCCCAGCAACCACATGGTGGCTCACAACCATCTACAGTAGGATCTGATGCCCTCTTCTGTCATAAAGATGTGCATGCAGATAGAGCACTCACATCATAAAATAAGTAAATTTTTTAAAAAATTGCAAGGGATACCTTAAGTATAGTGATCTTGAGACCAGCCTGGACTGCCTAAGATCCTGTTTTAAAAAAAAAATTAAAATTAAGAAATTTAGACTGAGCAAAGGAACATCCGCTGTATGATATCATAGAGACTCATCCCCTAAATGAGTAAGTGAAATTCATCACAGAATTGGGTGACCATGTAACCAAGTCTTATGAGATGGGAGCACCTGACTCTGGCACGGAAGGATATGTCTTGGACAAGTATACGCTAAGAGACAGCGACCTCTCTGGTCATTTAGTACATGTATGTTGGGCTTTTGTGGTAGTTTAAATGCAAATATCCCTCAAAGGCTCTGGAATTTGAAAACTTGGTCCCCAGTTGGTGCCACTGCTTGGGAGAGGCTTACTAGATGTGGTCATAGTGGAGGAAATATTTCATGGGGGGTCAGCTTTGAGGTTGGTTGTGGTTTGAACAAGAATGGCCCCCTGTTGTTGGGTTTTCCTCTTTTTGGGGGGGCGACATCCAACTCCCAAATAAATCACACACGGAGAAAAAAAAATTTAGGGAAGAATGAGAGAAGAGGAATTGGATGCAGGTAGATTTTAGAGAAGTGATATTAGCATGTTAATGGGAAAAGTCTAGTAGAAAGCAAAGAATTTATGATGGGAAAGTTGAGAGAATTTCAAGAATAGTGTTCTTGGGAACTAGCAAGGCAGGGTGCTTCCAGACTCATGGTGAGTGGTTGATTCTAAAAACATGCAATGATAGTTCATCTTGTAACAGTTAGCCCTTTTGGGCTTGGTAGCACATCCCTTTAATCCCAGCACTTGGGATTTGGAGGCCAGCCTGGTCTACATAGTGAGTTTCAGGACATCAGAGCTACTTAATGAGACCCTGTCTCAAAAAAAAAAAAAAGCCTTAACAATTGGATTCTCATATGACATTATTTTATTTTTTCCCCCAGATGGTACCGGGCCCCTGAGTTACTATTTGGAGCAAGGATGTATGGTGTGGGTGTGGACATGTGGGCTGTTGGCTGTATATTAGCAGAATTGCTTCTAAGGGTAAGTCCTAACTTCATGTACACTCTTAAGTATGGTTAATAAAGTTCTCATTTTCTAGGAATTATTTTTTCATCATAATCCTACAGTAAGAAATTGATAAGCAAAGTCAGCTTGTTAAATAAACATCTCCACAGCTTATGACAGCACATATTATATATAATCTTGGATGTGAGCAGCTGAGGCAGAGGATCAGTGTGAGTCCAAGACTAGCCTGAGTTACATAGTAAAATTCTGTCTCACAAAACAAAGCCTCAGCGACTTGGGAAGAAGCAGAAAAATTAAGAGTTTGAGGCCAGTTGTGTATAGGTATTTTCACATTGCTATGACAAAATACTGACAACTCACATTGAGGGACAGTGGCTTTGCTTTGGCTACAGCCTGAACATGTAGTCCATTATGG
This sequence comes from Neotoma lepida, assembly GCA_001675575.1. NCBI lineage: Eukaryota > Metazoa > Chordata > Mammalia > Rodentia > Cricetidae > Neotoma > Neotoma lepida. Next base: position 205,347 of record LZPO01087195.1, on the reverse strand, counting down.
CATTATGGCAGAGAAGTCATGGCCACAGAAGCTTGAGAGGCTCTTTGTCACATCCCATCTGTAGTCAGGAAGCACAGAGATGAATGATGGTGCTCTGCTTTCTTTATTTAGTCCAGGATTGCAGCCCTTATAATGGTGCCACCCACATTAGGGTGGGTCTTGCCCCCCCATGCAAATGTAACAACTCTGCTCCCACAGGGGAGGGTTCCCAAGCACAGTTGTTAACAGCTCTGCTCCACTCAGTTTTACAGCTCTGCTCGGGTCCCCTGGAGTGTGACAACTCTGCTCCACTAGCAGAAAGTTTCCCCAGCCAAAGTGTTACAGCTCTGATCCGCTCTGCTCTGGTGAGAGTTCTGATAGTTGGGCTCCACTTGGCCTGTCACAGGACAAAACAAACTCACTCAAGATTTATTGGGAAGGCAGAATCCAGGAGGGTGGCTGCCTCTAGGGTGAGAAGCACCAGCAAACTGAACAGAGTACAGAGCTTACATGGGGTTTGGGGACAGGGGGTCTTTCCAGGGTGGTTTGGGATTGTTAGATTTTTGTGGCCTGATTCTAGGGCAAGATCAGGGATTGGTCGGATTTCAAGCCCGTATCCTGGGGTCAAGTCAGGGTCAGGGTGTTTTTCCTTGGCCCAGGTCTCTGGTCTAGTGAAGGGCAGGATGTTTTTTCCTTGACCCTTTTCACCTTACAAGAAACTCCCTTACAGTTATGTCAGAGGTTTGTTTTCCTGGTAATTCTAAATTCTTTCAAGCTGGCAAGATTAACCATTACAGAGGCTGGGAAAATAACTCAGTTGCTAAAATGTTTTCTGCACAAGCATGAGACATTTCCAAATTCTTCCTACCAGAGCTTGTACCAACTCTGGGCCCAGTTAGAAAACAAATCACAGGTAAATTTGTTCAGGAACATTTATGAATATACAAGGTGTGGTGGCTTAGACCCATAATCCCAGCACTTGGAGGCTTGAGTTTGAAGTTAGCCTGCATTACAGAGTGGGACTGTTGCACCCAGTCCCTACCCTTTTTCCTCACTCAGCTGTAGTNGGATGGGGACAGCGAAGGGTTGGCCAATAAATAAGTGAATTAATCCTAAGAATACCAGATATAAAGAGCAGTCACTATTGCCCACCACTGAGATCATCCAGGGAAGAATTCCAGGGATGGAATCTAGACACTGTTCAAAGGCAGCTGAGAATTGGATGGCAGAAAAGTTGCTTTGGGTCTCTTCTGGTAACTTCCAAAAATCTGCTTTTGGAAGGCTGGACTGATTGATGGCTCAGCACTTAAGAGGACCCAGGACCCAGCATCTGGTACATGGTAGCTCACAATCACCTGTAACTCCACTTTCAGGGAAGTTGTTACTTTCTTCTAGCCTCTGAGGATATCAGGCATGAACGTGTTACACAGATATACTTGCAAGCACACATAGGAAATAATAAAATGAAGTTTTAAAAATCTGCTGTTTGGAATATATTGGGAATCTGCTTTAGGGTGCTAAGAGAAGCTCTTCAAAAAGTGTATGTCTAGTGCATGATGGGAAATTCCCAAAAAAATCAATAAAGAATTATGTAATTTAAAAAGAAAAAGTGTGTCTAGGTGCACCTGCTAGAAACTGCCCAGATCTACCTTTTACAGAGAGGACAGAAGTTGAGTTCGGAACTGAAAAGGAATAAATTGATATAGAAATCAGTGCTTCTAACAGCTTTTAAAAGCTGTTTTAGCTCTTTCCAGCCCTGTTGAAGTAAGTTTTTTTTAAAAAATAATTTATTTAATTTTATTTTATGTGCATTGGTGTGAGGGTGTCAGATCCCCTGGAACTGGACTCACAGACAATTGTGAGCTGCCATGTGGGTACTGGGAATTGAACCTGGGTCCTTTGAAACAGCAGCTAGTACTCTTAACCTCTGAGCCATCTCTCAAGTAAGCCCCAAGTAAGTTTTTAATTGTTGCAGTTTGGCTTTTTGGTGTTTGGTGGCTTTTTTTAGATTTATTTACTTATGTATTTTATGTATATAAGTGCTCTATGCATGACAGAAGAGGGCATCAGATCCCCTTACAAATGCTTGTGAGCCACCATGTGGTTGCTGGGAATTGAACTCAGGACCTCTGGAAGAGCAGCCAGTATTTTTCTTAACCTCTGAACCATCTCTCCAAACCTGAGTTTAATTTTTTTTATTACAACTTTTTGTAGCATTGTTTATGTAACTACTCTCAATAATAGCCTTGAAATGTCTGTTTCTTAATTTCAGGTTCCTTTTTTGCCTGGAGATTCAGATCTTGATCAGCTGACAAGAATATTTGAAACTTTGGGTACACCAACTGAAGAGCAGTGGCCTGTAAGCCTCTATGCATTCTCTTTGAAATGTAGTTACAATTCTGTGAAGTTAGTGTGCTGTATCTGAGTACAGCTGTATGCTAAGGGAGAAATTAGTTCATTAATTTTGCAGTGCTAGAGTTCTAAAGGACCAAGGCCTTTCCCCTGCTGGATAAGTGCTCCGTCACTGAACTAAAAAAGTATCCTCATAGGTGGGCATGGTAGCACATACTTAAAATCAGGAGGCAGGAAGATCTTTGAGATTCAAGGCCATGCTGGTTAACATAGTGAGTTCCAGGCCACTTGAGCTATGTACTGAGATCTTGTGTTAATCCCAACGGTGTGAATAAGACCACTACCACAATTTGAGCCAGATTTGAAGCAAGCTTGATTTTTATTGGGGTGTACCAAGAGCTGGCCAGCCACTGCCTCCTAAATTGGGTTAAAGAGAGCAGCCCCGAATGCACCTCTTGGGCCCTTTTCAAGGAGTGAAATCACCAGTAGTTTTACAGAAGAGAGACAGGCAATAAGGAAACATAAGAAACGTAACAAAGAACATCCTGTGATCACCCACCAAGTGATTAGGGAGGGTTAGGGTACTCTCAAAAACAAGTCAAGGTCATGGTTGGCGTAGGTCAGGTTCCAGGAAACAGAGCAACTCAATTCTCAGAGTAAATAGAAACTTATTTTTATTAGCATCTGCCTTTAAAATGGGGTCAGGCAGGTTCCTCATCTGTCTCAGGAAAGTAAATAAATAAAAATTAATTATCCTCATCATAAAACTACAGATGACAAAGAAAGGAAATACGCAAAGGAAAACATTAAATTTGTGACCCACACCCACCACCCACCATCTTATGTCTATATCGTGTTTCCTCAACCCCAGTTTCTGTTCCAGGGTAATCACTGCCTTCAGCTGATGTAAAGCTGTCCTAACAGTGTGCACTCACAAACATATAATAGAATTGCATTTTCTTTCACTCATTCATTCTTTAATAAAAGATGAGGGCTTGGGATGTAGCTCAGTGGAAGAGTGTGTTTACTGTTAACGTGCTCAAGGCCCCCAGCTCACTGAGAGCACTAAAGAAATAGTAGCAGGATTGCTCTGTTGCTGCTCTCTACTCTTGTTTTTCCATCAACTTGGCTTTTTTTTTTTTTTTTTTTTTTTTAGGCAGTTTTGGTTTGTTGTTTGTTTTTTTGATGAGGTATTATCAGATTGAGGCAGTTTCTTACGACCTAACTCTGGCTGGCCTGGGACTTACTAGAAAGACCCATCTCCTGCTGCTTCTCTGGTGCTGGATTACAATTGTGTGCCACTATGCTGTGCTCCTTTCCTGTTTTAATGGCTGAATAATACTCTCCCTTATGGACATTTATGTTAGTTACTTGCTATGTAGATAATCTAGGTATATTTATTGGATTATTAGTACAATTTAAATATTTTTTTATGATCATTTGATTCCAAAAACCAATTATGGTATATCTCTCAAGTCCCAGCTACTAAGATAATGATCTAAGAGGATTGCTTGAGCTCAAGAGTTTGAAGCCAGCCTGGGCAAGACCCATCTCTTTTAAAGAAGAAGGAAAGGATACTGATTGTACATTGCTAACTTACATAATACAATTTAATAATGTGCTATAAGGCTTGGTGTAGAGGTGCACACCTTTAATCCCAGCACTCAGAGGCTGAGCTAGGAGGATCTCTGAGTTTTGGGCCAAGTTTAGTCTACATAGCAAGCTCCAGGACAGCCAGGATAA
>LZPO01087195.1:176963-197857 GCA_001675575.1 Neotoma lepida | reverse complement strand
TAAGAGAGAGTATGATGATGGGTGGGTACAGAGGAACTGGGAGGAGTTGGGAAAGGGGAAAGAAAATGATGAAAATATAGCATAGTCTAAAAATATTTTTAAGTAGAAAAGTCTTGATCTTGCTTCTCCCTCCCAACTGCTAGGATTATAGATCTATGGCACCATGCCTTGACTCTTAGAGAAATATCTAGAGTGGTTAAACTACTGTGGCTGTTGGATAGTACTAGTATATTATAAATAGGTATTAGTTGACAAACTTGTCTATTGAGAGGAAACCACTTTTATAAATTTTGTAAATTCTGGAACAGTGTATTCTGGTGGTTAATAGAAACCTTGGATAGGCCCAAGTAAGCTTTCACCCATTTGCAATGGATTCTTGTATTTGTAATTCATTGGTTCCAGTACAGTCTATAGTGTTGTAGAAATACTAGAAGGAAGTGAGCCCCCTCCTCCTCCAGTAACAACTGCTGCTGCTGTCGGATGCTGGATGTTTATTTGTAGTGATTATAACCACATACTTGATGTTGAGTCTTTGTTTGGGGACATGGGTATTTACATACTATTTTTAGTGCTGTCAACAATTTGGGGTTAGATTTTCCTACATACAGTACAGACATTGAAAGCACTGCTGTTGGCTGGCCATGGTGGTGCCTGTCATCACAGTGCTCAGAACAAGGAGTAGGAGCATTACAAGTGAGAGACCACAAGTACACACCAGCCAGTGCTCCACAGTTAGGCCCTGTCTCAAAATAAAAAGACTAAGGCCTTCCTTCCTTCTGGTTTCTTTTCTCTGAAAAGGCATTGAAGACTAAGTACTTCAGTAATCGTCCAGGACCAACCCCTGGATGCCAGCTCCCAAGACCAAACTGTCCGGCGGAAGCCCTGAAGGAACAGTCAAATCCATCTGTCGCAACCAAAAGGAAAAGAACAGAGGCCTTAGAACAAGGTAAAGATCCCCATTGGTAAAAAACAAAACAATGAAATGACATCAGAAAGCTCTCAATAGTTCATGTATAGCTAGTGATTGGAAGCCAGTTAGGAAAGTAGAGCTGTGGAGCTGTTGTAACAGTGTGAGATAAAAGTTCTCCTTTCATCCAACTGAGGATACTTCAGGCACTTTAGAGTGGACCTCAGAGTTCTAAGAGCTGTCCATGTGTGCCTTCTTCCCCTCACCCCCCACCCCCATTTATTGTGTTCATAATGAACTTCTGTATGGCTGTCTGAATGTATGCCTGTGTGGAGGCCAGAAGACGGCTTCAGATCCCCTGCAGCTGGCGTTACAGGTAGTATACTGCACACTGGAAACCAAACTTGAGGTCTCTGGAAGAGCAGGAAGTGCTCGTTATAGCTAAACCAACTTTCTAGGCCTCACATCCCCCCCCTTTTTTTTTGTGCGCAGGCTGTCACTATGTATCTCTGACTGGCCTGGAATTCCCTCTGTAGACCAGGCTGGCTTTAAACTTACAAGATCCACCTGCCTCTGCCTCTTAAGTGCTAGGACTAAATGTATCTTCAGCACACCCAGCTTCTTCAAGTTTTTCTTTTTGAGGGGAGGGGGTTTCAGACAGGGTTTCCCTGTGTCCCTGGCTGTCCTGGAACCCCTGCCTCTGCCTCCCAGGTGCTGGGATGAAAGGCATGTGCCACCACTGCTTCCCGGCTTTTTTGGTTTTTCAAGATAGGGTTTCCTTATGTGCAGTCCTGGAACTTGCTCTGTAGCCCAGGCTGGCCTCAAACTCACAGGATTCCACCTGTCTCGGCCTCCTGTGTGCTGAGATTAAAGATGTGCACCACCATCACCTGTCAAGAACAATTTTTGTTTTTAACTTTGTTATTTTTTAAATTTTTATTATTTATTTTTGTGTGTATGGATGTTTTATTTTCATGTATGTGTATCACGTGTGTGCAGTACCTGTGAAGGCCAGAAGAGGGCATCAGATCCCAGGGACTGGAGTTACAGCTTTGAGCTGCTATGTGATTGTTGGCAATTGAACCCAGGTCCCCTGGGAGAGCAGTGAATGCTCTTAACTGCTGAGTCAGTTCTCTAGCCATCTGTCCAGCAGTTCTTACGAGTATTGTGTTATAACAAGTGCCTGTATGTCAAATAATGGTGCTGAAATGCAGTGAGTGAACAACCTTTTTGTTTTGCTTTCAGGAATATTGCCCAAGAAGCTAATTTTTTAGTTACAGCAAACAATGGACAGTTTTTCACTGCTGAAAGAAATAATCTAAAAGGCAATAATGGAAAAAATAGGGAACATTAAATGCCATAAAAAAGAACTTGTAAATATTCTACACATGTAAAATATGTAAAACTATGGATTATTTTTATTAAATGTATTTTAAAATAAAATATTTGTCATTTATGGTTAGAGTACAAAAATAAGTTCCGTTCTCTGAAATGAAATTCACAGTGTATTAGGAAAGCCTTAATATGTAATTACTGGTTATTCTGCAGCTCTGGATGATACACCACCTCAAGTTCATTAGGAATAGTATTTAAAACAGGAAAACACTATTAGCAGTTTTGCCAGTACTTAACCCCACTACCCAGACTAAGTAGACTTGAGAAGATAAAACTGACACCTCCCTCAGTACTCCCGACCTGGAACTCACTGTGATCCTCCTGCTTCAGCTCCTGAGTTGCCTTGATTTTTCTGGCATGCACCACCAAACCCTTTAATACTTTGCATTTCACCTTTTTTACCTTCCCCAAGGAAACGGCTTTGGGGAAATTTGTGTTTATCGTTCCATGGTTTTATTCTGTTACCTTTTAGAGAACTCTATATCACCTTATGGTAGCACACAACTTTGATCCTAGCAGTAAAGGCAGGTGGATCTCTGAGTTTGAGGCTAGCCTGGTCTGCATACTGAGTTCCAGGCCAGCAAGGGCTACATAGTAAGACCCTGTCTCAAAAAACTACTAAATCTCATGTTGTTATTTCTTGTTTGTATTTTGTTTTTTACTTAGAAACTTCCTTTCCATATTAATGGATATGAATCTAGTTGATTTAGTTACCATATAATAATGTATTGTAAATAATGGTATTTACCTGTGCTTTTGTTTACGGACTATTATTTTTCTATTGTTGTATACAGTTTATCATAAAAGTAGTATGAATTGTGAGGCATAGTGGCTTATCCCTTTAATCTCAGCACTTGAGAGGCAGAGGCAGGTGGATCTCTGAGTTCAAGGCCAGCCTGGTCTACAGAGCGAGTTCCAGGGCTAAATAGTGAGAACCTTTCTTAAGAAAAAGAACCCAAGTTTAGGTGTACCTTAGTGGTACAGAGTTTTCCCAGCGTATGTGAGCCCCTGATTTCAGTACCTGGCACTGTAAAGTAAATGACACAGATCTATTGGGTGATAGTTCTTAGGTGAGATAACTAGCTAGCATGGCTCAACTTCCTTAAGTGTTTCAGCAAGGCTAAAACAAGGTGTTGGTCACATGAGCTTTTTTTTTTTTTTAAGTTATGTTGCATGGGTGTTTTGTCTACTTGTATGTCTGTGTAACATGTGCATTCCTGGTGCCCATGGAGGCCAGAAAATGGCATTAGATCCCCTGGAACTGGAATTATGTATAGTTGTGAGCCACTATGAGGGTGCTGGAAATCAAACCTAGGTCCTCCAGAAGAGCAGCCAGTGCTTGATTACTGAGTCATCTCTCCAGTCCCACATGAACTTCCTGTATGGGAGGTTTGAGAGGGCAAAACTTCACTCCTGTTCTGCATTCTCCTTGAATCCTGTGAGAGCTCAAAAACTAAGATTGATATAAAATTCATAGAAGAAAAACTGTACAAATGTATTATATAAGTTTGCATAAGGACCGGGTCTGGCTGCTCATGCTTATAATCCCACACTTGTCAGGCTGAGGCATGGCTGCCCCCAATCAAGGCCAGCCCAGCTACAAAGAGTTCAGTGCCAGGCCACCCTCAAAGCAAGACCGCCATCTCAAAAAGCAAAACAGAAATAATAACGTCTTTGGCACAGGAGCCTCACAAAGACGTTCAGAACACATTAGGAGTTAGCTATGTAGCTGTGTGTGGTAGGCAGAGGCAGGTAGTCTCCATGGTATCCTGGTCTACATAGCCAGTTCTCAGGCAGCCACAGGTCATCATGAGACCCTGTCTCAAAAATAACAAAGCTACTTATTTACTGTATTGGAAAAGAATAGTAAGTAACATCCAAACCACAACACGTGAGCCTGTGGGGAACATTCACATTCAAACCACCACAAAGGTTTCGGGGAGGGGTCTGCTGACCTCACACAGTGTTTGTTTTTTGAGACAGGGCTGTCCTGGAACACACTATGTAGACCAGGCTGGCCTTGAACTCACAGAGATCCACCTCCCTCTGCCTCTCAAGTGTTGGGATTAAAGGTGTGTGTCACTACACCCAGCCTTCTTGTAGTTCTGTTACATTGTTATGTGATGCTGGGATCAAACCCAGGGCCTTACACATAGTCAGTAAACACTACCACTGAGCTACATCCCTAGTCTCAGTTTCTAGTTTTAATAGAGTGCCCATTGCCCTAGCTTTTGATCGCTCTTTTCTTAGCTTTAATTTTTCTCTCTGTCCCCTACATACCCCAGAATAGTTAGGATGACAGGCGTGCTCCATCACTGTAAACCCTTGCTTTCTTAGGATAGCTCACTATCTACAAATTAGCAGTAAGTGTTGTGTCCTTGTGCTTCAAGTCTGATTTTCTCATGGGCCACTGTTGCTAAAATTCCTTGTGTTGGGGAAATTGAAACAGTGCCTACCCCCTCCAACAGTCCAAAGGACAGCCCAGAGTGAGGTTACACAAAGTTCCCTCTGGGAGCCAGTGAGCTTATTAGGCTTACTTACAAAGCAGTGGGCGAGGGGTCAGATGCAGGAGCATGGGAAACCTTAGAGGAGCCACAGTGGAAAGCCTGCACCCAGCGTGGACAGGACTCCCTGTGGCTGTAGATGGAGACTTTTCCCTAGTCCCTACCCACCTAAATATTCCCCCTCCAAAGGCTCCAAGACCTCTGTTCTATGCAATTAGGGCAGAATTGCATATAACCGATAGGGACTAGCTGTATACTCATGGGGGTCATGTGACCCTCCCAATCTCCTCCTTCCAAGAGGGAAGGTGCACAGTCAGTCCCAGCTAGACTCCTTTTAAGATGGCAACGGTTTGGTACAGAGGATAGTCAAATAAATCTTTAAAAGAAAAAAAATGGGTTTCTGACTGGTTAGCTATGTAAAGATAAATTCACATAGGACTTTAATTTCATTTTTAAATCTTTTCACTCCAATACGAGGACTGCATATGCAATTTATCTAATGTGCATACTTAACATTTGTGAGGTTCCTAAAGTGCATGCATTTTCTGTTAATGTTGACATTGTCATGTTGCCATCTGCTTACTGATTTGTTACAGCCACACCAGACAGAGAATGATGCCTTCAAACAGTCTGGAAGAAAAAGTGATTTTTTTTTAAAAAATCCCTTTGGCACTTCTCTTCCTATGGTTAAATTTCACAACATGTAGCTGTTTTGCATGTATTGGTTATACCATCTATCCCTTTTATAGCCATTCAGACACCAAGTTGCCCAACCCATGATGTGTATTTTATCAAAGACTGAAAATAGCAGAAACTAAGGTTGGAATAGGCTAGCAACAAAAATGTAAACATCCCCTTAGTGAAGAGTGGGCAGTTGATGGCAGTTTAGCACACAGCTAAAATCTGAGATAAGTGTCAAAGGAATCAAGTAACACTTAAAATATGTCTTAACAGATTTTGTGTTGTATGTTTTCAGGTATGGTTGCCCTATGTTGCCCAGGTTGCCCTAGAACTCATGATCCTCTTGCCTCCTGTTTCCTATGATCTGGGATTACAGGTGCATGTCACCATTCCCAGCTTCTTACTTGCTGGGTTTAGGGGATTACACCATACAAATACATGGCCCATTGTATGGGCAAACTAAAGCACTATTTTTAATTTTTTGTTACACTGTATAGTGTGTGTGTGTGTGTGTGTGTGCGCGCGTGCGCGTGCACGCATATTACACACATATTAGAACATGTGGTGGTCAGAGAGGACAGCTTGTAGACGTTGGTTTTCTTTCACTATGTAGGTCAGAAGGACTGAACTCAGGTTGTCACGCTTGACAGCAAGCGCCTTTACCAGCTGAGCCATCTCACTGCAGACTTAGGTTTTAATGCCTTTTGGTTTGAAACAGGGTCTCTACAATATATAGCCCAAGGTGGCCTCAAACTCTGCCTCCCAAGTGGGATTACAGGCATGCGCTACCACGCCAGGCTACTAATGGGCTTTTGTATTGCTTAGAGCCTTGATAACCGTTTTAAGATACCTGTACTAGCCTTAACATATCTGTAAAGCAGTTCCTGCCTGTTTGCAGGGTAAGATCCTAGCTGGATCAGATACAAGCTTTGCAGGTTTTTTAACCTTTCTAAAAAACAAAAACAACAAAAAACCCTATAAAACACATATGCCTTTTTGTTTATAATTATTTTTCTTTGGTTTGTAGATGTTTTCTAATAGAGAAATGTAGAAGTTATACAATGTCCCTGTTAGCTTTCATGCCCTTCTCCCTGTTACACTTCCTACCAGAGAAATTGTGTGGGTATTCTTACTGACTTTTCTGAATGTTGTACACACGTGTGCTTGGTGTGTTAATACCTGAGGGTCTCCCTGAATAAACATGACNTTTCCCACTTACGGGGCTCCCCCTTGGAGATTGTGTAGGTGTGTTTCACTAGTTCCTACAGCTCCACAGATTTCATGGATGTGCCTTATTTCCCTACACTCAGACAAGGATGTAACCTCTCCCCATGTTTTCACTTGTGCAAACAGTAGCCTGGCTTTTGTGATACACTTTATGAAATCCAAATAGAATGAGTATGAAATAGTTACTTCTGCTGTGAAGTAGATGTAACAGTTACTAAGCAAAACTGTTACCAAGTCCTTCTGAATGGAGATTTTTGTTTTGGGTTTTTATTCTTGTTTGTTTTGGGACAGAGACACACAATGTAGCCCAGGCTATTCTTGGCAATCCTGCCTCAGTCTCTCAACTGCTGGGGTCATAGGCATCGAGTGACCTCATGGTTCAAAGCCATGGGATGATTCTTTACTTTTCTTGTAACTGTCTTAACAGAGCTACCAGTGACTTCAAGTAAGATTACGATGTCCACAATCTAAATGGAACAGTGAAACGTCGTAGTCAACTTGGGGGGAAGGGGGGCAGTTAAAGTATTCTCTTTAAAATTCAGTATTTCATAATGAAGAAGTCTTACATTTTGCTTGGCAGGGACATATTCTGAGAAGTGCAGTTAGGGGCTTATGTCATTATACAAGCAATGTACATACAGTCCAGCCTCGCTAGGCTGTGTCATCTAATGGGATCTCTGCTGTATATGTGGCCTGTTGACCAACCAGCATGTGGCTGTATAGTATATAACTTAATAACTAGAAAGCTGAACTGTTCATACCATTTTCCAGTGATTTCAGTAACTTTTAATCTGATATCCAAATCTTTTATTAAAATCACACAGCAGGCAGCTGGGCATGGTGGCTCATGCCTTTAATCCCAGGCACTCGGGAGGCAGACAGATCTCTCTGAGTTCCAGGACAGCCAGGGCTACACAGAGAAACCTTGTCTCAAAAAGAAAAGGGAAAACAAAATCACATGGCAGGCAAAAGCGTAAACCCTAGCTTTATTGTGGCTCGGGCAACTTCAGCTGAGACCTTTTCTGGGACCATCACATCCACTTCCAGGATAGAATGAGAGAGCTGCTAAGTAAACATTTGTTAGGTTTGGCTACGCATGTTTTTACTGACCAAAAAAATACACTGTGAAAAGAAATAGTAATTAGTATGAAAATATTGCTAAAATCCCACCATAACTTTTTATTGAAGTTAACAAAATTTATTTATTTTTTTAAAGATTTATTTATTAAGTATACAGAAGAGGGCGCCAGATCTCATTATAGATGGTTGTGAGCCATCATGTGGTTGCTGGGAAGTGAACTCAGGACCTCTGGAAGAACAGTCAGTGCTCTTAACCTCTGAGCCACCTCTCCAGCCCCCATTTCAACATTTTAAATGGCAAATAAAAAATTCTGAAAATGTAAAATTAACAGTTGGTCCTAAGTATTGTTTGTTATATTGATACTTATCTGACCCAAAATTCATATAGTCATTCTAAATAAATACCACTACTATTATGTTAGTAAAGGTTTTTTTATTTTTTAATATTTTTATTAAATGTATGGTTTTTTGTTTGGTTGTTTTTTGAGACAGGGTCTCACTATGTAGACCAGGCTGGTCTTGAACTCAGATCTGTCTGCTTCTGCCTCCTGAGTGCCGGGATTAAAGGTATGCACCACCACGCCCAGTTTTATTTATGTAGGGGCAAGTATAAGCCACAGTGAAGTGTGGAGGTCAGAGGACAACTCTTGGGAGTCAGTTCTCTCCTACCTTGTAGATGCTGGGGATCAGACTCAAGTCATTATGTTTGGTAGTGGGAGCCTTTACGCCCTGAACCATGCTACCAGCTCTACTTTTGGTTTTTGAGACAATTTTTTTGGCTAGGTAGCATCCAGGCTATGCTAAGGCTTGCAACCCTGAAGCCTCCTGAGTGTTGGGTTTACAGGGATGTACCACCACACCCAGTAGAAAAATTACTTCATAAGAAAGTAATTTGTGTGTGTGTGTGTGTGTGTGTATACATGTGCATGCATGTGCTCACCAGAAGTCAGCCTTAGGTGTTGTCCACCTTAGTTTTTTGAGACAGGGGGTCTCACTGGGGTCTGGGACTCTCCTATTAGGCTAGGCTGGTTGGCTTCCAAGCCTCAGGGATCCACCTGCCCCTGCATTCTCCATCAGCCAGGTTACAGATATGCTCCACTGTACCTGGCTTTCATGTGGCTGCTGAGGACCAAACTCAGCCTCATGCTTGCATGGCAAACACTTTACCAACTGAGCTGTCTCCCCAGCTCCCTAAATAACTTTTAATTTTTTCCCAGGAATATTTGTTTATAAGGTAGATAAACATTGAAACTGTCAAAATATGGAAAAGTATTTTATAAATAAAATGTCAACATAATACATTTCTTAAAGAATACAATACTAATACATTTCTTATAGAACATGTGTTAAAGGTTTGGTTACTTAAGCTGCATCCTAAAATTAAAAGGGAGGNATGTGGTCAAAACACATATATTGTTAATACATGTATTAAGATATCATAATGAACTTAGTATTTTGTAAATTACTATGCTAATAAATTTTAAAAACTTCTAGAAAGTGTACAACTTCTTAATATTATCAACAGTATGTAATTCTTACTCTGTTTTTGGCAGTAGTCTTACTGTAATCTAGTCGTCAAATTCACAGTAGTCTTTTTGCCTAAGCCTCCCAAGGGTTGGGATTTACAAGTACCCTCCATAACCTGTGTTCTTTTTCAAAGTCTTTGCAATGCTGAACATTAAACCCAAGGCCTTCCTGGAACTCGCTCTGTAGACCAGGCTGGTCTCAAAGTCAGAGATCTGCTGCCTGCCTCCGCTTCCTGAGTGCTGGGATTAAAGGCGTGCACCACCGTGTGCTAAACCCAAGGCCTTATGCACACTAACCAAGTGTCCTACCTCTGAGATACATTTCCAGCTCCAAAATCTCATTTCTAATAGCTCTAATTCTAATTTCAACTGGTTTATTTTTAAAATATATTTGACGGCAAAGAACGGGATCTTTTAAGAGTTCTTGAGCAGTCTGAATCTCTCTGGGGATGCTGGGCTGAACAAATGCATCCCACAGGATCAGAGACACGGACATGGGAGTGTGCTGGCTCACGCAGAGCACGGCCTTCTGAAGGACCTGGCCAGGCGGTTGTGAATGGGAAATTGTGGTTGGTGGGAATTTTGTCTTTGTTCTTCTTTGCTGCAGTGTCTTTGTCTTCCAGCGCCCGGGCAAGCATGTAACTGACCTTTCTTTGATGAGCCAGTGCTTCTTCTTTGTCATTCAGCTGTGAGCAGAAGTGGGGGATGTACCAGTTAGTAAGTCAGGATATGTCCAGGCAAAGGGCATTCATCAGAACACTGTACCCTAAATAGTAACTTCAACATATTTTAGAATAATCTTGAATCAAATGCTGGGGAACTTAAATGAAATCTTCAAGTTTATTTGTGAACATGTTTATATGTGTACCATGGAGTACGTGTGGGTGTTGGAGAACCACTTGAAGGAGTCAGTTCTTTCCTTCTACCATGTGGGTCCTGGAATCAAATTCAAGTTGTCAGGCTCAGCAGCAGGCTCCTTTACCTACTGAGCCATCTCGATGGCTGAAATTGTGCTTTATTTTTTACTTTAAATTTTTATTTATGTATATGTGTGTATATGTGCCATGTGTGCAGGTACCTGAGAAGGCCAGAAGGGGGGTGTCAGATCTTCCAAAACTGGATTTACAGGTAGTTGTGAACCACTCAATGTCAGTGCTGGGAACTGAAGTAAATGCTCTTAACTAAGCTCTTAACACAGCCCTCTTTCCAGCCTCAGGACTTTTTTTTTAAGGGTGCGGGGGTGGGGAGCAGCAAAGAGGTGGCTCATTAAGGAGGGCACTTGCCACGCAGGCTTGGAACTCACATAAAGGTGGAAGGAGAGAGCCAACCTGCAGAGTTGTCCTCTGACATGACGTGTGCCATGGCTTGCAGTGCTCACGCATACATCATACATACATACAAAAACAATAAAACTTTCTTTAGGGGCTGGAGAGATGGTTTTAACTCAGAGGTTAAGAGCACTTGGTGCTCTTCCAGAGGTCCCGAGTTCAATTCCCAGCACCCACATGGTGGCTCACAAACACCTGTAATGAGATCTGGCGCCCCCTTCTGGCATGCAGGGACACATGCAGGCAGAAAACTGTATACATAATAAATAAATAAATCTTTTTTAAAAATTAATAAACCCAGTAAGTTAGTGTTACTTCTCTCTAATCCTGTAAGTCACCTAGAGACGGGGAAGATTGTATATACGTATGTAATCTCAACATGTACTGACTTCTGAAAGAATATTTAAAGCTGTATCTAAAATTGTTTTTATGTAT
Source organism: Neotoma lepida (assembly GCA_001675575.1). Taxonomy (NCBI): domain Eukaryota; kingdom Metazoa; phylum Chordata; class Mammalia; order Rodentia; family Cricetidae; genus Neotoma; species Neotoma lepida. The sequence continues at coordinate 186,774 of LZPO01087195.1, read as the reverse complement.
TTATATACAAATAAATAGATCGGTAGCGTTAGAGTGTGTTTGCTCTAAGCACTTGTGTCCGTGTCTCTGTTAGTAGCCGTCTGTGAAAGGGTACCAGGACTGATTGCAGGTTGCATTGGTGACTTAAGGGTACTGTGACAAAGTGCCTGGAACACTCAAATGCCCGGGCTGCACATAAATGCAGGCCACTGAACTGGTTGGAATGAGTCACTGACTCCTCAGATGTGGGATTTTAAACCTGCACAGAAGGGATGTGCACGGAGGTGGAGAGGGTTGGCAGAGATGTGATAGGGCATGGTGTCTGGTGGAGAACGGGTGTAAGAGACTAGCGAGGCCTAGCATAGGAGCCCACAGATTAGCTGAACCACAGCGCCTAACAAAAAGCAAGTGAAGGTCCCATACTAACCAAATCTATTAGCATCTTAAAGACTTCTTGCGGGTTGTCTTGGTCTTCAGTCTTCTTTGAACTGTTTTCTGAGAGTATCCCTAGCAGCCTCTGCCCTAAGGTCTTCTTTCTCCTTTGTGATGGATATCCTAAAATTCAGTGGGAGAATCCAGCTGAGAAAAATACACTCACTGATTTAATTGCAGTAAAAGAAGTATCTGTGAGCCAAGGCTAATTCCTGAATCCAGAGGTCATTCCCACAAAACCAAGGATCAATGTTGTAGGTCCCAGCATGATGGGAATGTGGATTTCTGGGTATGGGTGGGGACCCGGAGGGGAAGGCTCAGGTCCTAAGTCATCACAATCTCCTGGAGCAGCAGAAACCAAGTCTGTGTGTGAGATTTCCCAATTTTAAATGTCAGCCACTAGCCACACTATTTGAAAACACCACACAGGCTGACGAGTGCAGGCCACAAAAGCCTCATCCATGCAAACAGCTTAGAGCCAGAAAGGCCTGCACAGAATCCTCACTCAGCCTGCTAAGCACTAAGTTTTAGATGAGTTTTCTGAGCCTCGTCCTGTCTTTTGAATTGGGAGCACTATCGTCCTATTTGCCATTGTCATGTTTATGATGACAAAATGTCTATAAAGTTTACCATTTTAAACATTTTCATTATATACCACAAGCTGGGGGAGTTGTTACTCAAGGACACAGTGTTTGAGAAGATAAAACATTCTGAAGCTGGATAGTGGTTAGACAACAATGCCTGTGTATTAAACTTGGTTAAAATGGTAGATTTTTGTGGATATTTCATCATCATAGAAACATAATTGTGAAAACACTTAGCCCAGTATTAACATACAAAATGATTCTCTATATCTTGATGCATCACAAAACAAAATTTGTAGAAAAAGCCAGGTGTGGTGGCACACTTGTAATCCCGGCCCTTGGGAAGCAGATGGGTACATGTGTCATGACGAGCATGTGGAGGTCAGACAACTTTGGGTGTCAGTTCTCCTTCCAGTGTGTGGGTCCCAGGGCTTAAGCTCAAGCCTAGGCTGATTGATTTTTCTGATCTCCTCCCTCTACCTCCTAAATGCTAGGATTCCTGACATGTACCACCATACCCTGCTAAATGCCATTTTGTTTTGTTGTTTTTGAGACAAGGTCTCACTCACTAGGTATCCCTGATGAGCCTACAACTCCTATGTAGACCACACTGGCCTGCAACTCACAGAGCTCCACCTGCCTCTGCCTCCCCGGTGCTGGGATTAAAGGTGTGCATCATCATGCCCAGCTAAAGGCTATGTTCAGTGTTACTTTCTTCTTGGCATTTGGGAGTCTCTTGAGTTAGTTCCTCCAGTCGTCTGCCTCAGCTTCTGAGTGCTGGGATTACAAACATGCACCACCATTCCCAACTAGTCAGAGCACTTGTATTACATCTCTTCCCACAAAGCAAAGTCTGGGTAAGTGAGGTAGAAGACTACTAGAAAGCACTGAAGAGATGGCTTGGCAGTGAATTACTGCTCTTTCAGAGGACCTGAGTTCAGTTCTCATTACAACCACCTGTAACTCCAGCTCCAGGGACTCCAGCACCCTCTTCTGGTCTTCCTAGGCTGTTGCAGAATATTTGTTTATGCAAAGATATGTTTCATTTGTTTAACTATGTAAAGATGTATTGCAATTGTTCACCTTGCCTGATTGGTCTACTAAAAAGCTAAACGGCCAATAGCTAAGCAGAAGATATAGGCAGGACTTCCAGGCAGAGAGAGTAAGTAGGAGGAGGAATCTAGGCTTGACAGAGACAGAGGAGGAAAAAGAGATGCCAGGGGCCAGCCAGCCAGACATGTAGGAAGCCAGAAAGCAGGCATACAGAATGAAAGAAAGGTAAAAAGCCCCAAGGCAAAACATAGATGAATAGAAACAGGTTAAATTAAGTTAAAAGAACTAGTGGGACAAGCATAAGCCAAGGCTGAGTACTCATAATTAATAATAAATCTCCGTGTCTTTATTTGGGATCTGATTGGCGGCCCAAAGAAAATTCCGACTACACTAGGCACCTGCCTGCACTTGTGCACACACACCACACAAAGTGTTAGAAGGAGCCTATTCTGTTTCTTTGTGCTTTATTAACTGGGAAGCTCATTGGCATATGGAGTTGCCAATGTCTTTTAGAATTCCTGCCTCAGCCTCCAGCACTGCAGCAGTAGTTACGTACCACCACGCTTGGTGCTTCACAGTTGCTAATTTAAAGCAGTTATTATTGTGTGTTCATGTGGGGGGAGCATATGTGTCAGCCATGGCCTGCTTGTGGAGGTCAGAGGACAACTTTGTGGAGTCAGTTTTCTCCCTCCTGTACAAGAAAAATTAGTAGAATCATTGTATCTATGGTAAACAGAATGAAATAATTGTTTTCACTGTATCTAGGGAAAACTTCAGAGTGAGTAGTTGTTTTCTAGAAGTACTGGGACCACGAAGAATTGTGGAAAACAGTGATTGTTTGCTGTAATCTATAGAGCTATTTTTCTGAAGGAGCTTTGCAGCCTTTGCATGACTTTGGCTACAACATGGTCCTGGCACACCTGGACATCTTGAATTCTTGAGTACTGCAAACGGTACGCAATAAGGACTAAGGTTGCTGGGGTGCTGTTTTCCTTCAGAGAACATACAGATTAGACCAGGAGCTTGTTTTACCCAAAAAAACCCACCTTTTGTGTAACAATCAATAAATATGCCTTTGCACAGCTGTTCAGGGTTCAGTTCATAGAAGCTGCTCCTCCCTGCTGCCAGAGAGTCTAAAATTCATCTTGGGGTGACCCTCTTTCTTCAACTGACCCTGGAAATACAGAACACCTGACACCCTCCACTTTTGGGTTCAGGGGTTCAACCCAACTTGTTGGGCTTGTGCAGTAGGTACTTTTCATTGCTGAGCCATCTCTTCAGCCCCAACACTTGCTAGATTTAAAATGAATGACAACTACATGGAAAGTTTTAATTATATGTCTTTCCTGTGCTTCACTGACTATATCCCAAAGCAACGACCCCCCCTCCCCAGTTACCATCCTCTTCCAGGGGTTGCCTGTTTATTCTCGGTGCAGCTCTCCTCCACTTATCCACGTGTGCCAGTCTCAGTGCCTGGTCGTTTTTCCTCATTAGTTGTTGCTCAAAAGCAATTCGGAATGCATCTGCCATTATATGAGCCTCTTCCTTGCTTTTCTGCAGAATTTCCAACTGAAAGAGAGTTGGGGAGTCAGCAGAGGTGAAACGAATCATTTTTGCCTATGAATTGCTGTATTCCTAGTCTCTATTCCATCTACTTTGCTTAAGTCAGCACTTGCCCATTCTACCAGCACTCGGGCCTGGATGCCAGCCGTCCGCCTTCTCTTGTCAACTCCTTGCCAATCCAGATCTTGAAACTCACGACCCTGGCTTGGCCCTGTGCCTGTCCTGCCCCAATCCTGGAGGAAGGGCACAGCTAAAAAGGAGGAAGCCACCCAAGGCTGCATTTCAGTTTGTCCTTTGTAATACCTCCCCTAGCTGAACTTGAGTCTGATCGATGTGATCGTATGCTGTTTTTAAGGGGTAGCTAATGTTTGGCGGTTAGCCTTCCTATGTGGTCTAAAGGCTTTAAATTCCTTATCTTCAAAAAAAAAGGGAAGACGATGGCTGGGCATAGTGGCACATGATTTTAATCCCAGCGTTGGAGAGGCAGAGGTAGGTGGATCTCTGAGTTCAAGGCTAGCTTGGTCTACAGAGCGAGTTCCAGGACAGCCAGGGCTAACACAGAGAAAACCTGTCTCGAAATAAAAAGTAAAACAGTTTTAGAATTTTTGGCAAATCACAAATTTGGTTTATAAACAAACATTCATAATTAAAGTCCAATTATAAGGGCAACTATCAGATGATTAAAGGTCTGGCCTGTTGATGATAAACATTATGTCTCTTTCCTCCAAGATAGTTATCCTGGTAACCTATTAGGGAACTGCCCAAAGCCACAGACAGCAAAGGATGGTAAGACGCACCACTCGTCAAGTGCGTAAGCGTTCCTTCCATTTCAAAAAAGCTCCATGTTCATCTCCCCACTACCAGTGTTAATTCTACTGATTTTAAGTGTAAACACACCTTTTCTCTCTATTAACTGTGATTTGGGGGCCATGTATAAATGAGAAAATATGAATTTAAGAAATATTAACTACACACTCAGTCAAAAAACTTTACTTAGCGTGAGATTCCACGTAACGTACTCTGTGTGGTTTGGAACCAGGTAAACGAAATCTAGTGCACAAGTTAATGCAATCACATAAAACCAAGCCTGGTTTCCACAGCCAGTGACTCCTAAGACAAAGTTCATTCTTGCAAATACTGCCATTTATCCTACTGCTAATAAAGAGCCGGAACCAAGGCATCTGATAAATACCTCATGTCTGAGCTGAAGAACCAGTTTCCGAGTGGATGCTGCCATTTTGGCACAAGAACAGGGGCTCCCTCCAGGACCGTGACACAGGCAGGCTCCAAGGACTGCAAGCTTGAAACCCAAAGGCATTCATTACCTGTTACTCAGTGTCATGCTGTCTCAGCCACATGCAAACACCACCCCACAGCCATGGACATGCTAGTCAAGCCTCTGATCCAAGAAAGTGNAAAGGTGGAGGTGTGTGTGTGTAATATATATGATGTATATAGTGTATATTTTTTGAAGAAAACTGAGGTGAGGTTTTCATGATCTGAGTGGAAATGACCATCAATGAGACCTCATTACTTGCAACAAAAACGTCAAAGAGTTTACACTCTCTTTAATCCTGGTATTCATCTCCAATAGCTTTGAATGTGCAGCAAGAATTTAGCCTAACCAAGGCCTTAATACTAACACCCACAGTGAGTGCTTCCTGTGATAGGCGTGGCCTTATAGCCAGCATTCTCTGTGTCCATCTCCTCCAACAGGACTGTGCTCAGGATGAACAGTGAATTTTATTTTACCCCTGGGGAAAGCAATCATCATTCCACTCTGGGGATGGAGAGATGGCTGAGCAGTTAAGAGCACTGGCTGCTCTTCCAGAGGCCGAGTCCAATTCCCAGAAACCACATGGTGGCTCATAACCATCTACAGTGGTATCTGATGCCCTCTTCTAGCATAAAGGCATACATGCAGATAGAGCCCTCATATTCATAAAATAAGTAAATCTTTTAAAAAATTACAATCATGCACTATATTTTAAAATACTTCTTGTATAATGACAGTAGTGAAGTTACTTGTAGCCCTGGTTCCTCGATACTTGACTAAGGCGGAAGTGAAGAAACAGGGTCCCTCCTAGTTGACCATTGTAATGCAAAGAAAAGCAAGACCCCCCCCCTTTGTTTCTCACCCATTGTAGCAGCTAGGCACACTTACTACGTAATATTGTACCATGCATTCTGAAGATTCATAAGGAACTTACTATAAAATTATCTAACTCCAGTCTGCCTAGGTGTAAACTACTGGCTGTTGGCAGGGAATATTACCCCTCATTCCCCTCTCACCTTGTGTGATGGAGAGTTTGAGTCAGAATGTGACGGTTAAATGTGTCAGTCGTAGAGGACCTGACACTTGTGAAGGACAGTGCAACCCTTGTTCTTGGTGACAGCTGCTTTCTTTTTTTCTGTGTTCTCCATTGAGTGGAATGCGTGCCTCTTATAAATCCTAAGGCCCTTTGTCCCTCACAAGCTAAACTTCCACTTTGTAAACCACAGACAACACATCAACAGAGCTTTGTTCTGAGCCTGGGTAAGCCACAGGCTCCCTTGTCACTGTGGGAAAATAACTGAACCTACCCCAGTCTTAGTTCCATGACACCCCTTTGCCACCCTTCAGTGAGGATAATGTGTGAAAGTCCTGGGAAAGAGCCAGTACCACCCAGCAGGGAAGTATAGCACAAGCAGTGTGTGCTGCAACTGTTAACGTTGGGCATGGTAGCAGCAGTTGGCAAGAAGCAACCTGGGTAATCAAATGGGCCTCTGGCACTACCCTAGTCTGAGTAGCTAAGTATGTTGCTGTCCTAGAGCAGGCAGCAGGGAATAGGAAAGCAGACAATGTCCCTCCCAGCCAGTTTCACAGGTGCACACGTACCTCGAGACCTGATACCTCTGTAAAGCCACTGTCCTCCTGACCCATGTTCTCCTGAGCCATCTTCTGCTGTTTGATATCAAGCATGGCGAGGGCCTCCAAATACCGCTGATTCAAAACTGGGAAGGGCCACACACAAGAAAGTTAGTTCTCTGAGGCCAACTGCAGCCTCTCTGTGGAGTTACACCAAAACCATACACTTATTTCTTCTAAGCAACACGATCATCAGACATTATACAAGATTGGGCTCCGTCCAGAAAACCTATCTGATGAAATCGGGGGTATCATGGGAGAAAAGAAATATGTAATAGCTACTTCTCATGGGGAAGCCTCTTAACTTTGCCACCCAGGCCTGCTGTTTGTTTGCCCTAGGGAAGTTTGTAGGTTTGTTGTTTCGGAGACAGGATTTCTCTGTATAATGGCCCTGGCAGTCCTGAAACTCACTTTGTAGACCAGGCTGGGTGGAATTAAAGGTGTGTGCCACCACAACCGGCTTAGGACTTTTTAAAGTGAACATGTAAGGTAAATTATTCAGACTCTGAAGAATGTTGTGGGAATATTTCTGGAACAATCACGCTGATACCAATGGGACGGGAAGAGACAAGAAGTCATCGGTGGACCGAAGCCAGGATACCTCCTGAGAGGCTTCCATGCCAGGTCTGGTTTGTATTCTCACTTGATACTCTAAAACCACAAGGTCGGATGGGCAGAAAAACAAGATTTTACAGACGCCTACGAGGCAGCAGGTTGGTAAGGGCAACGGCCCATTGTTTCAACTATTCCTGCAGGTCATTCTGTTCCAGGGAGCAAATGAAAATGGTTGTGAGCCACCATGTGGTTGCTGGGAATTGAACTCAGGACCTCTGGAAGAACAGCCAGTGCTCGTAACCTCTGAGCCACCTCTCCAGCCCCCAACTCACCAGCATTTTCAGACTTGAGCATCTTAATTTCTTCTGTTTTCACCTTCAGATTCTCTCTGAGGACTGCATTGTCACAGTTTAGTCTGGAAAAAAAAAAAACTAGATAATTAAAATATTAACACCTCTTCGATGAGCAAAAACATTTTTTTATTTCTACAATTTATTACATTTTATTTATTTTATTTGTGGGAGGCACAAAAGTGCACATATTGGGGTCAAAGGACAACTTGTGAGAGTGGGTTCTCTCCTACTGTGTGGGTCCTGGGATCAAACTCAGGTCTTCGGGCTTCATGGCAAGTGATTTTATCTACTCAACCGTCTCACCAACCTTCAATTTATACTCAAATCTTTTATGTATTGAGTTGGGAAATAAGCAGGCCCAGAATTCACATTAATTCACATTCTCATTCACATTGATATAATTTTAATTCAACTTAATAACCATTTGGACACTGACTCTGTGCTTAGGCCATCTCAGACAGGTCCTCACGTAAACCTTGAATGTTGTTCGATACTGAGTCACTGTAGGCCCGTAGACTCTAACCACTGGACTAACTAAGCTAATGAGAAAGCTGACAACAGGAAGCTGTGCATGGGGGAGGGCATATGAGAAATCGCTATGCCTCCTGCTCAGTGTTGCTTTAATTCTAAAAAAAAAAAGTCGAACCTAAAGTCCTTCCCTGGGGGTAGGCGAGAGAATAGCCAACCATGTTCCTAGGGCCACGTAAGGCAGAAGCAAGCCCCAGTGGCCATCTAGGATTGAAGGAGTAAACAAATATGATCAGCCTTTAACCCCAGTACTCAGGAGGCAGAGGCAGGTGGATCTCTGAGTTCAAGGCCAGCCTGGGCTACAGAGTGAGTTCCAGGACAGCCAGAGCTACACAGAGAAACCCTATCTCAAAAAACAAAAACAACAAAAAAACCACAAATAGGATTTTTTTAAAAAGATTTATTTATTTTTATTATGTACACAGTGTTCTGCCTCCATGTGTGCCTGCAGGCCAGAAGAGGGCACCAGATCTCATTACAGGTGGTTGTGAGCCACCATGTGGTTGCTGGGAATTGAACTCAGGACTTCTGGAAGAGCAGCCAGTGCTCTTAACCTCTGAGCCATCTCTCCAACAAATATGATCTTCTTGGAAGAAGATTGGGAATCTTGGAAAGAAATTCTGAAACATTTTACATGGAGGAACCTTGAAAGACAATTAAAAACAACAAATACTGTATGATTCTGTAAATATCAAGTCCGTGGAGTAGGCAAACTCACAGAGACCAGAAATTGAATGATGGTAGTCAGGGGCTTTGGAGGCACCAATAAAGAGTAGCTGTGTGATGGGATTTGGGGTGAGTGCTGGTGATGGCTGAACAGTGGACTTCTGTGGATTTTTATTTGTCTCGAGTAGCTTGGGCTGACCTTGAGCTCTCTAAGTAGTGGAGGATGATCTTGAACTCCTGATCCTCCCGTCACGTGCCCAGAGTCTTGCTCTATAACTTATGCTTATCTGCTCCTCCTGCTTGCTTCCTAGTGTCATTACAGGCTTGTGCCACCACACCTGCCTCATGTGATTATGTCATTTGATTTTGGAGACAGGATCTTGCAGTGTAGCCCTAGCTAGCCTGATAACACTGCAGTCCAGACTGGCCTCAAACACAGAGTAGTCCTTCTGCTTTAGCCTCTTGAGTATTGATGTTACAAGCCAGCAACCCTATGTGGATTTAATGTCCCTGAACTATACATTTTAAAATGGTCACAATGGTAAATTTTATGTTAGAGTTCACATAATTATAAAAGTACAAAGGAGAAGGGCTGGCAATGCAGCCCAATGGGGGACATTTGTCTAGCCTGCAGGAAGGCATGAGGCCCTGGGTTTGACCTCCAGCACTGCAAAAAAACAGCAAAAAAGAAAGCAGCAGGGCACTATTGAATAACAATGGGATTAGTTACAAAATTTCCTTAATAATCCAGCATCAGAAGCTTAGCAGGAGAAATAAATCTAGTTAAAACAGAAACCCAGGGGTCAAGAGCACACACCGCTCTTGCAGCGGACGCAAGTTCAGTTCCCAGCACCCATGTCGGGCAGCTGGAGTTACAAGCAGTGTAACACTAGCACCAGGGATCCAATGCCCTCTCCAACCTCTGTGGACACCTCCACTCACGTACACATAGGCACACTTAGACATATATATATATATGTATGTATATGTATATATTTAAAAGTAATAAAAGTAATCTTAAGAAAAACTCAAGCCAGAGCTTGTTAAGATTAAAGCTTTAATAAAAATACCAATCGGGGCTGGAGAGGTGGCTCAAAGGTTTTAAGAGCACTGACTATTCTTCCAGAGGTCCTGAGTTCAATTCCCAGCTACCACATGGTGGCTCACAACCATCTGTAATGGGGTCTGGC
>LZPO01087195.1:150562-162998 GCA_001675575.1 Neotoma lepida | reverse complement strand
TTTTTGTTTTGTTTTTTAATCTACCTTAACATTCTTGTCAAGGTAGCTAGGGAATTATTTATTGAACTGAAGAATAATGTTTTGGTAGACTACATCTACCCCTACTGTAGAGTCCTGCTTGATAAATGCAGTCTTGGGCCTTCACTAAGAATGAGGGTCACTGATAGAACATTTGCCTAGAATATATGAAGCCTTGGNTTCAACCCCACAGACAACCAAAAACAAACAAACAAACAAACAAAAAATACCCAAAAAACAGAGAAGACAGCACTGGTCAACACAAGGGGAAAGGAAGTCTCTGAGAGANTAAATCACGGATAACCATAGAGTTAGATAAGGTTTTTGTTTTGTTTTGTTTTTGTTTTCTGAGACAGGATCTTGTTATACAGTCTAGGCTGACTTCAAATTTACTGGATAGTACACGCTGACCTCAAACTTTGCAATCCTCCTGACTCTGCTTCCTGTGTGCTGCATCAGCACATCCAGTGTACATCTGCACATCCAGTGTGCACCAACACATCCAGTGTGCATCAATCCAGTGTGCATCAGCACATCCAGTGTGCATCAGCACATCCAGTGTGCATCAACACATCATCCAGTGTGCATCAATACATCATCCAGTGTGCATCAGCACATCCAGTGTGCACCAGCACATCCAGTGTGCACCAACACATCCAGTGTGCACCAACACATCCAGTGTGCATCAGCACATCCAGTGTGCATCAGCACATTCAGTGTGCATCAGCACATCCAGTGTGCATCAGCACATCCAGTGTGTATCAGCACATTCAGTGTGTATCTGCACATCCAGTGTGCACCAACATATCCAGTGTGCATCAACACATCATCCACTGTGCACCAACACATCCAGTGTGCACCAGCATATCCAGTGTGCATCCATACTTCCAGTTTAAGGATATTTTATGATTTCTGTTTTCTGAGACATGTTCTAGATTTCTGTGCAGCCCAGGCTGACCTTGACCTTGTGGTCTTCTTGCCTCTGTCTCTGGAGTGCTGGAATTGCAATAATTTATTGCCATGTCAGGCAAGACTCTTTTTCTTTTTAAGATAGAGTCTTCCCACATAGCTCTGGCTGGCCTGGGTACTCATTATGTAGCTCAGGTGGCCTTAAACTTTTGGCAAAACTCCTAGCTCTGCCTTCTGAGTTTGAGATTATAGGCGAGTACCACCATGCCCAGCTCAAGAACATGTTAATGTACCACATATATNCATACGTAGTGAGTTGTCTTGCCATTCAAGGCTGAATATAATGAGTTTTCCTATCCTCTGGTNTGTTATTGTTTTGGTGGGGGTTTNGTTTTGTTTTGATGAGGGGAATTGAACCCAAAGCGTTGTGCATGAAGGATAAAGGCTTTGCCACTAAGCTACATCCCTCTCTAATGACCCCCCCCTCCCCAGACAGGATTTCTCTGTTTAGCTCTGGTCATCCTGGAACTCACTCTGTAGACAAGGCTGCCTGGAACTCAGAGATATGTCTGCCTCTACCTCCTGAGTTCTGGGACTAAAGGTGTGTGCCACAACTTCCTGGCTCCAATGTTTTTTCTAAATGTAACTTTGATGGGTATTGGCTGTGTAGTATTCAAATGTGATACGAAAAATCAAACTTTACTTTGGGGACACTTTACTTCTTAGAATTATGTTGTGGAATAATCTTTTTGTACACTGCGAAGAGGTGTCTTTGCCAAGGCGCCTTCTGATTGGTTTAATAAAGAGCTGAATGGCCAATAGTTAGGCAGGAAGAGGTTAGGCAGAACTTTTGGGCAGAGAGAGAAGAAGGGAAGATGAATCTAGGTGTGGGAGAGACCCTAGAGCACACGGAGAGGAAACAGGAGGTGCAAGATTGAAGAGAGGTAAAAAGCCACAAGGCAAATTGTAGATTAATATAAATAGGTTAAGTTATAAGAGCTAGTGGAATAAGCCTAAACTATAGGNCGAGCTTTCATAATTAATAATAAGTCTCTGTGTCGTTTTTTTGTGAGCTAGTGGCCCAAAATCTGTCCAGAGAATTATAAGCCTTCTAGTGAGTTTAATATGTTTGATAGTATTTGGGGAGACAGCAGGAAGTGGAATAGAAAAGGTGCTGCCTCGGGAGTCTGAGCTCAAATCGTAACCGCTGATCTCTGATCCTGATTGAGTCATTGGCTCCAAAATGAGTTTAGGTATAATGACTGCACAGGGTCATTTGGAGCACCATGGGTATATCTGAGATCAGCTACAGTAGTCAAATAAATAATTTGGATTTGAGTATGAAGCGAACTTGGTGGTATATGACCTGTCGGTATTCAAGAACCTAAGGAAGAAGGATTGCTTAAATGCATGCATTTGAGACCAAACTGGGCAATATAGTAGGATTCTATTTCTGTATCAGTGTTTTGCAAAGTGTGTCCCATGGAACACTTNTCCATCCTATTAGTATTTCTAGAAATAAAAGGATTCTTTGGATTTCACTGAGAAATGCTTTCCTATTCTAAGCATACATGACTTGCCCAAATAACACAGGTGGCAGCGGGTTTAGCCAGAACTAGAAAACATATCTGGCTCCCTGTCCAGTCCTCTGGACACTTGGGAAAGGACACAGCATGAATAGACTGCTAGCAATCTTTCTATTTTTCACTAAAATAACTCTGAAAAATAGTGACCTGCTAACTGCTAACTCCAATAATTAGCCTCATCCCGAGCCTCTCCAAGTCTGTAGGAGATACAACACTTTAACTTCACATGAGGTCCCTGGGACACCAGGGCATCTCAACCAAGCAAGAAGGCAGCTCCTCCTCTTTAGTCACGAGGGCCACCTATCTGCCTTGGAAGGCTCTTTTTTCTTCCTCTGGTTCCTTCTGTACAGTTTGCCTTCTGTTTTTACCACCGTTAAACACGTATTTCCAGCTCAAGACTCNGCTTGTAATTCAAATACAGCTCAAAGCAAGTTCATTATCTTCCCCACCCCCAATCCAGGTCTCTTCTGGAATTCTCTGCTTTCTCAAATATGTCGACCATGTTCTAAGACCCTTGAGTAAAAACTTTGGAATATATTTTCCCTCTTTTTCTCTTTGATCCTCGAGTGCCTTCAATTGTTAAGTCTTCAAGACTCAACAAAAATCTACCCAAATCATATCTTTTGCACTTTAAATTCCTAGTTAAATTTCTGATTACTTCTGGGCTAAACTGACAAAGCCATCCTACAGACACATCGCTGCCGCGTCAATACTTTCTAAACAGATCCAGTGATGTCCCTTTCTGGCCCTAATACATTCCATGGCATCCACTGGTTTAAAAAGTGTCTCATTTGCTCACACCTAACAATGCTCCAAAATATTGGTTGAAGAGAATTGAGAGAGGACAAATTCCAACGGGGAGAACGTAGGCCAGCAGGATCTACCCCCACTAGCTGGACAACTGCTTTAGCAAACAAGTTGATCAAACAGCTACCTACTTCCTGTCCTGCTTGGGAAAAAACTAACACAAGCCCTCCTTAGCGAGCCATGGCCCGATTCACTTTGCTGTGGGCTTTCTATGCTAACTTTTAACTTTAGAATTTTTAGATTTTTAATTTTAGATTTATAATAAGTTGCAAAGACTTAAACCTATACACCCTCCACTCAAATTCCGCTTAAGTTAGCATTCGGGTACATTTATCAAAAGTTGCGACCAAAACACTGGTGCAGGTTACTAACTAAACCACAGACTTCCGGGGATTTCCTGTTTTTTTCTCGAGGACTTTTGTTCGTTCCTTTTTTGTTTCAGGATCGAAACCAGGATATTGCATAGTATTCGGTGCGTTGCAGCTCTATGGCTCAAAATTAATAAAAAATAGCAAGAAGAAACAGGAAACGAGGTTTTTGAAATCGGTATTCTCCGGTGTCAGACGAGGCCATTAATGGCCGGCTGTGCGGAAAAGGAATCAGTTTGCTACTCTGACCACCACCTGCAGTTTCCACTACTGCGCAGCCGGCTCCGGACCCTCCCCACCGCGGGTCCCCAGGGTCCTGGCCTGACGAGGACACTCTGCGCATCCGTCCCAAGAATCCAACCTTCAGCCCCTTCCTTCAGTGGCTCACCCCGCACTGCCGCGCGTCCTCAGGCCACGTAACTGCACGACCACCGCCAGGGACCCGGAAGGGTCCCCAGGTCCAGGTGAGCCAGCGGCGCGCCACTCCTCCCGAGCCCAGAGGCCGTGCCTCCGTGTAACCGGATGTTAGCTGCCCTCCTCCAACTTCAGCTCCAAAGCCGGATGAACAAATAAAAGCCTGAGATTTAGAACCCGACCAGGACACGGTGAGCGTTAATACACACAAATTTAAATGGACTCAACCTTGGGACTTTAGGAACCCCCTAAGAGAAAAATGGTGAGGGTCCCGGGGAGAGGCAGACCTGGGAACGCAGGTTTTCAGCAGTTAGAAACCCCAGTTAGAAACCCAGAAGGCAGCGTGGGCCACTGGGAGTGCTGGGGCGAAGGCGTGGCAGGAGGGCACTGGTAGCAAGACCAGTTCGTTTCCTGTCACAGGCGCTTCCATCCAACGTGCCGGACCAACTTTATTACCTTGTTAAAATGATCGTGTACTAATTCTCTGCGTCTACACCTCGTAATTACTGAAGACTTTGCGGTTGTCAAACACTTNCCTAGGTTTAAAGATTACTCTGGTTTAGAAACAGAGATCAGATCCTTCTCTTGCAGTAATAAACNTCTTGTTTTTTCTCCAGAGCCCGTCGGCATTGTCTTTAGGTATGCGGAAAACCCGACTTAGAACAGAGTTTATCTCGGGAGACCTTCTAGGCGATTGCATGGTCTTTCTCATATACCCCATGCAATCGCCTAGCTTCTGTTCCTGGTTCCATTACCTAAATAGAAACTAGTGAACTACTTCTAAGAGTGGCTATGTGAATTCAGAGCTCTCTCTCTCTCTTTTAAAAATGTTTGTTTATAAGACTGCCTGGTATAGTAATATATACTATCATTCAGGTGTTTGTGATAGTAGAAATCTGTAAACTTATGTCCATCAGAGAACTGATTAACTCAAACTAAGAGATTAGGAGTCCTGAAACTTGGGGGGTGGGGTGGGGAAGGACACCTGGTGTCAACCTCCAGACTTCATAAACACACATGTACCTACCTGCATGCATATATTCTGTAAATACATATGCATATATATCACACACACAAATCTTTTAACAAATGTGACCTGTACACTTTATCTTTTGTGGGGTGCTGATGATTGTATGTAGTGGCCTTGTGGTGGTTTGGATGAGAATGGCCCCCATAAACTCATTTATTTGAGTGCTTGGTTCCTCCTTGGTGGAACTACCAGGTTTGGGGAAGGGTTAGGAAGTGTGGCCTTGGTGGAGGTTGTCACTGGGGGGTGGGCTTTAAGGTTTCAAAAGTCCAAACCAGGCCCAGTATCTCTCTGCCTCCTGCTTGTGGGTCATGTATAAGCTCTCAGTCATATACTGCTCCAGCGCCATGCCTGCCTGCCTGCTAATATACTCCCAGGATGGTCACGGGCTCACCCTCTGAAACTGTAAGCAAACCTCCCAAGCAGATGCNTTCTTTTCTAAGTTGCCTTGGTCATGGTATCTCATAGCAATGGAATGGTGACTAAGATAGGCTTTGTACATCTAAANATATGCCATCACTGAGCCACACCCCCAGACCAACTGTACATATATCACATTTTAAAACCTGAATTTTAAGATGGTAAAATTTATCTAAAAGACAATTGAGAGCTCTGTGGTTTTTGTTTTGTCTTTTTAAGACAGAGTTTCTCTGTGTAGCCCTGGCTGTCTTGGAACCCGCTCTGTAGACCAGGCTGGNCTTGAACTCACAGAGATCCACCTGCTTCTGCCCCCAAGTGCTGGGATTAAAGGTGTGTACTATCACTGCCTGGCAAGAGGTCTGTNTTNTCTAAAATGATATAATCCTCACATAAATTAAATAAAAAATACAGAACAATGTGTATGACGTGTTATTTTGTGCGCGTGTGTGTGCACATGGAGGCCAGAGGACAACCTTGGACATTTTTTAGGCACCGTAGCCTGGGACTCATGAAGTGGGCTAGGCCGGCCAGAGAGCCACCGGTCTCCACCTCTCTAGCACTAGGATTACACGCACGTGCCTGCCACCACATCCACCTTTTTAAAAATGTGCGTTCTGGGAACCAAACTCTTGTCCTTGCAAACACTTGACTGATAGCCATTTCCTCAGCCCTATTACTATTTTTTTTTTCTTTTGACAGGGTTTCTCTGTGTAGTCCTGGCCATTCTGGAACTCACTCTGTAGCCCAGGCTGGCCTCAAACCCAGAGATCCACCTACCTCTGCCTCCCGAGTGCTGGGATTAAAGGTGTACGCCACAGCCACCACGATTTTTTTTAAAAGTGTATACACACGTTATATAGGCATAAAATCTCTGCAATGATATACAGGAAACCAGGAACATTATTTTCTAAAGGGAGGTGACCTGGGCTAAAAGGCCAGTGTAACATTTTGTACCAAATGAATTCTGNATACAGAACAGGTATTGTTTGACGTGTCCAGGGTGGCTCCAGGAACAAGCCTGATTAGGGGTGGCAAGGGAATGAAGAACCACACACATCAGCACAAGAGCTGGTGGACTGGGCCTGTGATGGAGGCACCTCAGCACCCTGTGACGCAGCTTGTTGGTAGGTGGGTTATTGCATACAGCCGGACAAAGAGGTGGAGTTACTACATACAGATAAACAAGGAGGCGTGGTTTATGGTATTCTGCTGGATCAAGGAGCCTGGTTTAGCTAATCTCTTAAGAGCTCTCTAGGCCATAAACGCCTCGGGAAGGAAGTTATGGGGGACATTGTCTGCACACAGTCAACATCCACACTCACCACAGGCAGGTTTTGCCATCCCTCTTGGCCTCACCCTGGGGAGGCTTCCCTATGGGTCTGAGGCTATGGGGCCCATAATGTGGCTATGTCCATGTAAGTGGTATACATTCAGACTTCATTCACCTGGATCTTCCTCAGCTCCCTACAATTGTTAGTCCAAATTTTATGTGTGTGCGCACGTGCGCGCGCGTGCACATGAGCACACACACACATGGGGGTGCCCTTGGGCACATACGTGTGGAAGTCCAAAGCTGTCTTCCTTGGTTGTTATTTTACTGAAGCAGTCCCTTACTGAACCCAGAGCTAGCCAATTCCAGCTGGTCTAGTTAGCCNGCTTGTCCCAGGGACTGTCTCCGCCCCCAGTGCTGTGGACAGGCAGTTCTCACACTTGGGCAGTAAGCACTATATCCATCGAGCCATCTCCTCAACCCTCCAATTATTTAAACCTGCTTTTCATTGATTCTGTGTGTGTCTGTGAGTGCACACGCCACAGTGTGCATGTGGAAACAGACGACAATCTGTGGGACTTGGTTCTTTCTCCATCATGTGAGTCGCAGACATTGAACTCATTCATGTCCTCAGCCTTGGTGTCAAGTGCTTTNATTTATTCAGCCATCTCATCAGCCCCCTCCAATTAAAAAAAAAAAGCAATACTCTGATGGTGTATCTTTAGTTATCTATTTTTATTTTAAGAAATCACCTACATTTTAGTAAATTTAAGATATGTACCCATTGAGCAGATTTATTATCCATTGAATTTGGTGACAATTTTTAGGTTCAATCCTTAATAAAATAATTTATATTAGTATCTGAGATTGTTGGTGAGCTTTCTTATGGAGAAAAAGAAATCCAGGCAGCAGCCAGAGCTGCAACATAGTTTTCTTCTCCTGATCCTTGGGCACTTCTGTTAGGTGGACTGAGTGATATAAACAGGAGTGGCTATACTTGTGACCAGGCTTTTTTTTTTTCCCTTTGAGACAGAGTCTTACTACACAGCCCTGGCTGGCCTAGAACTCACTATATAGACCTGCCTCTGCCTCCCAAGATCTGGGATTAAAGGTGTGTACCACCAGGCCTGGCTAGCCAGTCTCTAAGTCAAGAGTTATGATCTTTGACCCACTGCTCAATCCATCTTGAGATTTGGTTGATGTTATCCTCCAGCTGTTCTGGTTCATTACTGGGCAGCTGATGCACAATTTCTTCTCTGTAAGATGCTCTGGCTTCTTCATAAAGAACCTGGAAAATCTCACACTGGATGTTGTCTTGTAGTTTCTTCTCACTATAACCCCTAGAAGGCAGAGGGGTGAAGCAAACAGAATGGTATTAAATATAATTGCTTTGGGAACAAGCTAGAAACTGGACACGTTGTGAATATNTCAGAAATTACACAAAACACTGCTCATACTCTCTTTGCCCAGAGAAAACAGACTAGCATCTGTATGAGAGACTTCTAGGACATGAGAGCTAAACTAAGAATTATGAGACTAACATTTAGGTTTATCTGAATCCCTTGCTAGTTTATTAGCTGCTTAAATAATTACCAATCAATTGGCCAACAAACAAGTACCCACACCTCAAGTCAGATTCTCAGCCAGGAGATAAATAAAAAGATCCATAGCAAGAATTTATGATAACACAGGTAGATAGTTATGATAATACAGTAGATAGTAGATAGATAGATAGTATGATAATACAGTAGATAGTAGATACAGGAAAACATAGAACACCATACATCAATTGGATAATTCATCATAAAAATGTTATCTGTGTTTTACCAATCCCAAAGATAATAAAAGTAATTTATATAATATTTAGGCAGTATGTAAATTAACCAACTAAATAGCCAGTTAAAAAGCTAAGGGGCCAGAGGACCACTACATGGCCTCATGCCCTCCACTGCCGAAAAGCCACCAAGGTCATTCGGAGCCTTTGATAGCAATAAAAGAAATTTGATGATGGCAGTTGAAGAATCAGCCCAACTCCATTTTGTTCCTGGAAGTCATTTGAACCTGTAGCTAAGTTAAGTTTCTGTTTCTCAGAGCTGGGCTGCACCCTACCCTGTTCATAAAATGTTCTGTAACAAATGNTCCAGGAAGATTTCCTTAGCTGCTTTGTAAAATCCTAACTGCCTGGTCTCACTTCTGTAACCACACTTGCAGTTCTNCCCTACAAAAGGGGTCTGGGAAGTTGGCTTGAGGTTGGTCTCATGATGTATACATGTGTACATGAATCAAGCTTGCTTTAATTTGGCCATAATTTGGGTCAGTGGTCATTATCCTCGAGTCTGTAAGATTTTAACATCCAAGCGCTTCACGAATCAGTGACCTTTGAAGATATGGTCATGAACTAAACAGGAATGGGCCACTTGTGCAGAAGTCCTCATACAGGGAAGGGATATGATGTTGGAGATGNTATCATGTACAAGTGACTTTTCTGAAGCCATCCATTTGCAAGCCAGCTCTGATTACTCAGCTGGAGCAAAAGAAAGGGTCGGGAGTCTAGCAGTCAAAGNGAACCTTAAACAGTAGAGGCTGGCAAGCTGACTTCACAGGGTACATCTCAGAACTAAGAAAATACAGGTTGGAGAGAGATGGCGCAGTGGTCAAGAGCACTTGTTGCTCTTGTAGAGGACACAGGTTCAGAGGTCTGACCTCTATGGGCTCCTTCATGAAAATGTGCATATCTATACACTCAAGCACGCACACACACATTAAATATTAAAAATAAACCCAAAAATATTAACTAGTTCTTTCATAGTACATATCTTAGTCTTTGGTGATTTACAGAAAACTGGCTTGTAAGGTAAATTTTAAATTGTCTTGACTGACAAAAGGCATGTGTACCATATGGTCTCTATTCCTTCTCTTTGTACAACTGTTTTCTCTTGAACCTGGGGCCTTGCACTTGCTTTACACATGCTCTACCACTAAGCTACATGGCCGGCTCCTCTCCTTGAACATCTTTTAAAATCTTAATTAACATATAAAATAATGGATTCCATTATGACATTTCCACATGTTTATCATGCACTTCCCCACACTGAATTCCATTATTGTCACTGCTACCCCCTAATCCCACCGGTCCCCTCCTGTCTCAAATAGTCTCCTCTTCACTTTCACATCTTTTTTGTTAGTTTTTTTGAGACAGGGTTTCACTATATAGCACTGGCTGTCCTGTTACTCACTATGTAGACCAGGCTAGACTCTAACTCACAGAGATCCTCATGCCTCTGCCTCCTGAGTGCTGGGATTAAAGGCATGCACCATGACACCTGGTTCACTTTCACATCTTACATCTTTTTCTTGGCTCAAAAGTTAAGTTTCTGTTTACTATGAAATTTGAGTTGGCTTTTCACTATTTAAAGAACAAAGAAGTTCAGATCTAGCTTAGCCTAATTTGTTATATATATGCTACTTGTCCTCTGTGCAAAGATTATATACACATCCCAACCAGTGGTCAATCAGAGCTGGNCATTCTGATCCTAGATTTGACAAAATTCTGGAGCTTTTCTTTCTGATACTGTCTTCTAAGGCCCTCTAGAATCTCTGTCTACATACTGGATCAAGATACCAGAAAAAAGTTTCCCCCCCTCAAGTTCCCTTTTCTGGTTAAATCTAATGTTCTAAGTGGATGGATCCAAAATATATTTTAATGTTTGTGAAATGTTGAATTATCTTGTTAATGTTCATAAACTTCCCCATTGTTGATGTAGGGATAATTTGAATGGGTAGTGTTCAAACAAAAATTAGTATTTTTTGGCTCTTTTTCTAGGAAAGGCTTGTATCAAGGATATAACATGATTATATGGAGGTTTCTATCTGGTATATTTTACTAACTCAAATTTTCAGCTGAAGCTGGGCAATGGTGGCACATGTCTTTAATCCCAGCACTTGGGAGGCAGAAGAAGGCGGATCTGAGTTTGAGGCCAGCCAGGGCTACAGAGTGAGTTCTAGGACAGCCAGGGCTACAGAGTGAGTTCTAGGACAGCCAGGTCTACAGAGTGAGTTCTAGGACAGCCAGGTCTACAGAGTGAGTTCTAGGCCAGCCTGGTCTACAGAGTGAGTTCTAGGACAGCCAGGGCTACAAAGAGAAATCCTGTCTTGAAAAAAAAAAAACAAAAACAAACAAGAAAAAAATTCAGTTGAGACATTCTGTCATTCAGAATATCTTACCTGTGTTTTACAACTGTCTCTGGTTCAGAATAAACATCACATAGGTTTACTTTATAGAGAGCAAATAAAGAAGCTACTTTTCAAACAGTCTTCTCATGGTAGTATCAGCCAACCTCATGAATCTGAATAAAAATTTATTTGCTTTAAGACAAAATGAGAATTTTAGCACTGCAGGCAGATCTCTGAGTTCAAAGCCAGCCTGGCCAACAAAGTGGACAGCCAGGGCTGTTACACAAAGAAACCCCATCTCAAAACACTAAACCAAACAAAACCAAAAATCAGTGTTTTTTCTTTTCCTTACCTTGTTTCAAGTCTTTTGTACAGTATAGTATTATCTGTTCTCAACACAAAAACTATATGAAACCAGCGTTCAGGAAAGAAATCACAGCCATGGTAATCAACAATAACACCACCTTCTCTCATCTGATTCTCTAACTCATCGACGACCTGGAATAAACACACAACAAATGAAGAAGACGAATGGTCCTAAGAAAGTGAAGTTCANCAAATGCATACTCAGTCATACTTACCCTATCTTCATCTAAAATGGGACAACCGTATTCTTCATCGTAGCCATCATATAACTGCCCTAGAAGAGATTTACGTTAGCTTGTTAATATTTCCTAAGTAGCCTTAGGATTTTCAATTAATTTTAGATGTGAGGAAACACATCATTGATTCTTTCAGATCAAGAAAGGGCACTGACACAACAGCTGAGACATGTACAAGAGCTACAACACGGTCAGCAAACATAAAAAGCAATGCTGGAAAACTGGAATCTTCTCTAGAAGGAAACCTGGGTGGCAACGTATCTTAAACTTACTGTGTTTGCTTTGTGCTCTTGAGTCAGGGTCTCACCATGCAGCCCAACCTGGCCTTGAACTAGAACCCTCTGATTTCGANCTCCAGGATTACAGGCATGTACCATCATGCCCAGCATATCCAAAACCTTTACATTTTTTTTTTTAAATTAAGATTTTATTGGGGTTNGAAAGATGGCTCTNTGGTTAGGAGCATTGACTGCTCTACTCTTCTAAAGGTCCTGAGTTCAAATTGCAGCAACCACATGTTGGCTTACAACCATCTGTAAGAATGCCCCCTTCTAGTGTGTAAAATACATAAACAAAAAAATTAAGATTTTATTTTTAATCATGTGAGTGTNTGTGTCTGTGAGTGCAGATTCCTGAGGAGGCCAGCAGTGTTGAACCCATGAAACCTGTGTTATAGGATGCTGGCTGTAAACCACAAGATAGAGGCCAGGAACTGAAATCTGCTCCTCCACAAGAACAGAATGCATTTTTTTTTTTTTAAGATTTATTTATTATGCATACAGTATCCTGTCCGCTTGTATGCCTGCAGGCCAGAAGAGGGCACCAGATCTCATTGTAGATGG
>LZPO01087195.1:123757-147862 GCA_001675575.1 Neotoma lepida | reverse complement strand
ACTGGCTGCTCTTCCAGAAGACTCAGGTTCAAATCCCAGCACCCACATGGTGGCTCACAACTGTCTGTAATTCCAATTCCCCAGGAGATCTGGCACCCTCACACAGACATACATGCAGGCAAAACACCAATGGACATAAAAATAAATACATCTTTTAAAAAAAGGTGGGAAATTTAAATTTAACATTAGAAGTTTCAACAANTCACAGTTAGTTTCAAGAGANGTTTTCTTTCTATTTTTGGTTTTTCAAGCTAGGGTTTCTCTGTGTATCCCTGGCTGTCCTGGAACTTACTTTGTAGGCCAGGCTGGCCTCGAACTCAGAGATCTACCTGCCTCTGTCTCCCAAGTGCTGGGATTAAGGCATGGGCCACCATGTCTGGCTTGAGAAGGTAAGGCAGACAATCTCACCCTCACTACAATCTAGGCTTAGTCATACTTTGACCACCATAAGCACATTACATAGTCCATTTCTTACCTATTTCCTCGTANATTTTGTTACAGGTTGAAACTGAGTCAATGAATTGAGCTCTCGTGCACCTGGTGTGACTTCGTGGGATAAATGCTGAGCACAAACACCATCAGCCTAAGAAACCCAACTGTCTTGGTGTGGCAAAGACTCGATAAACAGCATTGATAGCTTCCTTGCCAAAAATGAACTCATAAACCAACACCAAGTGCTGTCAATAAGTTTAAAATAACAAAAGCAGCTGTGAGAGACAGGGCATCCTTGACCACAAAAACAAGCATCCAAGNTCACCGACTGCAGCAGCAAAGGGTGTTCTACTTAGGAACTTAATTCTTGTTCCCATAGGCAGTGGTCACCTTTCTCATCGCTGTGACAAAATCCCCACCAGCAGGAGCAAAGGTCTGAGTCATGCTTTCAGGAGATGTCAGCCCTCATTGGCAGAGACCGTACGACAGAGCTGCTCCAGTCCGAGGTGGTGGGAGCCTGCAGCTGCCACTATTCACATGGTGACCAAATCAGGAAGTAGAAGGGAGACAATAATCACCAAGGAGCCCCTGTACCTCTGCCAGCCAGTGTGGTGATTATATTGTGTCCCCCAAAATATTGTGTACCCTAATAAAACTTATCTGGGGTCAGAGAACAGAACAGCCACTAGATAGACATAGAGGCCAAAAAATGGTGGCACACACGCCTTTAATCCTAGCATTCCAGGGGCAGAGATCCATCCATATCTCTGAGTTCAAGGCCACATTGGAAACAGAGCCAGGCGTGGTGGCACACACCTTTAATCCCAGGACTTGAGATCTATGTCTTGCTTGGGAAAGACACATGCCTTCAATCCCAGAAAGTAATGACAGGAAGTAGAAAGGTATATAAGGTGTAAAAACCAGAAACTAGAGGCCTTTAAGCTTTGAGGCTTTTGAGCAACAGTTCAGCTGAGATTCATTCGGATGAGGACTCAAAAGCCTCCAGTTTGAGAAAACAAGATCAGCTGAGGAGTTGGCAAGGTGAGGTTGGCTGTGGCTTGTTCTGTCTCTCTGATCTTCCAACATTCACCCCAATATCTGGCTCCGGGTTATTTTAATTAATAAGACCTTTTAAGATTTGTGTTACAAGCCAGGCCGTACCTCCTAAAAGTTTCACAAACTCCCAGTGTCACCATCTGGGGACATGAGCCTATGGGGCTGAAGAGAAGGCATTGTGGTTAAGAGTATGTACTGCTGTAGAGGACCAGAACTGTTTCCAGCACCTACATGGGGCAGCTTCCAACTGCCTGTAACTCCAACTTCAGGGGATCCAATACCTCTGTGGGTACCTGCACTCACATGTACATACTCACACACAGACACATAATTAAAAATAAAAAAATAAATCTTTAGTCTTTTTTAGTCTAAAACAGTGGGGTATGGTGACACACACCTGCAATTCCAGCACTCAGGAGGCAGACAAATGGCTCTGAGTTTGAGGCCAGCCTGGTCTATTAGCAAGTTCTAGGCTAGCCAGGGCTACATAGTGAGACCCTGTCTCAAACAAACTCACAAATATGTGAGCCTTTGGGGACAGTTCAGACTTAAACTAGAACAAATAGAATTTAAGAGNCTGAAGTTGAGCAGGAATTAACCATGCTTTGCATCATCTATAAGCACACAAAGATGGTAAATGGTATTCTGTCATAGTTCCCTCTCATTTGTATTTTCCTTACTTGAAGCTAATATTCTTAGCTAGAATAATGATACCACTGGTTGAATTCTTCTGCTGATACCTTGGCATACTTTTTTATCTAGCTCATGTTTGTACTGCATGGAGACTGAGCTCTTAGTTCTTATTCCCCGCACTCGAGAGGCAGAGGCAGGTGGGATCTCTATGAGTTCTAGGCCAGCCTGGTCTACAAAACAAGTTCCAGGACAGCCAAAGCTTGATACCCTCCCACCAATTATATATATGTATATATATATGCTGTCTAAAATAGATATAAGTAGCAAAATAACCTCTCACTTACTGCTTANTGTGATGTTTGTTTTAAAGGTTTTTTTTCTTTAAAGATTTATAGGATTTATATTATGTATGCTTTGCCTCCATGTGTCTGTGAACTACACGCATCCCTGGTGTGCAGAGGCCAGAAGGTGATGGATCCCTTGGAAGTGGAGTTACAGTTGCAAGCTGTGTGTGGGTGCTGGAAATCAAACCTGGGTCTCNTGAAAACCAGTCAGTCAGTGTTCTTGACTGCTGAGCCATCTCTCTGGCCGCCTTCAATGTAGAAATTAAGGTTTTGATTTTTTTATTATTGTGTATNTATTTGATATGTTAGGAGAATATGTAAGGAATCAAAGCACATGGGAGTTTTCACATGTGTGATTTTACCTGCNGAGCCATCTTCATTCCAAAATGAAGGGTATGTATGTATGNTTTTTTCAAGACAGGNTTTCTCTGTGTAGCTCAGATCCATCTGGCTCTGCCTCAAGTACTGAGATTAAATGTTCCATTATTACCTGGCTGATGAAGGATATTTTCAATCATGCCAACATNTTTTAATGTAACAAGTGTAATATAAACTTTCAAATACTCATTTCCAAAATACTTTTATCACAGAGCATGTACTAGTGATTGAAGAGATTAAATAAGGACACACTAGTGAACAGAATATATAAAGACAAATAGTCTCTTCCCTCAAAGAATTTACAGTAAACTGGAGATGACAGATAAATGGGCTTGTGTTGCTAGAGGAAGAATTGGATGGGTACCCAGCATAACCTCAAGATATTAGGGGAGGCTCAGTAGTGTGTGTCTGTGTGTGTTGCATGCATAGGAATGTACGGGTGTGTTCGTACCTTTGCAGTGATCAGATCAGGACACTGGTACCTTCCTCTATTGCTATGGCTTTACTGCCTCAAGAGAGGGCTTCTCACTAAATGAAGCTCAGTGTTTGGGGTAGGTTGGCTGGCCAGCAAGCTCTCATGATCTGCCTGTCTCCACCCACTATCACTGAGGCTATAGGCACATGCAGCATTGCCCTGCTTTTTACCTTGTGCTTGCTGAGTAAGAGCTCTTTCCTACTGAGCTATCTCCCCAGCTCCTAGAGAAGTACTTTTTTTACGTTTTGTTTTTTTTTTTTAATACGAAATGGAAAAGCCAGCTTTCTTCTCAGAATCAAAATGTAGAACAAATGGAAAANTTTATGGTATTTAACCTTCACAAATTTGAGCTTCCACAGATAATGCAACCAAGTTTACATTTTTAACAGCCCTTCTACATACACCCCATCTTCTCAATCTTGGTTCCAAATTTTATCTTCATTCCCAATTTTGAGGAAGTACTTTCTAAGCAGAGATTTGAAGTAGTTAGCTGGAGAAGGGGTAGAGAGAATGGAGGAGACCATTTTAACCAAAGTAAGCAAGATAATCAAAGACAGAGAGCCTAGGGACCAGAGGAGGGAGAGTGAGCCTTTGAGAACAATTAGAAAATTGTTTTAAGGGTCTAAGTAAGCTGAAGTCAGATCAAAAAGGCCATTAAGACTGCATAAAGAGTTTAGATCAAGGAAAGCAAAGCCTAAAGTATATTAAACATGAACTATGGTGATTTACTTCTCGTTTTAAAAGATCATTTTGTTTTGTGGGTGAANAGTGAATTGGAGCCACATCTGGAAGCAGCAGGGATCCTTTATGAAGAGGACTTCAGAATTCTTGGTAATCAGTGACTACANCCTGTACTGANAGTTGTCACAGTGGAGATGGATTTTAAAGTTCACTCCAAATTTCAAAAGAAGAAAATGTATAGTTTAGAACATTAAGAGGAAGCTGATTCTATAGTAGTTCATAAACAGTTTTGTTTTGTTTTGTTTTTCAAGACAGGGTTTCTCTGTGTAGCTCTGGCTGTCCTGGAACTCACTGTGTAGACCAGGCTGGCCTCAAACTCAAAGATCCACCTGCCTCTGCCTCCCAAGTGCTTGGGACTAAAGGTGTGCACCACAACTGCCCAGCTACTTCTCATCCTTTTCTAACTTCAATGAATAGCACCAGAAGAGAAGTGAGAGATATTAGAGACTGAGAAGATTTCTCACATATGGGGCTGGGATCTCATGTGGTAGATACTTGCATGGCACCAATCCCCGAGTTTCATCTTCAGCATCAAATAAACCACATGTGGANGTGCACACTTATACCTGCACTAAGGAAGTACAGGCANAAGCACCAGAACAGACTGTCCTTGGCTATTTACTAAGTGCCAGGCCAGCCCAAGCTACATGAGACCTTGTTCCAAACAAAACAAATCACAAGAGCCGGAGAAATGGCTCAACAAGTAAAGTATTTGCTGCCTCACCATGTGAGTTTGATCCCCAAGGCCCACATGGTGGGAAGTGAGAACTGAGTCCTGCAAGTTGTCCTCTGATGTCCACGTGTGCCACAGCAAACTCACACCATTACAACTATACAAAGTAAGTAATGGTAAAAAATTCTAGGCACAGTACCAATGACCAGGGAGATGGGAAAGGAGTGCTACACAGGTTTGTTTTTCCCCCAGACAAACTATGAGAAGTTGGAGACCAAGTAGAACTGTGTAGAGTATATGTGTATGTGTGGGAAGTTAAGAACCAGGAAGTGGTTAAGAAGAATCAAGGATGATTTCAGGGCCTGCTCTTAGATATGCTAATTTGGAGATGTGTGTTAGGGAAGTTTAGACAGTTTTATGTTAACAAGTGTCTATATTCCTTAGCTCAGGGAAATATAGAGCAGGAGCTTGGCAACTCCTGAGTTAAGAAACAAACCAAGAATCTAACTATGGAGCAACTAGTTCTATGGTAGAGTATATGCTTAGCATGTATGTAAGGACCTGTTCTATCTGAAACGAACTCAAGGCTCTGTATTGTCTACCAGTCCCAGACCTACATGAACCCAATTAGCCTTCATCAGGCTAGAGGCTAATGAACCGGGGGTAGGAAAATTAAGAATGCTAGTAACACTAAAACAATTGTATACAAGAAAGGACATCAAGTGGAGAGTTATCTGAGGGAATATAGGATAATATAAACATTCTTACACACCCATGTTACTGAGAAGTTCAGTCAGGAGACTCATTTGAGCCAGAGTTAGGGGNAACATTTTAAACTTTAAGAAGTGAGGCAGGGATGGCTCTAGAGAGATGGATCAGTGGCTACTCTTCCAGAGGACCCAGGTTCAATTCCCAGCACCCACCTGTGTCTTGCAACCATCTGTGACTCCAGTCCCAGGGTATCTGAAGCCCTCTTCAGGCCTCCATGGGCACCAGGCACATGTGTGGTGCACTTACATACAGGTAAAACACCCATATACATAAACAATTGGGGGNAAAAAGTGAGGTAGAAAACAAAAAATGCCAAGTCTTAAGTATAACCAAATATGACCAAAGGAATACTATTTTTAAAAAAGGAAGTTAAATCTAAGCATATAAATAAACATAATTTAGTTACNTGAAGAAATCTTGACCAAGTAGTTTTTCCAAGTAGGTGTCATGGTTACATAAATCTGAGAAAATACCTTAAGAGTGACTCACACACAAGGGACTCTAAAAATAAGTATCTGGCCAGGTATGGTGGCGCACACCTTTAATCCCAGCACTTAGGAGGCAGAGGCAGTAAGAACTCTGTAAATTCAAGGCCAGCCCGTACTAAAGAGAGACCGTGCTTCAAAATAATTAAACACCAGAAGACATTAGAAGTAGGGTAGCACAGTAGACGTAATAACAAAGGCTTTAACAACTTCAAGATGGGGGAAATTGCTTTTGAAAACATAAGTGCCAAAGTATCAAGAATCAAATTGATAAATGACAATTTTATTTTTTATGCATAAAGTTTGATGAAAAACCATTACTAGTTCTACTAAAACTGAACATTTCAATTGAAAAGCATAGTACGTGTACTTATTAAATACCATTTTCTAAAACACAGCTTTAACATCCAACATGCTTGTTTAATTTCAGTACAATGGATTCAAGACCAAGTACACAAGTTACATGCATTGAGACTAGATTACAAATTATCATAGTCATCATCATCATCATCATCGTCATCATCGTCATCTTCACGCTTTCTTTTTAGGGCATTTGCTGACTCATTGGCTGTATTTTGTGATACCATATTAGTAGTAATAAGGATGTTTTTGGACCCAATTAATGATGGATTGATCAGAACATTCTGAACTGCTGATGTTGCNGGAATTGAAGCTTTCACAGCAGGGGACTGAGAAGCAGGCATCTGCACTGTAAATCTCTGTCCTGTGAGGGACATTGGAGTGCCTACTTTAGTTGAGACAGACATGGTTTGTGGAGTTGGTGTGCCTAGTGTGGGAGTACTTGGTCTGCTAGAAACTGAACCAACACTTAACCGTGGAACTGTTATTCTTCCTGCAGGAGTAGATGCCTTTTTTTGTAAAGACTTAAGCCTATAGTTTGGGGCAGTTAAGCAATATCTATCAGGTGGCAATCTAGGACCTGAGTATGGCTTGATCAAGGGCAAAGGGGTTTGATTTCTTTGTCTTGCAATATCTAATAAAAAATCCCTCGGGGGAGGAGATGTGAAAGACTGGTCGGCACGGCACTGGATTGCCAATCGTACATCATCTGCATCAACAGTAGCCTTCTTAGCATGGCTTGAATATATTTTAGCATCATCTAGAATTGTGGTCACATAGCGGAAGGCAAACTCCAACATCTGATTTATAACTCTTGGCTCATATTCTGTAATCCCCATATCCTTCAGGATTTGTGCCATCATCTGTGCATCTTTCGGCATGCTCTTGGGAGAAGCCATCTTGCCAGACTCCATGATATCCGGTGATCAGACTTTAGGTCATTTAAAAAAAATATGGAAATTAGATCAAACCGAAATAGTTACTTTAGTAGCAACTGTTAGGAATTTAAAATTTTCAAATGTGTTAAAATTTTCAAAAATACATTTAAAATGTAAAACATCTATCTTTTTACTTTAAGCATACTTAAACTTCCCTTTGCTTAAAAATACTGAGTTCCTTCTCTGAATGTGGAATATAAAAAGATGACACAAATAAATTAAGTAATAAAAGATTAGGGGAAAACAGGGTAAAAATCAGTAAAAACACCACTTTAGACTATCTGCAGTGAGCCTGGGCATGCAACTANCACAGTTAAAGTGATTGATTAACAGTAATATACTACTGCTTGAGTTCACAATAATCTGTCCTTCCTGAGAGATCAATATACTGTCTCACATTTAAAAATAATAAACAGCACTTTCCCTCTTCTTCATATTCAGATCTTATCTGTCCAATCTCCTCACAGAAGCTGTCCCAATTATTACTGTTCACAAACANTGCCAGTTATTTTGGGTTAGGGAAGGGGAAATGTCCAAAATAACTATGCAACAATACTAGACATGTAGTGCTTTTTATTTCTTGTGTCCCTAGCAGAACATAAATTGCTTACTCCCAGAGTCTTTCTGCTTTCTGGACCCTCTAGCGACCCTTAGCTAACTCAGTACTGACANTCTACTACCTGACTTAAAACAAGATCCACCATCAAAGTGTCTCTTACCTTCTTGAGCTAAATCACCCACATTAACGTACTTCAGTCCTGATCTTGATGCAAGCTCTTTGCCTAGCGTGGTTTTTCCAACCCCTGGTGTACCTGTAAAAGAAGCCACAGAAAAATACTGTTCAAATACTACTTATTAGATGTCAGCCATTGTCTGCCCTGAAGGTTCTTAACTGATACAAAACTTTACTTAATTAGCAATCATATATGAATATCTACCATGATCTAATAAAAATCCCCCAGAAAGCCTGGTGTGGTGGTGCATGCCTTTAATCCCAGCACTCAGGGGTCAGAGGCAGGTGAATCTCTGTGAGTTCAAGACCAGCCTGATCTACNTAGTGAGTTTCAGGACAACCAAAGCTACAGAGAGACCTTGTCTCAAAACCAAACCAAACAAAAAATTCTCCAGAAATTAATGGGTGTCAGTCTCTGTATCCTAATTTTCAGGAGTAGGAGTTCAGCAATGTTGATGCCAATTCTGCCTGCCAACAACATGAAACTTCCCAGCATAAAATAAGGCACCTCAAAAAAACTACCATCATCTTTTGCTTTAATAGAAAAAATTTAAGTAGTATGAGATATCTCATAAGANCTATTTACCCAGAGGGAACTATTGTAAACTAGTTTCTTAACTTTCTATGTGTTTGTGTATATCTAAGGGAAATAATATACTGCTCGGTATGTATTTAACTATGTGCGTACATNCACACATTGTATATATCCACACACAGCACTGACNTCCTNTACNNTGTCCTTTGCTTTTCTCCTTCTATAACCTTAGTTATAAGACAATCAAAACAATTTCAGCGGTTCAAACTTTTAAGTAACCCTGATAAATCACATCTCCATATTCAGAAAAATAATATTTTCACTGGAAAACAGCAATCTGAACCCTTGACTCAACCTGTGTGAACTCTGTACTCAATATGCTTATTTTACTTTAATCCACAGCCTTCTACGGTGTAGCTCTTGTTTTGTTTTTAGATAGGGCGCTGTGCATTCCAGGCTGGCCTTTAACTTCTGATCTTCCTTGGCACTGGGATACCAAACCTACGTTATGGCTGGAGAGATGGCCCAGCGGTTAAGAGCATGGATGCTCTTCCAGAAGACTCGGGTTCAAATCCCACCCACATAACAGCTATAACTGTCTCTAACTCTAGTTTCAGGGGATCTGACACCTCCCCACCAATGCACATGAAATGAATTTAAATAAATAATTTAAAAAAAAAAACATGTTATGACATCCAGTTTATGTAGTCGTGGGAATCCAACCCAGGGCTTCGTGCCTACAAACTGAGCTATTATCACCAGGGTCTCATTTCTGTAGCCTAGTGGCTCCAATGTCTTAAAGAAACCCCAAGACACTGTCTGTCCATGCAAATCAGATATCGTAAAACGTTCCTCCTAAGGAACCTTAAAGGCTAAAAAGTCTGCTTATGATTCATTCACTGACAAAAGCTCCGCTTCCACAAAACAGCATCGTAATTTTTCTGTATAAAGGAATAGCATCTACACCGATTCCATTTTTGTACGACTGGGCCTAGGATGCTATTAGCTGCTACGACTAAGATCCACAAGGGCCCCACCCACGGCCAGATCTTAACAATCCACGGCACAAACAGCCACAAACGCTCAGAAGCCTTCGCACCGAAACAACAAAAGCCTGCGACACCAACCGCACGAACTAACAGTTAATCGGTCACGACTCTTCACGAACATCCGACATCCTTGACCGAAATCTTTTAGGAAGTTATTTCTCAGAAGCCAAGGGGGGCGGGGGGAGCATAAGGACCAGGAAGGCCCAAGGACCGAGGCACCCACCATCACCCCATCTCCTATCGGCTCCAACAGCACCGCCGGCTGAAAAAAACCCCAAGCCCAACCCCGACAAAGGACCAGCAGCCCGTTCTCCAGGCGAAATACCAGATTCACAAAGACCAAGTCTCTGGCGGGGCAGCGGAGCACGACCCGGGCCGCNTCCTCCTCCTCCTCCTCCTCCTCGCCGCAGCGCGTCGGGCTAACCGACTTACCGCCCCCTCCCCCTAACGGTCGCGAGCGCCGGGTCCTGACGCGACAGCCACCACGCCACGCGGCGCGGCCGGAGTCGCCCCGAGGACGAGCCCTGCGCGGCCCCCGCCTCCCCCCGGGACCTCCCCACCACTCGGCATCCCCGGCCCGGCCCCGCCGCGCGCCCTAACCGGTGAGCAGGATGTTCGGCAGCTTCATAGTCCTCCCTCCCGGGCAGCCAGCGCCTCGGCTCACGCGCCCGACGCGCTCTCCAGGGAGGAGCCGGAAAGGGCGGGCGGCCGTGGGCGCCCGCGCCTCGCTCTCCTCGAGGCCCCGCGCGCTGCTCCCGACGCCCTTCAGGCCCCCTTGGCACGCACCGATGACGGCCGGGCCTTCGGGGCTACGCGTCGGTCGAAGGCTGGAACCCGGGCCACCGCGCTGGCTTGCGTTTGGGGATCAGGCAGTGCGCCGGACGCCTATAGCGCTCGCTCTGCTGCGCGCCCCGCCCCTGTGGCTGCGTCGCGGAAGCGCCGCGGGCCAGGAAGGTCCCCCCCGGAGGCGGGCCCTCCTGGAAGCCTGCGGCGGAGCTGGGAGGGCTGGGCGGCCGCCCTTCCGCAGGGAGGCGATCCCGGACTCCTGCGCTCCGTTCCGCCCACGAGGGGACGCGGNTCCCAGACAGGAAGGCGGCCGCGGCTGGGGCTCTGTTGGTGAATGTCCTAGAGGCGTGAGGCCAGCTTCGTCTTCACGCCTACCCGGGCTGTCCTCCCGACCCGCCCTCCCATCGGGACTGGGGTAGGATGTGGGGTGAGGAGCCGGGGTCTGGAGCCGTGATGTGAGGTGTCAGTTCTGCTCGCTGATGGTTGCGGAATTCCCTAGGACCGATGTGTGAGCTTAGTGTCCCCCTGTGCAGTGTGTGAGGTGGAGGGGGACCGGCTAGGGATAGTCCTGAAGGTCCCGTTTATGTGCAGCGTATTTCACGAGTCTGGTTAGCATCTGGGACAGTTGTCTGTTTATTGAAGGAGGAGATTGTCAGTCTTGTTTTCAAAGAGTCCTGACCAATAACGTCATTGAGTATTTTTTTGTTTGTTTGTTTAGACAATATAATTTTTTAAGTAGATGTTCTTGCGCCCTTTTGAAACTTCAGGCTCTAATCCTAAATTATATAAGGGAAGAAGGTTTTTTTTTTTGTTGTTGTTGTTTTTCGAGACAGGGTTTCTCTGTGTAGCTTTGGCGCCGTTCCTGGAACTCACTCGGTAGCCCAGGCTNGCCTCGAACTCACAGAGATCCACCTGCCTCTGCCTCCCGAGTGCTGGGATTAAAGGCGTGCGCCACCACCACCCNGCCCGAGGATTTGTTTTACTAGGTGGGAAAATTTTAGTGTGTGGCCTTGTGTGTGCCTACAACTCTAAAAATAGACTAGTGCACCTTCCAATACACAGGTTTATCCAAGGTGAGTAATGAATCTGACTTCATTGTAATTTTTTTCTTTAAATTGTAAATCCACTGTACTTTGCAGCTTGATTTGAAATAAGAATTTCAGCATGAACCGGGCGGTGGTGCTGCACACCCTTAATCCCAACACTCGGGAGGCAGAGGCAGGCAGATCTCTTTGAGTTCGAGGCCAGCCTGGTCTACAGAGTGAGTTCCAGGACAGCCAGGACTGTTTCACAGAGAAACCCTGTCTCGAAAATTCAAGAAAAAATTTTTTTCAGCATGAAAACTCATATGGGATTACTTTTTCTTTATAACGAAAGTTCATAAATATGTGATTTTCAGTTTCATTCATCATTGAGTTTATGTGAAAAACTTATTATGGCACCACAGACTATCAGATAAAATTGTAGTCATTTAAACTAAATTTTACTTTAGGATTTTAACATGTTAACTCTGTTTCCCTCCATTAGTTCTTGAGCCCCTATTATGTGGCTGATTGTATACTTAAATACTGATTACTATAATTCTGTATTTACAGTTTTTCCTAATTTGAGATGTTTTTATCCTTTTTCCCCAGGTGAATTATACTTCAATGTACTCCAAATTGTATGCTACTAATGGGAACTATTAAAGTTTATAATGTCAGAAACTTTCCTTAGACCAAAGGTATCTTCCACAAAGGTATGATATACGTAAAATGGTCTTGTATTAATTGCCTACAATTACTACAAAGTGTTTTTTTCAAAACAGAGTTTCTCTGTGTAGACCTGGNTGTCTTGGAACTAACTTACTCTGTAGATGCCCAGCTTTGAAAAAGCATTTGTAGTCCTACTTACAAAGAGTGAGCACTAGAGAGATATGTGTGTGGTAATTGGTTAGCTTAGCCACAGGCTCTGCCTCTTAGAATTCATGAAGTTCAGTGTGTCATTTTTCCAGATAGGAATTTGGGTGTGAGGGGAATCCAAATAGTATCATCCAAAAGGCAGCTNGGAGCTTTTTCCCTAAGGGTGGCTCCAGTTTTCTTCTGATTTCAAGTAAATTATGTAACTTCACNGTTTTTCTTTCTCATGATAGATGGAGTTAAGAAATAAAACTACAGTCAGGCAGTGGCAGCACACACCTTTAATCCCAGCACTTGGGAGGCAGAGCCAGGCGGATCTCTGTGAGTTCAAGACCAGCCAGGTCTACAGAGCAAGTTCCAGGACAGACTCCAAAGCTACACAGAGAAAGAAACCCTGTCTACAAAAACAAAAAAGAAATAAAACTACAAAATGTATAAATATCATACAAATCAATATTCTTATTAGAAAGTTTAGTATAAACCTGTTTTCATGCACTTTTAAATATAGAGGAAAGAAAAAAATTATAGTAACATTGCCAGTCTCTTTGGCAAAGAAAAAAATGAATCAGCTGGTTATGACTGCATTTTTTTTTCTCCACAACTTTCTTTTTCTACTTCTGATAATATTCCTGACCTGACCTAAGAGTGAAGTGTAAATTAGCATTGATAAAGTAGTTATCAGCCCACATTTTCCCCCAGAAGCCTTGTTTCCACCTCCAGTTTTGGACTATTATCTCTGAGAAGAGCATTATCTAACAAAGAGTTCACAACTGTAATTATGTCTCCTCCTTTGTTAGTATTACTCTCCATCTTAGAGGTCAAGACTGAAGCCAGGGCCTAGTGAGGCCAGGCGAGCATTCTATTGCTCAACAATGTCCCTTTTAAACTAAAATTTACTTTAGGATTTTAACATGTTAACTCTGTTTTCTTCCATTAGCTCTTGAGCCCCTATTATATGGCTGCTTGTATACTTAAATACTGATTACTATAATTCTGTATTTACAGTTTTTCCTAATTTGAGATGTTTTTATTCTTTTCCCCCAGGTGAATTATAGAGCACAAGTAGAGCACCTTTGAAGAAAATATAACCTTGATTCTTCCTCATTAGTCAGGCAGGAAATTTCAAAAGCCAGGTGACAAGTTAGATGTTTCTTCTAGATTTATAATAGAGTATTAAGAAAATCCATTTTTAAAACTTTTGTTTGATTTTGAGTTTTTGAGGTGGATCCTTGTTATGTAGAGCAGGCTATCCACAAACTTGCTGCCATCCTCTTGTTTCTATCTCTCCAATGCGGGACTGAGAAGCTTGTGTGACCATACCCAGACATTTAAAAAAATTCATTATCTGAAAAACCTTCTTAGTACTGTTATTTTTGGCTAAAATTGCTCAATTTACCATTTTTTTTTTTTTAATTTCTTCTTCAAGACAAGGTTTCATTGTCTTATAACAGCCCTGGCTGTCCTGGAACTCGCTCTGTAGACCAGGCTTGGCCTCAAACTCACTGAGATCCTCCTGCCTCTGCTTCCTGAGTGCTGGGATCAAAGGTGTGTGCTACTTTGCCCAGCTTTTTTTTTTTTTTTTTTTTTTTTGGCTTTTTGAGACAGAGTTTCTCTGTGTAGCTTTGGCGCCTTTCCTGGATCTTGCTCTGCAGACCAGGCTAGCCTCGAACCTCTGCCTCCCGAGTGCTGGGATTAAAGGCATGCACCACCACCGCCCGGCTTTGCCCAGCTTTTACAAAGGGTTTTAAAGAAAAGGAAGTAGAAGAAGGAAACATGGGGAGGTTAGCACTTTCTGTAGACCAGAAAACATGGACTAGAATGCATGGACTTGCCTGTTCTGGTGTTCCAGTATTCCTTCCTAGACATTTCTGTGAAAAAGATATCGCCTTCCCGAGAAAGCCTGTCTCACTTATTAAAATGTTGACTGATTCATGCACTGAAAAGAAGTACAGTGTAGTCATAAGTACCAAGTACAGCATTAGGATTCCTTTCTTTATCTCTGCAAAGTCTTAAGACTAATAAAGGGCTTAATACAGTTCCTCCCCAGCACTCAGGAGGTAGAGGCAGGAAGATCTCTGTGATTTCGAGGCCACCTTGGTCTACAGAGTGAGTTTCTAGGACAGCCAGGGATATACAGAGAAACCCTGTGTTGGAAAATAAAAAATAAAAAATAAAGAAAATTTAAAAAAAGAAGAAAGCAAGCAAAAGTTGAAGTGCTGAGTGTGGTGGCGGCGTGCCTGTAATTGTAGTACGTGGGAGGCTGAGGTAGGAGCAGCTCTAGTTCAAGGCTGTGCTTGGCTACATAGTGCCTTTTGGGTCAGCTTGAGCATGACCCTGTTCCAAAGAATGCTGATAGGGAGAGAGATAATTTGTAGGACTTTGAATGTTATAATCATTTCTAAAGTAGTTGAGTTGCATAGAGAATAGGTATAAAAGTTGTAGTAATTATAGTTTCCTTTCTTTGCAGGTGACAGACTGGGTAGATCCGTCATTTGATGACTTTTCAGCGACTAGTGCCATCACTGCTATCACTACTTCATCTTTAGCTTTGAATAATTCCAATCACAGAAGAAAAAATCTGTCTTCCACATTAGAAAGTAACAGGTTGCTGGCTAGAAAAAGAGGAAAGCTGTCTTCTTCAGAACAGACTTACGGTGTAGAATCCTCAAAGGAATATCTGTCTGACAGTGAGCCGTGGGTGGACAAGTACAAACCAGAAACTCAGGTGCGCACTAGACATCAGACAAAATGCCTTTGTCATTTTAGGTGGACGAGCATGGACAGCAGAGAAAGATGTTTGCAGAATTTTAGTCATAAGAATTTTTTAGCTTGCTGTTGTGGCTCACTCCTTTAATCTCATCACTCAGGAGGCTGGCAGACCTAGTGAGTTCAAGGCCAGCCTCATCTACACAGCAAGCTCCAGGAGAGCCAGGGCTATAAAAAGGGACCCAGTCACACACACACACAAAAAAAAAATTAGTAAAACGAAATAGAAGAAAAACATACATATATTTTAATGTTTAAAGGCTGTGATACTACGAAGTTATTCTGTAGTTATACCATCTTTTCTCTGTCTTTAACTCCAGACTAGAATTTACAGATGTGGTACCCTTCTCTGTTCCTCCCCAGAATATAATGCTGAATTTTTAAAAAGTTCCATGATAACAGACTTACAAAAAAAATTGCCATACAATATATCAGCATGAGGATAGGGTTTTTCCATAATAGCATAAAAATTGAGGGTCTGGAGAAAATTGGCTTAGCAGTTAAAAGCACTGGCTATTCTTCCAGAGGACCCAGATTCCATTCCAGNCCCCCTCAGGATAGCTTACAACCATCTATAACTCCAGTTCCAGAGGCTCTGATGCCCTCTGAGTGTACCAGGCATAGGCATAGTGCAAATGTGGGCAAAACACCCATACGTATAAAATGAGTAGAAGGGTATAGGCAGGCACATGTTGGAAGGAGAGAACAGACTCCTGCAAGTTGTTGGCAACCCCCCCAAAAAAAACAAATAAATGTAAAAAAATACAAAAATTTAAGTGTAATCAAAAGGCCCTATTGTTATAACAGCACATTACTGTTTTCACCTACTTTTTAATTTATTCTTTTTTATTTTGTATGTGAGTGTTTTGCCTGCATGTACGTATGTGCATCACTTGTGTGCCTGGTGCCCATAGAGGTGGAAATGGATCAGATCCCTTGGAACTGGAGTTAAAGATGGCTGGGAATCACCATGGAGGTGCTGGGGATCAACCCTGNCCCTCTGGAGGAGCAGTGAGTGCTTCTCACCGAGGAGCTGGCTCTCCAGCTCCTGTTGTGTAACTTTGTTCACCAGAATGTCCATATTAAGAGGTACTGACAGGTTTAAAATGTTTTTAACCTCAAATTTTTATCTTAGCATGAACTTGCTGTTCATAAGAAGAAAATTGAAGAGGTTGAAACCTGGTTAAAAGCTGAAGTCTTAGAAATGAAGCCAAAACAGGTAAATTAGTAAGAAATGCATTAAAAATATTTAGCATTATGTTCTCTGACTTATAAGATGCTAATCTTTTTTTCTTCCTCTTTTTTGAGACAGGGTCTCACTTTGTAGCCCTGGCTAGCCAGGTTGACCTCACACTGATAGATACCTGTCCTCAGAGTGCCGGGATTAAACATAGGCTCACTCTGTTGCCCAGGCTTCTCTGGAACTGATTGTGTAACCTAGGATGACCTTGAATTTATGATGATCCGCCTGTCTCATCCAAGTTTTGTGATTATAAACATGAGCCACCATGCCTTGCAAGAAGCTTTTTTTAATTATTATTTAAAGATTCATTTATTTATTTTATGTATATATGCTCTATCTGCATGTACACCTTTACACAAGAAGAGGGCATCAGGTCTCACCATAGATGGTGGTGAACCACCATGTGGTTGCTGGGAATTGAACTTAAGACCTCTGAAGAGTAGCCAGTGCTCTTAACCCCTGAGCCATCTCTCCAGCCCTAAGAAGCTAGTTTTTTATGATCACTTTGTTTATACATCTTCATATTACCTTCAACAAAAGTTTCCTGATTTGTTATTTCCAGCCTCTCTAAAAAAGCCCCTTCTAGGGGCCAGGAGAGATGGTTTAGTGGGTAAAGGCCCTTAGACAATCTGAGTCCATATAGGAAGCCAGTGGAGGTGCCAGTGTTTTCAGTACAGCTCATTATTTCACAGTAAAGCAAGCAGGCAATTTACATTGTAGTGGTTAAAAAAAAAAAAACACACCTAACTATAGCCTTTAAAAAAAACCCTAATTATAACTAAACCTAACTGTTTAGTCCTCATTAGTGTTAACCTGATGTTTTGTTTCGCTTCCTTATTCCACAATTATTCTTAGCCCTTCCTTAAAAGGTAGTCTATTTTCTCTTCCTCTTTATCTGTCTTTTAAAAGCTTGAGGTCATATCTTTACAATATACCCCCCCCATTTTCTCTTTGTCTTATATATTAAGTTAAAATTGACATTTCAGCCAAGCGTGTTGCTACACATCTTTAATCCTATCACTTGGAAGTCAGAGTGAG
The DNA here is from genome assembly GCA_001675575.1 of Neotoma lepida. Lineage (NCBI taxonomy): Eukaryota > Metazoa > Chordata > Mammalia > Rodentia > Cricetidae > Neotoma > Neotoma lepida. Next base: position 130,528 of record LZPO01087195.1, on the reverse strand, counting down.
GAGAATCTCTTGAGTTCAAAGCCAGACTGGTTTACAAAACAAGTTGTAGGCCAGCCATGACTACATAGTGAAACCCTGTCTCAAAACAACAACAGGCAGGGCAGTGGTGTGTGTGTGCTTTTAATCCTAGCACTCGGGAGGCAGAGGCAGGAAGATCTCTGAGTTCCAGGACGGCCCGAGTTACACAGAGAAACCCTGTCTTAAAAACAAAACAAAAAACAAAAACCCCTGACATTTCAGCCAGACTTTGAGATAGTATAGTACACAGTGCCTCATCTTACCCTTTTGTCTTGTTGTTTTGAGTGCTCTGGGCCTCACTTGAAACTTTTTATTCATAATTTATTATATGTACCATATTCTGTTTTTAAAAAGTTAACTACAGAGCCCAGTGTTACCTACTCTTCTGTTGTCCTCAAAATGCCTTCTGCAGCTGGTATGAGCTAGAACAGAAACAAGAACCAGGCATTGCACTGGATTGCTGTGTCTCTTAGATCTTTGTTTTCTTAATCTAGTCTCTTTTAATTTTTGCTTTTCTTAATCTTGTCTCATTTAATTTTTTTTCTATAAGACGTTAACTTAATTGAAGAGATCAGGCCTGTTGACAATAAAAGCCTCATCTCTGGATTGTGGATGTTGACTTGTCTCCTCTGACATTGGTTAACGTGTCCTGTATTTCTATGTCCCAAATCTTTGTTTTGTCCTCGTTGAAACTTGGTCTCACTGTATTGCCCAGGTTAGAACTAAACAACTGGGCTCAAACATTCCCACTTCAGCCTCCTGGGTAGCTAGGTTACACGCTTGGTTAGATTCAGATAGAACCATGAGCCATCTGTCATGATGCATGTTTTATATTATGATGTATCAGGAAGTGGATAGTTCTGCTTTTTTCTTTGCTTTTTCTTTGCCGTGGTGGGATCAATCACTGTCTTAAATTAGCCAGGCAGGCACTCTACCGTAACTGAGCTACATCTTCAGACCTTTGTTATTGGGGAGTTGGGATTTTGTAGTTGGGCTCTTTTGTAGGACTTTCTTTGGACCGCCAGCCCCGAAATAATGGCACGGAGACTTATTATTAATTACGAAAGCTTGGCCTTAGTTTAGGCTTGTCCCATTAGCTCTTACAACTTAAATTAACCATTTCTATTAATGTACGTTTTGTCATGTGGCTCTTTACCTCCCCTCCGTTCTGTATGTCCAACTTCCTCCATGTCTCACTGGCATCTCTTGAGCGCCCTGCCTAACCTCTCCTGCCTAGCTTTTGGCTGTTCAGCTTTTATTAGACCAATCACAGCAACACATCTTCTCACAGTGTAAACAAATATCCTGTAACAGGATTTCACTAAGTTTCTCAGGCTTGACTTGAATTCCTGGGCTCATGAATCTCACTACCTCAGATTCCTGAGTGCTGATACTACAGACATGCACATAGCACCAGGGTTCTCCTGCTGTGTGTGATGTTTAGTTTGATCACTAGAGTAGGGAAGAAACAGTCTTAACACGTTCGTTGTAGAGTACCTTTCTCTTTTCAGCTGCCACGTAATCTTTCGGGAGATACTTTGGTGGCATGTGAGTGCACAGTTCCTTGGTGATTTTTCTCCTATGTGTTTTAGAGTCCATTTTCAGTCCTTTCCTGAATCACTAATTAAGGCTGTGAAATGTCTGTTTTCAAAATACTCTGTTAGTTAGCAGATAGCTTTCTATAAAAGAAAGTCTGCCATCACTAATTAAGGCTGTCTAGTCACTTTAAAATACAGTCCAACTGAAAAATCAGGATAAATTTAAAATCTTATCCTATAATTTCTTATAGAGATTTATTTATTTTTCTTTTATGTATATGAGTGTTTTGCCTGATTGTATATGTGTGCATCACATGTATGCCTGGTAGCCACAGAGACCATAAGAGAGTATCGGATCCCTGGAACTGGAGTTATAGACAGTTGTGACCCACACCAGGTGGTTATAGGTTACCAGGTCTTCTTGAAGAGAATTCAGTGCTTTTAACCCCTGAGCCATCTCTCCAGCCCAGTTTTGAAATAGACTTTTAAAAACAACATTGAAGCTCATAGCAAACTTTAGAGATTCCCCTGTACCCTGTGCCCTATGAGCATTTCCCACTAAGTGGAACATTTTTTAGTATTATATTGCTGAAAAATGGACTTACATTGACTTGTCATTAGCAGGCCACACCCATTGCTTAAATTAGGGCTTCCTTTTAATTTTCAACTTGAGAGTGAAAGAGTTAATGTAAAAAAAAAGAGAGTTAATGTTTTAGTTATTTTGGAAGGAACAGAGTCCCCTCCTCGGTTTTGTGTGTGGTACTGTATGTACAAGGGCTTTATCCGGGAGAGCCTCCTCCTCTTTTAAAGTTTGAGATATGGTCTCCCCTTGTAGCCCATGCTGACTTGGAGCTCACTCTGTAGTTTAAATCAGCCTTGAACACATAGTAGTCCTTGCAACTCAACCTCCAGCTGCTAGGATTGTAGGCATGAGCCACCACACCGGCAGTGATGTACCTCTTACATCAGAGGTTTTTAAATTTGTAGGCGTGAGCCTCCACACCGGCAGTGCTGTACCTCTTACATCAGAGGCTTTTAAATTGGTTTTTGGTCATCCTTCCACCCACAGCAAATAGTTTAGATTGTTCAGTGTCCACTTAATTTTCTCACTTAGGACTCTGTTATTATTAGAGTGTGGTTTTTTTTGTTTTGTTTTGTTTTTTGTTTGTTTGTTTTTCGATACAGGGTTTTGGTGTAGCCCTGGTTGTCCTGGAACTAGCTCTGTAAACCAGGCTGGCCTCAACTCAGAAATCCACCTGCTTCTGCCTCTCAAGTGTTCAGATTAAAGGCATGCACCACCACGACCTGCTAGAGTGCACTCTTAATACTCCCTATTATGACTTAAACTTACAGAAGTATTACTGTTGGACATGTGTATACATTTATAAGTGTGTTGAAGTATTTATTTTTATAATGGTGTTGGGTATTGAACCCAAGGCCTTGTACATGTGTTTGATAAAATTTCAATGACACTAGTAATTGCAAAACATTCTTTTAAAAAGGAAAAAGTAATTTGATAATTTCTAGATTTATTGTAGTGAACTTAAATTACCTTAGAAAATTGTCATGGGTCTGAAGAGATATTGCTTAGTGGTTGATTGCATTTGCTAGTCTTTCAGAAGACCCAAGTTTAGTTCCCAGCATTCAACAGTTCAGTTCACAGACTATCTATAACTCCAGCTCCAAGGGATCCAATGTCCTCTTCTGGCCTCTGTGGGCACACATACATGTGACACTTAAACACATAAATAAAAATAATCTTGGGGAAATCTTGTAAGTATTCCCAAATTACTGACTTTATTATTATTATTTTTTTTATTTTTATTTTCTTTCGAGACATGATTTCTCTGTGTAGCCATGGCTCTCCTGGAACTCACTCTATAGACCAGGTTGGCCTCAAACTCAGAGATCCTGTTTCTGCCTCTACGTCGTGAGTGCTGGGATTAAAGGTGAGTGCCACCACCATCTGGCTAGATTTTAATTTTTTAAGATGATGGAACAGGCCTTTAATTGCAGATCTCTCTGAGTTTGAGGCTCTGAGTTTGAGGTCAGCCAGGACTACATAGTGAGATGTTGTCTCAACCTCCCAAAAAACATGGTGAAGCTGTTTAATAATGGAGTAGTCAATGTTCTGACTGAGATTCTTGTGAGAAACTACTTTGTAAGTCTCTTACTGGAAACACAATATTTGGAATGTGGCTCTACTTACTGTTTTAGAAACTAGACACCACCATATTTCATTANAAACACATTATCTCCCACACATGAGCTTTCTTCTTATTTTAGTTGATCTGTTTGAAAGTGTAATCAGTTCTCATTATTTACAGTAGTTGTACTTTGTAAAGTTGCTAACTTAGACAATATTAAGCTATTGTCCTATTAAAAATATAGGAGTAATGCCAGGCAATGGTGCACACCTTTAATCCCAGCACTCTCGGGAGGTAGAGGCAGGTGGATCTCTGTGAGTTCAAGGCCAGCCTGGCCTACAAAGAGAGTTTCAGGATAGCCAGGGCTGCACAGAGAAACCCTGTCTCGAAAAACCAAAAATAAATAAATAAATAAAATACGGGAGTAGATTTCTGTAAGTTTCTAGTCAGATTTCTGTAAGCCTTTTGTCAGCTTGTCATTTTATTCTGCTCTTGTTCTGGATTTAAGGATGAGGGGAGAATCGAACCAGGATCTTGTACAGTCTAAACAGATGTTCTACTTGTAAGCTTCACACCCAGCCCTAGCCAGTGGGTGCCAGGGATCTAACTCAGGTCCTCATGCTCGTGGAGCAAACAGTTTCCTGATTGAACAGTATCTCCAGCCCCTTCAGTTGAATTTTATGAACTCAGCCTCTAAGAATCCTGTTTCAGATCTTGTGCCTTTTGTAGCTAAAGTTTAATTGTTTTAATTTAGTTATTAAGTTGTCTTTGAGAAATATACAATATAGGACTTGAGGAATATTCAGAAGAAAACAATTGTCTCAACTCATCTGAAGTTTAGTTTTGAAATTTGTTTATGTTAGGTATTTAATAGACCTTTGTAGGAATAATAAGTACTAGGAAAAACTTAAAAATTGTGTTGCATTCTAGTAATTGTGGATTTTAATTAGTGTTTGTATTTGGTTTTAGGGTGGGTCTATTTTATTAATAACAGGTCCTCCAGGATGTGGGAAGACAACTACTGTAAAAATATTATCAAAGGAGCATGGGATCCAAGTACAAGAATGGGTTAATCCCATTTCACCAGACTTCCAAAAAGATGATTACAAGGAGTTACTTAATTTAGGTAAGTTTTGCTGTGAAGGTGCTGGAGAAACTAAAGAAAGCTTTAGTTAATGAAACCTCCAGGTCAAGTGATAAGAGCACATTTTCTTCTTATTCTTGTCAGGTTGAGGAGAAAGTGAAAGATGCCTTAGAAAATTAAATTTAAACTCTTTTGTAAGATAACAAGCTGATTTTTGTTTTTTAATTTATTTTTACATTTATTTATTGATTGTATGTGTGTGTATGTACATGTGTATNCACAAACATGTACATGCCATGGCTTGTACATGTCAATTCTCTCCTTCCACTGTAGGTTCTGAGCCTGCCCAGATTTTGCTGTTTTGAGACAGTGTTCTTATACCTAGGTTTGCCCCAAACTCGTGATCCTCCTGCTTCCACCTCCCACTGGCTAGGATTATAGGCGTGTGGCATCACACTGGGTTAACAGGATCTCAGGTTTTCATTATTTATGGAGTTCTACACCGTAAGCTCTTTTGTTTCAGTATCAGTCAAGCCTTAGGATGGACTAAAAGGAACTTGCCTCTCAAAATGGCGTGAAATACTTGTTAAAATAACGTCATTTCAGAGCCTAAGGCAGCAGGTGGGCATGGTGGCATGTCTTTCATCCTAGCACTTAGGAGACAGATCTCTGTGAGTTCCAGGCCAGCCTAGTCTAGATAGTTCAGGCCAGCTAGGGCTACACAGTGAGACCCTGTCTCAAAACAATAGCCACCCTCTCTCCCCCCCAACAAAAAAANTCAGAAACATAAGTAAAAGACTGTATTTGGAATTTGGAGGGAGCTTTAACATTAAAAATGATAGAAACAATTTAAAACTTGTACACTATAGCTTTATACATAGGCTTATATATTCCAACACTCATTTTAGCTTTCATTCTTTACTGATGATGTAGGTATCTAAACTGGGAGTAGCCACCGCTCCTAAGCTGCTTTGAATCAAAGGAGCTGTGTAGAAAGACAGTTTTTATTTTAATGTTGACTATTCCTCAAACTTTCTGGGCTCAGCTAGGGTTAGTGACACACCTTTAATCCCTGAGGCCGAGGCAGTAGGACCTCAGTGAGCTCAAGGCCACCTTGGTTTATAGGCCAACCAGGGCTACATAGTGAAACCCTATCTCCAAAAACAAAACACAAACAAAAAATTTAAAATCTAGTAGTGAGGCTGGGCATAGTTGGGCATACCTTCAATCCCAGGACTTGAGAGGCAGAGGCAGGAGGATCTCTTTGAGTTTGAGGCCAACCTGATCTACATAATGAATTCTAGGACAGCCAGGGCTATGTAGAGAGACCCTCTCTCATAAAGCAAAACAAAACAAAAATCCGGTAGTGATGTCCTGATCTGAAGATAGCATTCCACCTCTATTCCTTCTTTCCCTCTTCCATGATGTTTCCTGAGCCTTGGAGGGGGTGATAAAGATGTTCTGTTTATGGCTGCACATTCAACAGTCCCTTAATTTTCATCACTTTAATCAGTTATGAGTCTCTACAGTTACCACTGCGCACTGTATAAGGAGGAGCGGGGGACTTCTCCAACAAGCTAATGGCTATACTACTCTGTAGGTATAAATATAATTATTTAGTAGGCAATTTGATGGGCATATCACAGCCCTTTAGCAAAACAATAGCAGTAGCTTCTCTACTGTGGGCTATGATTTCCCCAGCAATGGGTTTTGACTAGGCTTATATTACTTTGTATTTTGTAATAAATAAGTAATACTTTGTATTACTTTTATTCTTTTCTGTGCAGCAGACCACAGACCCAACGGTGAAGCAGTTAGAGTCCCTATAAAAAAAACTCACTGTTGCCAGGCGGTGGTGGCCCACGCCTTTAATTCCAGCACTCGGGAGGTAGAGGCAGGTGGATCTTGTGAGTTCGAGGCCAGCCTGGGCTACCAAGTGAGTTCCAGGAAAGGCGCCAAAGCTACACAGAGAAACCCTGTCTTG
>LZPO01087195.1:61979-72142 GCA_001675575.1 Neotoma lepida | reverse complement strand
AGAAAGAGGCCAGCACATCGATATCCTTTTTTAAGCCTTTCTTGAAGAGGCTAGGAGACGGAAGAAATTTGGTAAGTTCACATTTCTGTCTCCACATAAAAGCCCACTCTGCACTCTGTTATTTTGCCAGCCTTGAAGGTCAGAGTCTCCTTTTCAGGGCCAGGCTCCTGTGAATTAGAGGGCACAGCCAGCCAGTTCAAAAGGCCCCAATGGGAGTTCCTTCCTTTTCTTTACATGTCTAAAAAACTGTGGGCAGCAATAAGCAGTTCCCAGGGATAAGGGACGGATATGACATCACAACTCTTAGTGACTTTGAGGCAGGAATAGAAAATTTAGACATGCTTAAGTTCTTTATTATTTTTAATCCTGGGAGGGGAGGGGTGTCTGCGACACTGATCTGTGACTCAGAATATCTAAGGACACAAACACTCAGGCGCATTGCTTGACTTCTCTATGAAATCCTTGTGTTACTGACACATAGAAGCGGACTCTGCCAGCTGTCCTAGACCACTCTGGGATGTCCCTCTCCAGCTGTGGCTGTCTAAGGAGGAGCATGCAGAGGTTCCAGAAGTACATTTTCCCTTAACTTAGAAAACGGAGGTGGCAGCTGAGCACAGCAATATGTGTATCCNAAGGCTAGAGGAAGGCTTCATTCTGGGGGCGTGAGGCCACTCTGGGCAACACAGAGAGAACTTTTTTTTTTTTTTTTCGTTTTTCAAGGCAGGGTTTCTCTGTATAGCTCCGGCTGTCCTGGAACTCACTCTGTAGACCAGGCTGGCCTCGAACTCTGTCTCCTGAGGGCTGGGATTAAAGGCCTGCGCCACCACCGCCCAGTGGAACCTCTTCTTAAAACAAACAAGATTGGGGTGGAGTTGAGCCTGCGTCTAGACTTTGGAATTGTCCTCCAGTGAAGAACTTTTAAATTATGAAGCCCAGGGGAGCCCCACCCAACCAAATAAAACATGCAGGTAGAGAAACAGCCTCCTGCTTTCCCCTATCAGGAACCTGTACACTTTATTGTCTCCTTTCCTAACTACTACATAGAGCTCAAGACCCCTGCCTTCAGGCTTCCATTCATTTGTTCCATAACTTACCACCTACTGGGGGACAATTTGGATCTTAGATGCCCCCTAAAGACTCATGCATTAAGGCAGTGGGAGGGGAGATCGGGATCCCCCCCCCTTCACTTTCTCTTTCTTCTGTAGTACTGAGGATGGAACACAGGGCCCTGAACATGTGTGTTAGGTTTGTTTTTTGAAAGAGGATCTTTCTAAGTTTCCCAGGCTAGTCTCAAACTTGAAGTCTATTTACCTCTGCCTCCCATGTAGCTGGGATTTCAGTGTGTGTCACTATGCCCAGCTCCCATCTCTCCCTCTCCTTATCTTCTTCTCTCTCTCTCTTCCTCCTCCCCCTTCTGCTCCCCTTCCTCCTCCTCTTCTTTTTTCCTCTTCCTCATCCTTGTTCTGCTTTTCTCCCTCTTTCTACTTTCTGGTTGCCATGAGGTGAGCAGCTTTGTACCACATAGGCTCCTAATGTTATTCCCACTGGGTGAGAATAAGACCACTACCTCAATTTTTGAGCCACGTTTGAAGCATGCTTTATTAAATACTGGCCAGGACGATGTACACTGGCCAGGTCCATACCAGGGATTCTCAGAGTATGGCATCAAATTACATTAGACAAGGGCTTATAGAGGCAAGACCCACAAGGCTACATACTTCCTGCCTTTGTCCAATCAGGTGCAAGTGTACATCCTGATGTACTTCCTGCCTACGTGTGATCAACCACATCCTGTGGAATTGGGGCAACCAAGCTTGTTTATAGAAAGGAACATGTGGCTTGTTATCTGATGTGAACAATAGCCCCCCTCAACATCCAGGAAGTTATCTATCTTCGAGCAAGTNGGTTTACAGATTAGAGGCATTTTTGTTTTATAGNTCCCTTAAGCACAGTAATTTAAACTTAAAACACACCATCACACTGGCCGTGGCTGCACTGNCTCACCTCAGGCTCCCAAACAACAGAGTCAAGCATCCGTAGACTGAAAGCTCTGGAACCTGCAACCAAAATGATTGTCTTATGCTGGGTGGTGGTGGCACACACCTTTGATCCCAGCACTTGAGAGGCAGAAGCAGACAGATCTCTGAGNTGGAGGCTAGCCTGATCGACAGAGTGAGTTCCAGGACAGCCAGGGCTACACAGAGAAACCCTATGCCGAAAAACCAAAATAAAATAAAATGATTATCTCAAAGGCTGGGGAGACTGCTCAGTGGTTAAGAGCATTGAGTGCTCTTATAGAGGAAACAGGTTTGGTTTCCAGCACTCACAATGATAGCTCACAACCATCTATAACTCCAGTTCCAGGGGCTCTGATACCCTCTTCTGACTTCTTCCGGTTTTAGGAATGCACATGGTGCATAGATATGCATGCAGACAAAACATTCATACACATAAAGAAATAAACTTTAAAAATTTAAAAAAAAAGATTTTTCCAGGTACTTTGTCACAGTGACAGAAAATAGTGGAACACCTGTGTAGTGGCACTATGCTAGCCACCATGGAAACAGAAGCCAACAAACCCTAGTGGATATCTCAGTAGTGTTTACAGTCAGCTTGGTGCTTCCATTTCCAAACAAACTGCACCAACCAGTCCGGCCTGGGCCCATACACCTGACACTTTTTCTGCTAATTCTCAACATATTCCTGTCATTCCATTTTACAAAAGACACTGAAGGCTAGAATAGTTACATTACATCCTCAAGGTCCTAGAGTCAGTGACAGTGTAGGATCCAGTAAGAGCTCTTCACCATTCAAAACATATTGTATATTTTGGGGGTGGTAGAGAGAGGGCTCAGAGGTTAACCTGTTGCTCTTGCAAAGGACTGGAGCTTGTTTTCCAGCGTCTGTGTGTCTGCTCACAACTGCCTCTATCTCCAGGGAAGCCAACATCCTCTTCTGGCCTCCAGGAATACCANGTATACCCATGGCACGCAGACATACAAGCACTCACCCATACACATAAGATTAAAATAAACAGGGGCTAGGCATGGTGGTACACACTTTTAACCCCAGTACTTGGGAGGCAGAGGCAGGATGATCTGAGTTCAAGGCAAGGCCAGCCTGGTCTAGTGGTTCCAGGCCAGCCAGAGTTACATGGTGAACTCCCAGAGATCCCATTACCTCTGTCTCCTGAGTGCTGAAATTAAAGGTAGGCACCACTACTGCCTGGCAAAAGCTACTTTTTAAAATTTTTATTTTATTTTTTTTATGAAAGATTTTCTGTTTATTTTACATACCAACCACAGAACCCCCTCTCCTTCCTCCTCCCACCCAAAAGGCCACTTTTTAAAGAGTAATTTATTTTATGTGTTTTGCCTGCATGTATGTCTGTGCACCAGATACATGCCTAATGCCCACAGAGGCCAGAAAAAGACATCAGATCCTCTGGAACTGGATTTTCAGACAATTGTGAGCTTCCAGGTGGGTGCTGGGAATCAAGCCTCCAGAAAAGCAGCCAGTGCTCTTAACTGCTGGACTATCTCTCCAACCTGAGGCAGCCACTTTTTAAAAGCCTCTTGGCGGTGCTGGGGAGATGTCTCTGTGGGTAAAGTGTGTGCTTTGCAAGCATGAGGACCTGAGTTTGCATCCCTAGCACCCAGGAAAAGAATTGGGTGTGGCCACACAGGTCTATAAATCCAGAGCTGCTACAGGAGGACAAGGTGGTGGCAGAGACAGGCAGAATCCAAGGATCAATGGTCAAACAGTCTAGCTGAAGTAGAGAGCTCGACATTCAGTGAAGAGACCCTGTCTCAAAAAAAAAGGTGAAGAGGAACATCAACCTCTGGACTCCATACGTAACTTCCAAGGCACACTCGTCAGTACATATACAGTCACATGTATATACCACACAATCAGGATTGAGGAATATGTTCTCAATATCATATCAAAACATAATACCACAGAGTAGGGATATAATTAGTGTGCTTTTTTCATAAGCAATATGAGGTAGACATGTTTAATAAATGATAACTTGGTATGCACTTGGAAATAGAAGAACATGAGTTTATTCGTGTGGATATATATTATAAAATGTGCTTTATAAATTAAAAAAAAACTAATTCATTGTATTTCACTTAATTTGGATTCCCTGTTGAAAATTATAAAGTAGAAGAGATTCATGAGAAGCCATATAACCCACAAAAAAGAGTAAAAACATACTTTTAGATAATTATACAAGCATGTGACCCAGCATAAAGTATAGGCATGGACTATTACAATATCAAACCTGCCAGGCAGCACTCAGCCAGCTGAGGCAAGGGGATTTTGAGTTCAAGGCCACCCTGAGCTACAAAGTGAGTTTCTGGCCAACCTAGACTATCTAGCAAGACCTGTCTCAAAACAAACAGACAGACAGATATCAAACCACTGAACTGGGAGTGTGGCTCAGTGGTAGACTTTGCCCAGAACTGATAGTCTGTATTCTTTATCTACCTGTGCAAAAGTGGGGGGAAAGGAGGGAAAATAATATCAAAACCATGTCCATCTTAAAGTGTAGTTCTTTGAAATTCATGCTCCAAATATTGTGCTGTTACAAATCAACCTCACAAAAACTGTATTGGGGCCAGTGATAGGGCTCAGCTGGTTACAATGTTTGTTGCCAAGCTTGACAATATGCATTTGTTTCCCAGGACCAAGAGCATGCCTGGTAGAAGGAAAGAACTGACTCCTGCAAGTTATCTTCTGACCTCCACAAGCATTCCATGCATGCACACACACAAATAAAAAATTAAAATTCAGCCGGGAGGTGGTGGCACATACCTTTAATCCCAGCACTTGTAGGGGGAGGGGAGAGGCAGAGACAGGAGGATCTCTGTTTGTTCATNTCAGCCTGGTCCACAGAGCAAGTTTCAGGACAGCCAAGNCTACACAGAGAAACCTTGTCTTGAAGAAAACAAAATAAATAAATAAAATTCAAAAACTAAAAACATAGCCAAAAAGCTATTTGGTTGGCCAAAGAAACACCAAGTTGATAATACTGATGCTGAACTGGTAATAACCGGCATTGGAAAGGAGAGACTGCGCCAACCTAATATGTAAAGACCAACTTGAGTCAACACTGTTAAAGCCTTCAGCCTTCTTGCTGGTAAATTCCAGCTATCTGGGTATTTGCATACTGGGAACATTTAGAAATTTCTAGCAACTGAACCTTCAACACATTGTTGAATGGACTCCCGTATAAACCTGAGAGAAATATTAGTGCTCTAGATTTTGAATAACAAAGGCAGTTACCCTCAATAATCCCTGTAATAATATATTAGTAGTCCCTAGTATTATATAGACATTTACTCCTTAAAAGTAATTTTAGAGCCGGGCAATGGTGGCGCAGAAGCGGAGGTCAGTGGATCTCTGTAAGTTCAAGGCCAGTGTGTCTACAGAGTGAGTTCCAGAACAGGCTACATAGCGAAACCCTGTCTCAAAAACCATAATAATAATAATAATTTTTTTTAAAAAGAGGGAGGCTGGAAAGATGGCTCAGCCATTAAGAGCACTGTCTGCTCTCCCTGAGAACCTGGGTTCAGTTCCCAGCATTGAAGCCCCTCACGACCACCTATAATTCCAGTTCCAGAGGATCTGATGCTCTCATTTGGCCTCTGTGGGCAGCAGGCACTAACCAACAAAAGAAAAAGAAATTAATTTTAAAAATTAAAGAGGACTGGGGGATTAGCTCCATGGCAGAGTTCTTATCTAACACGTGAGAGAGCCCGGGTTTGAACCTCAGCCACCAAAAATTAGTTAAATAAGAAAGAAAGAACTTCTCTGTTTGTCTGTAGAGACCAAGGAAAGAACTTCCAGTTGGGGATTTTTGGGTAGCCCTTGAGAGGCATACTCAGGGTATACTTAGGTAATTCAGAGAAGGAAGAGGGAGCCTCCCCTCCTCTGAGAACTGAAGACCTGAGTGTATGGTGTGTTCAGGGGACGGGAAGGGGACAGAAAAGGAGATTGATGCCAGAGATCCTTCAAGAAAGATGCAAGTGGCCTACACTCAGGAAAAGCAGAGCTGTTTAGCCATGCCTGAAAGCATGCGAGGACCAAGGCATCTGGCGGCTTCTGAGGAGCTCTTCAGCTTTCAAAGAAACAAGAGGCAGTTTTGGCCCTTCAGGATTTTCCACGGAGTTGGGGGTGAACGGCTGCTTGGATTCAAGAAACAGTATTAGAGACGTTACACTTGAGTGTGTACTGAAGAGGCAGCACAACCGGCTGCAGAATGTTTTTGAGAAAACACACAGGGCTGGAGTGGGCTCGACTCATGAAGCACGGTATGTCACTCGTTAAGTTAGCAGGTGAGACTGAACTAGACCACCACAGTAGCAGAACCCAGGTTAAAGAGGCCACCGGAGATGAGTTACTTTTCTTGTTAGTGTGACCAAACAAGCAATTTCGGACAGTAAAAGTTTGACTGGACATCCTTTAAGTGTAGAAGGCATAGTTGCGGATCCTGAGACAGATGGTCACATTGTGTTAGCAGTGAAGAAATGGAGAGCAGACCAGGAAGTGGAGCTAGACTATTAGGGACTCACAGGGACCCAGGTCAGGAAAGAGAGCCACAATAGTAACCGTGGTGATGGATCTTCAGCCTCAGATTCCTCCCAAGCATTTTCTCCCTCCCCAACCAGGTCCATCAGTCTTAAGACAGATTCCCTTGTGCCCCTTCCTTCAAAAGCTCCTTCTGCATGGCTATACCAGGAAATCAACCCTCCAGGGCTCTCCACTGNCCTCTGTTAGGGAGCAGGGGTGAGGTGCTGTGCTCTTCGGGGCAGGCAAATAGGGGGTGCAATGTCTGAAGAGAACTTGAATGCATGAATAAAACTGAAGCCTGGCTTGTCTTTTTATTACCAACACACAACAACAACTCCACAAAAGGTCAGAAAAGGGCATGAAAACGTTTGGTCTAAGTTCTATGCAATTGCTGCAGTTCTTGGGGAATTTTAATAATAGTCTTAGCTCTCAAAGGAAAATAATTTACTTTCTTAGTCTTAATAAGCATTTTTTACATAGACATTAATCCAGAGAACAATTACAGTGTTGGCCTCCTTCTGCCTCAGCTATGTATGCTCTTTTGGAGAATAACTTATAAAGGAGGTAAGAGCCTAGGCTTAAGTAGTAGGTTCCAAATGCCCAAGGACAGGACTGACTGTAACTGTAAAGACAGAAAACAGAAGTCAATTCTGTCACGTTATGTGGGCACTGGAGTTTTTCTTTTCCTTTCTTTCTTTCTTTTCTTTTTTCTTTTTGGTTTTTCAGGACAGGGTTTCTCCATGTAACAGCCGGGACTGTCCTGGAATTCAGGCTGTCCTCGAACTCACAGAGATCTATCTTCCTCTGCCTCCCAAGTGCTGGGATTAAAGGCATGTGCCACCAATACCTGGCCACTGGAATTTTTCAGTTCTGTGTAATAACAATTATAAGATATATTAGTTAACAAATGTCAATATTTCACACTAGAATATTTCACTGAATTTGAATAATACCTCTAAAGTACACATTTTTAATTTTAGTTTTTTAAAAATAGGCTCTCACAATGTGGCTCTGAACTCACCATATAGCCCAGGCTGGCCTCAAAATTTCAGTGATCCTCCTGCCTCTGTCTCTCAAGTGCTAGGATTATGGGTGTGCACCATCATGTTTGGTTGAATCAGTTGACTCTTGTAGCCATTGATTCATTTTGAAAAGCTGCCTTGAGTATTCTGAGCAATGCTTTCCAATCTTTAGTGTCAAATACTGTAAACATTTTTCAAGTTCACTTCTTTTAATGGGACTCTGCTTAGAGCAATGGGTTGTAATACAAGGTTTTGGGCATTCAAATTACTGCTGTAGATGTGAAAGACCATTTCCACTAGTGACCTTTGTCGATACTGTGTTATCTAATCTAATTATATAAAGACCACTGAAAATGCTGTATAGGAGGTAAGTAATCACCTACAGCACTACCATCCTCAAATGTCAGCTTTGTTGCAATTTAGATGATATCAGAATGTGATGACTGCATGAGATGGTAAACCATCTTTCTTATCAAGAGTTAGTTTCCATATACTGGTGAAGGGTCTTGGCCATGAAATAAGGCCTATTAAATAGGTGTACTTAGGAAATATGTGAACTATGGCATCAGAGTAGTTTTTGCTTTTGAAATGCCTGAGATGGAACCCAGGGTTCTGTGCTTGCTTGGCAAGTGATCTTCCATTGAGCTATACTCTAACCTGTTAGAGTGACCTTGTGATCACATAAAATTAGCCTAGAAACTCTTCTGACTTCCTGTGGAGAATACATTACCAAACTCTCAGGTACCCTGGACCAGAGATGGAAAAATATTGCTGTGTTATGGGAGATATTGTTCGTGCTGGTAGCAGACTTGTGATATCAAGTCAAGCATGTAGATTTTTCTAGAAGAAACTATGGGTCTCTTTGACCAAAGAGGCCAAGAATTAAGAAAAAAATGAATCCAAGTTGAAATGGATAATTTCAGCTGTTTTGAAGCACTACTAAAGATCCACTAAGTTGTTGCGGCATATTTGATCACACTGTGTGATGATGTCTCTGTTTTACCTCACCTGCTTAAGGCCCCCTCTGATTGGTTTAATAAAGAGCTAAATGGCCAATAACTAGGCAGGAGAGGATAGGAGGGACTTCCTGGTAGAGATAGGAACTCTGGGAAGGAATCTGAGAGGTGGGGGATTCGCCAGCCAGACATGGAGGAAGTTGAATGTACAGTACTGAGGAGAAGTAATAAGCCACGTGGCAGAACATAGATTAATATAAATGGGTTAATTTAAGTTTTAGAGCTAGTTAGGAACAAGACTAAACAAAGACCAAGCTTTCATAGTTAATAAAAAGTTTTCATGTCATTATTCGGGAGCTAGCATTCCAAAGAAAGTCTGACTATACTAAGTTTTTGTCATGGGACTGGTGTCTGACGTGCCTTGGATCAGTTCAGGCATGCCAGGCTAGAACTTGCTTCATCAAATTGCTAGGAACCCCTACGGATTTTATTATTTGAATTTGAAGAAGTTTGCTCAAATGGCAGTAACATGTGCTGGGTAGCTTAAATAATGAATACATATTTACTTATGATTTTGGAAGTTGAGTTGCTCAAAAGCAAGACACTACAAATTTAATGTTTGATGAGGACTCACTTCCTGGTTCATGGAGGTCACCTTCCAGTGGTGGCTTCTAGTGGTAGAGAGGATAAGAGAGTCTCTTTTTATAAGGGTTTCTTTCTTTATGACCTACTTAATTTCTAAAGGTCTTAACTCTTAATACTGACTTTAGAGGGATTGTCAGTCTATAAGAGATATTCAACACTTTGCTAAACATTGATTCACACTACTAGAAGGCAAGGGTAGTGAAGAATAGCCCCAGATTTTTACTCCTCCTCCACTTCTTCCTCCTCTTTGTTCCCCTCCTCCTCCTTGTTCTCCACCTCTGCTTCTTCATCTTCTTACATGTACTTTATCTACTATTCATTTAAAAAAATCATTCATGTGAGTATGGGGATACATGTGTATAAGTATGTGGGCATATGCCAAGGTAAGCATGTGGAGGTTAGATGACAGCTTTGAGGAGTTTGTTCTCTCCTTCCAACATGTAGCCTGCCTCTAGGAACTGAACTCATGTGGTCAGGCTTAGCAGCAAGCACTGTTACCCACTGACCTATCTCAATGGCCTTCCAATGATTTATTCTTACATACACAACCCCTTTTGTCTGTAGTGTTCCTCCTCCACTCTTTACTTGGACAGATTGTACTAATATTTCCATCTGAATTGAAATATTTCTCCATCTGTGAAATCATCCCCAATTCCCAAATCCAAACTATGAGCATTCACTATTATTTCTTATATTATGATATATGTTATATATTAATATGTATTATATATTACATGTTTATCTTTATTATTTTATTTACAGAAATAATTACATTTTTTATTCCTATATTTGTTCATTTTGTTTTGTGACCCACTTAGTAAATTTTATGACCTATAGAGACAGTTTTGTTTATCAATGTTTTCAAAATTTAAAATTTTTTGTTAGCTTTTTTTCAGGCAATATATTGGTCATATTCTTTCCCCTCCCCCAGTTCCTGAAAGATCCTCCCAATCTTTCTACTCAC
>LZPO01087195.1:30517-45055 GCA_001675575.1 Neotoma lepida | reverse complement strand
ATTCTGCCTTTCTAACAAGCTCTCAAGTTAAGCCTACACTGTCTCCCCACCCCTTCCTTTATCTCAGAATGTAAGCATGGACTTTCAGCTCACTTCGATTTGATAGAGTTACTGTTAGTTTGTGTAGTTCAAGAAATTCACTGCTGGACTGAAGTCCCAACTCAATAAAATGGAGCATCGCTTTATTAACCAAATACTGATGGGCCATCCCTTTGTGTTAAGGACCAGCAAAGGGCTCAGGGAAGGTGAAGGTGAAGACATGTATGAGTGCTTTCAGAGCTCTCATGTTCCACCTGGGATGGAGGAAAATTCCTGAGTGGTCTGGAGAGCATCCCTGGAATTACATCTAAACTGTGAGCTGAACTTGGGGACTTGATTGGCAACATCAAGATCTCTTTTTTTGGGGTGGGGCATAGTGTTGCAGAGGCAGATGGAGCTCTGTGAATTCTAGGAGAGCTAATGCTATAGAATGAGATCCGATCTCAAAAAGAAAAAAGGAAAGTTAAGTTTTGGGGCTGGAGAAGTGGCTCAGTGGTTAAGAGCATATGCTGCTCTTCTAGAGGACCTGGGTTCAATTCCCAGCAACCATGTCAGGTGGCTCACAACTGCCTCCAGCTCCTGGAGGGTCCAACTTCTTTGGCCTCTTTGGGCACCTGCACTCACATACACACACGTAAACACAGATACATACACATAACTAAAAATATTAAAAACCAATCTTTAAAAAAAATCCTCTTTGGGATACTGGGAGATGGCCAGCAAGCCTGACGACTTGAGTTTGGTCCATGAGCCCCACAGAGAGGGAACAGAATGCCAAAACTTGTCCTCTGACCTCCTGACATGCCATGAGACTTGAGTGTAAATTAATTAATACAAATAAAAAGATTTTAAAAAAATCCTCTTTTGGAGCTGGGGATGTAACACAGTCTTTGATTAGCATGTATAATGTCCTAGGTTCAATCCCCAGCAGGGAAAAAGAAATCCTACTTGGATTCCTTTATTATATATAGAGATTTTCTTCAGTTTTTTTTTTTACTTTATGTATATGAATGTTTTGCCTGCATGCATATATGGGCATGCACGTTTGCCTGTTGAATCCCTGAAACCAGGGGTTACAGATGGTTGTGAGCTATTGTGTGGGTTCTGAGACTTGAGCCCTGATCTTCTGCAAGAGCAGCAAGTGATTTTAACCTTATCGCTCTCTCTCTAGACCTTGGAGAGAGAGTCATAATATATTACTTTAGATTTTGTTGTTTGTTTTTGGGATGAGATCTCTCTGTTATGTAGCTCTGGCTGTCCTGGAACTCACTCCGTAGACCAGGCTGGTCTCAAACTCAAAGATCCACCTGCCTCTGCCTCCTGAGTGCTGGGATTAAAGGCATGCACCATCCCCTGTCTCTTATACACATCTAGATGTGTATAAGAGACAGCTCCTCCACTAGTTAACATAGCTGTGGTCTTTTGGCCGTGCTGATCTTTATGCTCTGGTGATGAAAGTGACCATGGGCCCCTGAGGCCAAATCCTAGAGGCCTTTTCACGTCTCCATTTTTTTGTTTTTTGTTTTTGTTTTTCCTTCACTCAGAATACTTACTGTGGTGCCTGGCCTTGCTCTTTAGCTGCTGGCTATGAGGCTTTGTCACTGACTTAGGGACCTTGAAGTGACATCTCTAAAGTAATACTAAGTAACTCCTGTCTGTGAGCAGGAGCTCAAAAGGTTATTTATTCCTGGAGGGGGTGGAGTCAGGCAGAGCCTAGGGGAAACTTCCCAACGTTGAGATGAAATCTGACCCTGCGCTCTTGGGTGTTTTGTTTTGTTTTTGGCCATTTCTAGGACTACAAAGACAGTTTTTAAAACGTTTCAGGGCTTTAGAGTATTTAAAAGGACATTAAAAACCAAAACCGTCTAGTTCTCCAGGACAAGCTTTTCCTGTTTTCCGGTTATTTTCTTAAGACATGTTTGTTTTTTAAGATCCCAAACCGTTTTAGTCGCCCTCCTGCATCTGTACCCAGGGTGGAATCTCATGTGCAGATTCAGATTTTGTTTCTTTTCTTTTTTAGTGTTAGGGCTGGAGTTCAAGGCCACTGAGCTACAGTCCCAGCCCCTTGGTTCCTTTACAGCATTCCTAGATAGGAATACTGTTTCTGAGTGCTAAGATTTGGATAGCCTTTGCTGCAATTCTTACCAAAGGAAATGTCCTATTTGCAGGGATGGGGACTACATCTCTAAGAATTGAACATATGCCACGCTGAATCCCCTTTATCCTGTATTCTCATATGGGTTTTTATGAATTAAGTTGTTTATTTATTTCCCTGTCTCCTCTACCAACCTCAGCCTGTCAGTTTTCAGGGAAGCAGGCGGTGGCAAAACCTCTCTGGGCTTCAGCAACAGGTTTGCTGTCTTTATTTTATTGGTCCTGGATGTTGAACTTGGGACCTTATGACTGACTGCCACTGAGCTACACTCAGACCGGAGTGTCCATTTCCAAGTGACTTGTTCATGTCTCCAAACACCTGAGTGCCTGAGCACTTACCTTACTCCCCTTTTGGGGAAGCACTGCAGAGTGTGAATACATTTGCTTATTTTCTCTGCTTTACTTGTCCCAGCCAAGGTCAAAGTTAGTATCTCCTAAGTCACCGGAGCTCAGAGAACGTGAGGAGATTGTTGGCTTAGGAGCTAATAAACGGGGCCGATGGAACTACTACGTGTCTTCAAACTCATTTTGATCTTGTAGAGACTTTGCTCGAATTCTTGATGGATGCCTGGCCCTTGGCTTATTAGTTATTCTTTCCAGTGTTTGGTCAGCTGCAAATCTGGATAACCTTGTCTGGTTACCACTAGAGACCTCACTCCAGGTGAACATAAATGCTCCATTCTTTGTGCTAATTAGATGCTGTTATTTAGCTCCTTGGGAATCTGCCCAATCCTACAAGTTTGTACTCCAGATTCCCTGGATTCTTTCTCTGTGCTCTTGCTTGGTAACTTTCTTCAGAAGAGAAACCAAGGTGTGGCACGAGCTGTTAAAATCCGCTCTCTAAAATTGTTTCACAGTTTAGAAGTCCCTGCTGCTGGAGGAAACAGGACAGCCAAACTTCAACCTCTAGGAAATAACCCAGAAAAGGGATTTTGTTTGAATTTCTGACAACTAAAACTTGAATTGGAATTAATTTAGTTTTTAATAACTGATGCCTGGAATTCGGGGGTAGTCATCGTCACCCTCCCCCTCTTCTTTTATGAGACACGGTCTCACTATGGAACCTTAGCTGCCCTGAAACTTGCTTTGTAAACCAGGCTGGCCTTAAGCTCACAGGGATCCTCCTGCCTCTACCTCCTGAGTGCTGAGATTAAAGGCGTGTGCCACCATACCTGGCTTGCCTTTTGTGTTTTAAAAAGGATTATATATTAATGTGTAGGTGTGTGTGCCAGAATATGTTTATGTGCACTCCATGTATGCAGGTACCTGAAGAAGCCAGAGAGAGTGCAGGGTCCCTGGAACTCGAGTTATTGGCACTTGCTGCCTGATGTAGGTGCTAGAAAACAAACCTAGGTCCTCTGCAAGAGCAGTAAGCACTCTAAATTGCTGAGCCTTCCCTCTAGCCTCTTGTATTGTCTTTTGAGACAGTCTTATGTTGAAACCCAAGTTGGACTTAACTTGTAGCCCAGCAGACCTTGAACTCTGCCTGCCCCAGCCTCCCAAATGCTGAGATTTCATAGGTGAGCCACCATGGCTGGCTTTGGGAAGTCTCTAGTGACTGAGCTGTAGGTATAGAAGGTCTAAGATTCCTCTGAGGTCAGTATTTGTCACTGTCAACATTCAGTCTCAGATATAAGGACTTACATTCAATAATGTTTAAAGTTTTTCCTTAATGTTTTTTTCCAAACATTATTTAGGATGTCAGTCTTGACTTTTGCCTTTCAAGGACCCATTTTGGCTTAAATTGCTTATGTATGTATTTCAACATGAGATGAAGTTGACCGTGGGCTAGTGACAGGGCTGCACATACTTATAATTTATATGTATTTGTTGTACATTGGCAAAGTGGTTAAAAACAAAACAAAACAAAACAAAACAAATGACTGGCAGGAGGTACTTCCTGGACTGCTGCCTCTTGCAGTTTACCCCCCAAACCATTCTTCTTAAAAAAGAAAAAATAAGTGAAGAAGTTGTCTATCCTGTGCTCGCTGCCTGTGTTGGTATTACTTGGATTTCCATCTTTGAGGTTTTATCTAATTGTTGTTATTGGTTTGTTACTCTTTTAGGGGGCCTGCCACCCAGCTCTCAAATAAATCACACACGGAGGCTTTTTCTTAATTATGAATGCTTGGCCTTAGCTTGGCTTTGTTTCTAGCCAGCTTTCCTTAAATTAACCCATCTATCTTTTGTCTCTGGGCTTTTCCCGTTCTCTAACTTCTGTAAATCTTACTCTTACTTTGTGGCTTGCTGTAGCTGGGTGGCTGACCCCTGGAGTCCTCCTCCTCCTCTGGCTACTCCATCTTAGATCTTGGCTCCCGGTTTTCTCCTATATCTGCTCTCTGCCTGCCAGCCCTGCCTATCCTTTCTCCTGCCTTGCTATTGGCCAGTTGTTTATTAGACCATCAGGTGTTTTACACAGGCACAGTAACACAGCTTCACAGAGTTAAACAAATGCAACATAAACAAAAGTAACACACCTTAAAATAATATTTCCCAATATCTAATATATGGAGTTTTATTCTGATATTTAGAATCGACTATTGAGTGATGTGGAAGAG
Source organism: Neotoma lepida (assembly GCA_001675575.1). Classification (NCBI taxonomy): domain Eukaryota; kingdom Metazoa; phylum Chordata; class Mammalia; order Rodentia; family Cricetidae; genus Neotoma; species Neotoma lepida. The sequence continues at coordinate 40,304 of LZPO01087195.1, read as the reverse complement.
AACTGCTATGTAGCTTACATAACACATTTTAAAAGTTTAAATTGATTTACTGCTCCTGATGGAGTAATGTACAGTTGTAGAGACTTTACTTGAAAATGTAAACAAGTTTTACTTCAATATACTCAAGTCATAGAGCTTTCTTGACTGTCACTTGAAGATAATACCATAAGTTGTTCTGATACTTTTTCNTCACCTTCAGCCTGAAAGCACATGAGGTTTTGCAGGGAGAAGTATCCATGGTCCAATCTGATCCATGTAAATGTTGAGCAAATATTTGCACACCTACCGTGTGCCAGGTGCTGTTTTAATCGCTGAACGACATGCAAAAACTCCTGTCCACATGGAGTTTACCTAGTGGATCTAAAGTTCTCTTGCTTGCTAATGGATTACCAGTGTTGCCTGGAAAGAACTTACTGTTGCTTCCTTATACCCTACCCGAGGGACAGGAAGTACTGAAAACTGTNAAGNGGAAGTTCATTCCTTTGTTAGTTCCTTCTTTCCTTCCTTTATCTTCTGTACACACGTGTGTGCACACCACAGCATGTGTGTGGAGATGTTNTTTCTCTCTTTCCACCNTATAGGTCCTGGGGATTGAACTCAGGTCTTCATCCTTGGTGGCAATCCCTTTACCTGCTGAGCCATCTCGTAGGCTCTTTCTTGGCTTTTCTGTCACTCAATTTTCTAGACTAAACTTCAGCTTTTAGGTCTCACTGGTTAGTATTTTTCTGGAAGATCTCTTGGGTGCCATGTAGTCACCTTGAACCAAGGCAGATCATGCCCAGATNCACTGCTTCATAGACATTAACATCAGTCGTCCAGTCCGGGAAAGCTAGTATATGAAATGAAATTGACTTAAAATCTCTGATAGTGCAAAGGGCAGGAGATGTGGGTCAGGTTACATCTCAGTCACTGGCTTCTTTATGCTTTGGGCATCTTACTTCCCATGTCTTTCTGATCCTTTCTGGGTTTGTAAAGTGGATAAACAGGGTGGTTTTGAATCTGAATTGGAATTTTGTGCAAAGTGCCTGGCATGTGGATGGGTACCCAGTGTGGTTTTTTCCTTCCTCTCTGGGCTCTTTAGCCCATGGTTTATTACTTCCAGGGCTTTGATGCTGTTGCTCCTGGGTGTCCTCTCTTACCTGTCTTCTTGATTCTAAGTCATTCCTACTTCCACTGCTGAGGATCATAACTGGGTCCCTGTTTCTTACCTAGTGAGATGAGAGACTAGCACCAGACTTCCCAAAAGCTTTGTACTCTCACCATAGTCTTCTTTTAACAGATTTAGGTGTCTATACATGGTTTCCTCTCTGGCCCATAAACTAGCCCCACCCCGACACATGTCAACACCTAACCAGCCTGGGTGCCCGTCCGGGACACCAGATGCTCTTCTTCATGGCTTCCTGCTTACCCTTACCACACTTGGTCACATAGTTTAGCCTGAAGCAGTTGCCATTTTGTGTGTGTCTCATACGTCCACAGGTGTCTCTGTATAATTAGACTCTTGGTAAGTGTGTGTTGACTGAGTGACATTGCCTTTCAGACGTCCAGACACTCTGCTTTAAGGGATTCTAGAACAAAACTACTCTGCTTTTCTCTTATGAAAGGACTCTCTAATATGTATTTTGTGTTTTTCTTCTTTTGTAAAAAGGACATTTTTGGATACTTAGAAAAGGAGATAAGAGAATGGGATGGCTTGAAATCATACCATCTGTGCCTACATCTTGTAATCACTGGTTTGTTTTTTTTTGTTTTTGTTTTTGTTTTTGTTTTTCGAGACAGGGTTCTCTGTGTAACAATTCTGGCTGTCTGGGAACTCTTTTGTAAACCAGGCTGGCCTGGCCTTGAACTCACATAGATCGGCCTGCCTCTGACTCCCAGTTGGGATTCCAGGTGTGTGCCACCACACCTGGCTATAATCAGGGCATACTTTTAGATTAGCTATGCTTTAGTTAACTCTAGAGCACTGACATGTGCTAGACACTCTTATATTTGCACTTTCACACGCATTCCCATCTTACATGAGCATGTAAGGTAATAGGAAATCATTTTTCTTTCAGTGTTGGGGATTGAATCTAGGACCCTGGGCATTCTAGGCAGATCCTCCACTACAGAGCTATAGTCTTCAGCTTTTTGTTGTTTTTTTGTTTTGTTTTTGAGAAAGGATCTTATTTATATTTTAGAGAAAGAGAGAGAGAGAGTGTGTATGTGTGTGTGTGTGTATGTGTGTGTGTGTGTGCGTGTGTGTGTGTGCGCGCGCCATGGCACACGTGTGAAGGTGAACTTGCAGAGTTGGTTCTCTCTTTGCAATATGTATGTTCCAGGGATTGAATTTAGTCATCAGACTTGGTGGCAGACACCCTTACCTACTGTGCCATCTTGCCGATCCCAAATCATTAATTTTGTGAAACAAATCCTTCCTCTCTCCCTCGTTTTTCTTTATCTTTTTGAGACAAGAGCTCTTGCTAACCTCAAATTTGTTTATTTTTCTTTGTAGGCTTTTGTTCTTAGTGGTGGCTACTTAATTTTTTCCCCCTTCTATGTTATAAAATAATGTGAGGTTGTCATTACTGTAACTCAGAATTTTAANTTTAAAAGATACTTGTGTGCCAGGGCCGTGCAGAGTGTAATCCTGGTGTCAGGAGAAATGCTAGATTATCTGTGCCTATGGAATTGGTGGTCTGTCAGATGAAAGTCAGACTGTCAGACTGGAGAAGTAAGTAACTCTGGAGTGAATGGGTGCTTGAGATTGGGGTCTTTACATTTTTTTGTGATGTAAGCTCCTCTGGCCACAGTAGTAATTCCATCATCCTACTTTTGTTGCTTAGGTGTGCTTATCTTAGGAGCCTGAAGTCTTCCTCATNATAACCATCAGGTGACCAGTGACATCAGCCATGTCTGTGAGGCCTTTTGAAAGTCCACCTCCTTACCGACCTGACGAATTGTAAGTAGATAATTATTCCTTTTTTCTAACGGGGCCTGCTACATGTAAAAGAAACTGCCATCNATTAAGTAAGTATTTGTTTTTAAAAATTAAGCCAAGGGGTTGGGACTGTAGCTCAGCAGTGGAGCCCTAGACCATCCCCAGTACCGAACCCCTCCCCCTACCAACACCACGAACCACTTCTGGGCTGGGGACACGGCTAGGTTAATAGAGTATTTGCCTAGCATGTATGAAGTGGTGACTCCGGGTTTGATGGGTAGTACTGCATAGCCCAGGCATGGCGGCACACACCTTAATCCTAGCATTTGGGAGGTGGAGGCAGGAGAATCATCAGTTCAGCTACATCCTGAGATTGAAGCCAGCCTGGGCCACNTGCGATCTTGTCTCAAATCAACAAACAAACTGAGCCCAGGATGGTGTACACACTTGCAATCCTAGTACTTGGGAGGCAGAGACAGGAGGATTACCACAAGTTTGAGGTAGTCTGGGTCTGTGTATAGAGTACAAGGCCAGTTAGGGCTATGTGGTGAGACTGTCTCAAACAAACAGACAATTTGAACAATTTTTGTACTTAATGATGTGAGTTGTACCAAAGATTTACAGTGAAAAGTGAATTTCCATCTTATGCATAATTTCTAAAATGATAGTTTTTCCCTATGGAGGCAACTACACTATCCATTTCTAGTATTCGCCTCAAGATATTGTCTGGGGCTGAGCATGGTAATGCATGCCTTCAATCCCANGACTTGNAAGGCAGGGGCAGACTCAGGCAGATATCTCTGTGAGTTTGAGGACAGCCAGGGCTATNTAGAGAGACTCTGTCTCGACAAACAAACAAAGAGAATAATNCCCACCGAGACATTGTGTAAGGCTCAAAGTTCTTAGATTCAATTTGGTCAAATGTCAGTGGCTCAATACAAGTTGTNAATTTATGATTAAATTACTGGATTGTGCAAAGTAGTTTTTATAAGGGAGATTCAGAATCCAGTTGAGCNTTCCCTGATAAGCTCTTAATGGATAATTGGTTTACTTTGCCACTCTTGATATAATTAACTATAGATTATATAGTGATTTGCTCAATATGTTACTCCTTCAGTTTTTATATATATATAAAATACATATTATATATAACATATATGTATAACACACACACAGACACACACACACAGACACACACACACACAGACACACATACACACACACACATTTCTTCTTGATGGTCCTGGGCGTTGAACACAGGGCCTTGTGCATGCTAGGCAAGTGTTCTACCTCCCACTGTACTACTTCTTGTCACCCCCCGCCTTTTTTATTTTTAACTTACACCTACGTCTTCACTGCCAAGCACAGTGCCCAGCGTAAGCCTTCCTGGTAATTCCAGCAATCAGCCTTTAGAGAATAAATAAATAAATGTGCCTTCCCACAGAGAAGAATGAGACTGCTGGGAATTGCCCAGGACACCGAATAGGCTGGTGTGGGCGTTTGGGTTTAAATGCACTTACCTTGTGCCACACAGACAAAAAAAAGCTTGATACCATTGTTCTAAAGCTGTGTGGGTCCCATCCACAGACGCTATAGTTTCACTGATAAGACATGCAACATCTGAGATTTTTTTTTTTCTCCCAGTGCTGGGAGTGGAACCCAGAAACATTGCGCTTACTGGGTAATACTCTACCACTGAATCACATCACCAGCCCCATTACCTGATACTTTACACATTTCCAGATGACCCTTACTTGNAGCAAATTTTGGAGAACCTTTGCTCTTTAATGTCGTAGAGTAGTCATTGTCAAGTATGTTCCCAAGACCATCAGTGCCTGCATCAGCTGGAAACTTGATCCACCTCAGACTTGTGGTAGAATATTATTTTAAGGTGTGTTACTTTTGTTTATGTTGTATTTGTTAAACTCTGTGAAGTTTTGTTATTGTGTCTGTCTAAAACACGTGATGGTCTAGTAAAGAACTGAACGGCCAGTAGCAAGGCAGGAGAAAGGATAGGTGGGGCTAGCAGGCAGGGAGAATAGATAGAAGGAGAAATCTTGGAAGAAAAAGAAGTAGCCAGAGGAGGAGGAGGAGGACTCCAGGGACCAGCCACCCAGCTACACAGCAAGCCACAGAGTAAGAGTAAGATTTGCAGAAGTAAGAGAATGGGAAAAGCCCAGAGGCAAAAGGTAGATAGGATAATTTAAGTTAAGAAAAGCTGGCAAGAAACAAGCCAAGTTAAGGCTGGGCAATCATAATTAAGAATAAGTCTCTATGTGTGATTTATTTGGGAGCTGGGTGGCGGGTCCCCCCAAAAGACCAAAACCAACCAACAACACAGACTTGTTCTACAGAATCAGCTGCCCCTTTACTCTTCAGGGGGACATTTGAAATAGTTTCATCTATGCGGCTAATTTTATTCCNAGCAGTTATAACTTTGGGTCTTTTTATTTCCCTTTTAGCAAACCCAATCATTATGCACCAAGCAATGATGTGTATGGTGGGGAAATGCATGTTCGACCAATGCTCTCTCAGCCGGCATACTCCTTTTACCCAGAAGATGAAATTCTTCACTTCTACAAATGGACATCACCTCCAGGAGTGATTCGGATCCTGTCTATGCTCATTATTGTGATGTGCATCGCTATATTTGCCTGTGTGGCTTCCACACTTGCTTGGGACAGAGGCTATGGAACCGGCATCCTTGGAGGTAGCATAGGCTACCCTTATGGAGGAAGTGGCTTTGGTAGCTATGGAGGTAGCTATGGCTATGGTTATGGCTATGGTTATGGCTATGGAGGGTATACAGATCCAAGAGCAGCAAAAGGTTTCCTGTTGGCCATGGCAGCCTTTTGCTTCATTGCCTCCTTGGTAATATTCGTTACCAGTGTTATAAGATCTGGAATGTCTAGAACAAGAAGATATTACTTGATTGTGATCATAGTCAGCGTTATCCTGGGCATCCTGGTGTTTATTGCAACAATCGTGTATATAATGGGAGTCAACCCAACTGCCCAGACTTCTGGATCTATTTACGGTTCACAAATCTATGCCCTCTGCAGTCAGTTCTATACTGGAGCTACTGGACTCTACGTGGATCAATACTTGTATCACTACTGTGTGGTGGATCCCCAGGAGGTATGAGTTTTGTTCTGTCCCGTACTCCATTCTTCTCTCCATAAGGTTACAGATACTCAGAGTATGCAGACACTCAGCTACAACAGCCAGTATGGGAACATTTAAAAAACTATGTCAAGGCCCTACTTTTAATTATGTCATAATGTTGGGGGAGGGACTAGATGTCATTGTTAAGCCATAATTAAGAATCCATATATTTCTACCTATTTAAAGAATACCTCAGTGGTTTGTTATGTAGTCACAGAATTGTGTAAGTATCCCTACAGTTGTGGAACATTTTCACTGTCTCCTGAGGAAACTTCTGTGNCCATTAACATTTGCTCACCATTTTCTTAACCCACTCTGGGTAGCCACTAATCTTCCCTTCTAGGTTTGCCTGTTCTCTGGTATTTTATAAATTTTCACAATATATGGTCCCTTATGACTNGTGTCTTTCACTTAGCATGATGATATTTTTAAGGTTTATCTGNGTTTTTATCATGTGTAAGTCCTTTATTTCTTTTTATTGATGAGTGATTTAAGAATGTATGTCACATTTTATTTACCTGTCACTTCATAAACATTNAAGGCTGCTACCACATTTTCTGTTACTTATGTTATTATGATCCTTGATGGACAAGTTTTCGTGTGACTCTTCGTATCTCTAGAGTTGTGAGTATACCTGTAGGTAGAATTGATGAGCTGTGTGTGGCTCTGACTTTTTTAGGTACTGTCAGATTTCCAAAGAAGTTNAGCCATTTTACAGTCTCTCCAAAAATGTGTGAGGGTCCTAACCATCCTACTTCCTCACCAGTGCTTGTCATTGTCAGTCTGTCTGATTGTAGTCANGCTAATGAGTGTGAAATGGGACTTCGTTGTGGGTGGCTTTTTTGGGTGTGTGATTTTTTTTTGAAATAGGGTTTTGCTCTGTATCCCAGGCCATTCTTGAACTCACAGCAATCCTACTTTAGCATTCTGAGTGCCTTAATTATAGGGGTACTCCTATGCCCTGCTTGTATTTTGATTTGTTTTTCCTTGATAGCCGGTGGTACTGAGCATATTTTCATATATATATTGGACATTTATCATCATTGGATATTCAGAATCTTTTAAAATTGTCCTGTTTTAAGTCTTTATAATAGGCATATAAGTCTCCTAAGAATGATTTGTAAATGTTTGTTATTTTGCCATCTCCCCTTTTAAGTTTGTTTGTTATTTGTTTGTTTGTTTGTTTGTTTATTTATTTATTTTGGTTTTTTCGAGGCAGGGTTTCTCTGTGTAGCTTTGCACCTTTCCTGGAATTCACTTGGTAGCCCAGGCTGGCCTCGAACTCACAGAGATCCGCCTGCCTCTGCCTCCCGAGTGCTGGGATTAAAGGCTGTCTCTTATACACATCTAGATGTGTATAAGAGACAGGTCTTATCAAAGAAAGTAAACGTTCCCCATAAAAACTGCTTTTTCTTTTTAATTATTTCGCCCACTTTGGAGCCAGGGTCTTCCTGTATAGCCCACACTGGCCTGTAAATTAGGATCCTCAGCCTTNTGAGTGCTGTAATTACAGGCCTATGAACTACCTTCCCGTGTCCATTACGTTGCCTCCATGCCAGTGTCCAAAATGAGTTGACTGTATGGGTAATGGTTATAGCTCATTGGTGGAAAGCTTGCTTATCATGCGCAAGAACCTGGGTTAAAAACATTTGGGATTGGAGATGGCTCAGTGGGTAGAATGCTTGCACAATCACGAGGACTTGAGTTTCTGGATCCTCAGAACCTATGCAAGAACCTCAAACATGGTGGGTGTACGCATGTAACCCCAGTGCTGATGAGACAAAAATAGGCAGCTCCTAGGGGTTCATGGGCTAGCCAGTCTAGGTGACATGTCAAGCTCCAGTTCACTGAGAGACTGCTTCTCAAAAAATGTAGAGTGATAGTGAAAGATACCTGCTGTTGACCTTTGACCTCCTCTCATAGATAGGCATGCACACGTATAGGTGAGTATTCCAGTGTGCACACACAAGGATTGCACTCTTGCATGCAACACACACACATACACACACACACACAAATTGGTCATAAATGTGAACATTTATTTTTGGAGTCTCATTTGATTCCATTAATCTATGTTTCTGCCCTTACACCCATACNATACTGTCTTTTTATTTTATTTTAATATTATAGTTAAATTTTGATTGTGAAGTACAGGTTCTCTAACTTTGGTCAAATTATTTTGACTAGATTCTGTGTTTCTTGNATTTCCATCTCATTTTTAGGATTATCCTTTAGGATAGCCCTAGTGCATGGTAGGATAAGTTTTAGTTTTTGCAAACCACCTGCTAAGACTTTGAAGAGTCGCCCCAAATCTGTAGATCAGTTTTAGGGAATTTTGTGATCAATGCAATTGTAAATCTTTTTTTTTTTTCTCTTCTTTTCTTTTCTTTTTTTGGGGGGTGGTGGTGGTGGATTTTTCAAAACAGGGTTTCTCTGTAACCCTAGCTGTCCTGAAATTCACTTTGTAGACCAGGCTGGCCTTGAACTCACAGAGGTCTGCCTGCCTCTGCCTCCCGAGTGCTGAAATTAAAGGCGTGCGCCACCACTGCCCAGTGCNATTATNAGTCTTCTGATCAGGGACCATAGGATATCTTTCCATTTCTTTCATGATTTGGTAGTTTCCAGAGCATTGGCGCTTTCCTGTCCAGGTGACTCCATGTGCTTCAGGGGTGTAAAACCCTACCACTGTGAGTCACCTTAATTACCATAAACCACAAATGCCGCCGCCGCTGCTGCTGCTGCTGCTGCTGCTGCTTTTTTCTTCTCTTGACTCAGGAATTCTCATTCTTTTTCCTGAATGAGTCACTCTTTTGGGTTAGACTTTCTCCACTGTCTGCCTGTCTTTATTCTGAAGATGGAGTGTTTTCCCTGTTGGTGTAAGTTTTCAGAGTCTTGCTGTTACTGTTCAGACCTGTCTGTGGTGAGGACTGAGAACTGGTGAGTCGGTGTGCCTATCTCACCACACTCCCGTCCCTTGTAATCCTCTGGCTACTTGAAACCTATATTCTTTGAAAAAGGATGCCACTGTAAGGTAGACAGTAGGAAGGAGACCCGACTGTTACCCATGAGTAGATAGCCGGTACTGGCCTCGTATTCAAGTGTGCCCAGACCAGTGTGCCACCTAACACATCTGCCAGACACTGATGAGCCGTCAAGGGGANGAGGCTTCATTGTCACAAGGCACTGAAAACAGAGGAACTTGCTAGATCAAAGGAGTCATTTGTCCATTCACTCTAATTTATAGTTTGGTCAGATTCATATCATTATTATTTATGTTAAGACAGATCCCCTATGGCCCAACTTACATACAGTGTAAAAAGAGTTGCCAAGCATGCGTCATGAACAGGGTTATAGGTATGATTGGGTATCTAAAGCTACTTCTGAAATTGGCATTTTTCAAACTCTTTAGAAGTAAGACATTGAGGCTGGGCATATGTCTGTANTCTTAGCACTTGAGAGGCATAGGCAGGAAGACCAAGAGGTTTAGATCATCTTCAGCTCCATAGAGAGTTTGAGGCTGGCCTGGACTATTTGAGACATTGTTTCAAAAAACAAACAAACAAACAAAAACCAATTGATTTTATTACTTTACTGGCTATTTTCACTGATTTATAAAAACATGGCAGGTACAGAGGCACACATGACCCAGAACTCCTTTCCTGTAGCTCTGAAATGGGATGCACACAGTTCTACCTTTTTTTT
>LZPO01087195.1:18394-28635 GCA_001675575.1 Neotoma lepida | reverse complement strand
ATCTCATTACAGATGGTTGTGAGCCACCATGTGGTTGCTGGGAATTGAACTCAGGACCTCTGGAAGAACAGTCAGTGCTCTTAACCTCTGAGCCACCTCTCCAGCCCCCTCACTCTGTAATCTAAGCAGGCCTCCCAGGTAGCCAGGATCCTAGGCTTTTTCCACCAAATCTGGCTCTGGCCAGATTGATTCTTGCCATGAAAATTAATTAGGAATACTGGACCCTGGCTGACTCTAGGGTAGTGTTGTGGCCACTGACAATGGGGTACAGGAGGGCTTCGAAAGAGCTGTTGGTTACTGATAAACTGAAGTTCCCTTTAGCTCTAGCATTCTAAATGCCAGAGTTTTTAGGAAATCTACAAGCTTAGATGAAACTNTTTCTAGCTAGTGAAGGAAAATAAAAACGATGTTAAGAAAGCCAGAAAGGGAGTGACTTATCTACTGCAAGCGATGGGCGCTAACCCTGTCTTCCGTAGGAAGCCACATCCTCTGTGAAGTCTGAAGCTGCCCTAGAGGGAGTATTTTCTTTCNATCTTCAGCTCCAGGCAATGGAATAGGACAGTTCATTTCAGACTATGAAGTAAATGTTTTGCTGAGAGTTTCTGGGTGTGTCGGTTTTCACTGGCTGTTGTATCTGTTTGCTTAAGGTTTCGAGAGGGCTTTAAAAAAATAAATAAATAAGCCAGCTCAAGGGAGACTAGCACCAGTAATATTAGAGTCACAGTGAACTTTAGCCTCTCACCTGATTTACTGTCAGGAAGGTTTAATCAGTTATAGGTGCGTTTGATAACTGGGCAACAGGTAGTAATTCATGGAAGTGGTGGTGAAGTGAGGGATAGTTCTTTAAAAGGCATTGCTTTTGGCTGGTGGTGTAGCTCAATGGTAGAGTACTTGCCTACCATGTAGAAGGCCCTGGGTTCAACCCCCAGCCCACTATATACCCACAAAAAGGTATTATTTTGTATGTAGTACCTTATAATAAGTGACTTGGTTATTTTAGTCTCAAGTAATTTGTTTTTTCTTCTATTCTTTTTTTGCCTACCCAAGCTCATTCCAATGAACTCAGTTACACATTTCAGTTCAACCCCAGATGGAGCCTTTGGCTCCCAGTTCTCTGTTCTTCTGTGCCTTTCTCCCTAAGTAGCTTTCACTCTGGCCTCAAGCCGCCTCAGTGGAGATGTAGCTCTGCATGTGAAGTGCAGCAGTGAGTCTTTGTCCTTTCAGTCTTAACAAAATATAACTACTTGTGCAGAGCGTGGATTAGAATTTGACTTTTATCCGAGTATGGGACCTTAAGTTTCCAGTGCTGGGGGGAATGGGGATGTTAGTAATTGTGGAGTGCTCAGACAAGGGACTTTCTTGTATTTGGTGGGGTGGGGACGGGACTAAAGTGAGTGTTATTCACTATGCCCTACAAATTGGGATAGGTCTGAAAATTTATTACCATTTTAAAGCTTGCCATGTCTTTTGGTTTAGGGTCACTCTCCATTCCCTAGATCCTTTTGCATATCTATAAGAACATTTGCAAACTTTCTGAGTTCCCAGTCCTGCATCTCCTGCATGTTGTTTCTTTACTTTATTAGGGAGCTTTTGGGGGGGTGTTTTTTTCTGGATATGTTGATTTTTGTAAAGTGAGCCTATATGTGCATACTTGTCCTTTATACTTACTTAAGTGGATACTATTTGTGTTAGGGTTTCTATTGCTGTGAAGAGACACCATGACCATGGCAACTCTTACAAGGAAAACACTTAGTTGAGGAGCCTTAGAGGTTCAGTCCATTATCATCATGGTGAGGAGCATGTCAGCATGCAAGCAGACACGGTGCTGGAGAGGTAGCTGAGAGTTCTACATCTTGCGCAGGCAACAGGAAGTTGACTGAGACACTGGGTGGTTTCCTGAGCATAGGAAACCTCAAAGCCCACCCACCCCTACAATGACACACTTTCTCCAACAAGGCCATACCCACTCCAACAAAGCCACACCTCCTAATAGTGCCACTCCCTATGAGATTATGGGGGGCAGTTACATTCAAACTGCCACGTTGTTTTAAGTGCTGTTTTCCAATGTTTAAAAGGGTTTGTTGTTTTTGTTTTCTGCAATTCTAGGGATGGAATCCAGTGCCTTGTGCATGCTAGAAAGGCACTTTGCAGCTGGACAGTGATGGCTGTCCCATCACTTGGGACTCAGAGGCAGATGGGTCTCTGAGTTTGAGGCCAGCCTGGTCTATAGAGTGAGTTCCAGGATAGCCAGGGCTAAACAGTGAAACCCTGTCTCGATAAAAACAAAAACAAAAAATTAATATATGATATGTATCTATCCATATACTAACTGTCTTGGTCACTGTTCTATTGCTGTGAAGAGATGCCATGACCAAGGCAACTCTTAAAAAGAAAGCATTTAATTGGGGCTGGCTTACAGTTTCAGAGGTTTAGTTCATTATCATCATGGTAGAGAGCATGGCAGCATTCATGGTGCTGGAGCAGTAGCTGATCCTCCAGTACCTGATCCTCAGGTAGAGAGAGAGCAAGAGAGAGAGACTGTGACCTCAAAACCCATCCCCATTGACACATTTCCTCTTTCTAAGGCCACACCTCCTAATCCTTCTAATCTTTTCAAACAGCTCCACTCCCTGATGGCTAAGCATTCAAATATATGAGCCTTCTAGGGGCCATTCTTATTCAAACCACCACACTCTATGAAATTTAACTGTAAGCTTGAAGAATTTAGTCATTAGATATCAAGAAATTTATATCACTTGTAAATTATATGACCATGGGATTTAATTTCCACACATTTACTTTTTTTTTCCTTTCTGATTTTTAATTAATTCTTTAAAAATTAAAATATAAATTACATCATTTTCCCCTTTCCCTTCTCTCTGTTCTTTCATGTGTATTCCTCATCCCCTACACCTTTCCTGGTAACATTCTCTTTGTGGACATCATTAAGCCAAACCTGGTTCTACTGTTGTGATTAGGTTTTTGTCAATTTTGGGAATTTTAAATACTAATTGTTTGTGACAATTTGCAATAAGTTCTTACTATAAAAGGACTAAAATTTTTCAAGGTGTGGTGGTACATACCTTTGATCTCAGCACACAGGAGGCAGAGGCAGGTGAACAACTCTGTGAGTTCGAGCCAGCCTGGTTTATATAGTGAGTTCCAGGACAGCCAGGGCTGCATAGTGAGACCCTGTCTCTAAAAACCAAAAACAAGCAAATAAACAAATGTACTTTTATTTGTGTGCGTGCAAAAGTGTGTGTGTGTGTGCGTGCTTGCGTGTGTGCACATGTACACACAAGTGCCTGTGGAGGCTGTAAGAGGGCATTGAATGCAGGTCCTGGGGATGGAGCTCAGATTCCCTGGAAGAACAGGAAGTGCTCATAACTACGGAGTCTCTGCAACCTCTGCACTACATTTTTTTTATTCATTCACTAGTTGATGGACCCATAGGTTATTTATATTTCTTTAAAAGCATTTTATTGTAATTTTTTTATGTGTATGGGTGTTTTGCCTGCATGTTTAGCTGTGCACCGTATGCATGCCTAGTGCCTGCAGAGGCAAGAAGAGGGTGTCGGATCCCCTGGAACTGGAGTAACAAGTGGTGTGGGGTGTTGTGTGGATGATGGGAATTCCGAGTCCTCTGGAAGAGCAGCCAGTGCTCTTAACTTCTGAGCCATCATCTCTCCAGTCCTATGTACATTTCTTGAGAGTTGTGAGTAGTAGGGGAGTAGATGTGCAAGTGCAGGTGTCCTTTTTAATAACCCAGTAGTGTGTTTCTTGGATCATGCTGGAGTTCTGTTTGTGAGGTTTTAGGAACTTCCATGCTGTTTTTTATATGACTGTACTGGTTTACTTTCCCAACAACTGTGCAAGGATTCCTTTTGCTCCATGTCTGTGCCAGCATTTGTCTCTAAGCAACTTGTCTCCTGGGTGCCTAGGTTTTAAAAGCTCTGCACAATCCGCTTACTGATTGCTTGTGGAATTGCTCATTTTCCAATACCTTTTCCTGGTCTGGATATTATCAGTCTTTAATTTCTGTCAATTTTGTGAGTTTCATTTAAAAACATTTTGTGATTAAGCAGGTTTGTCTGCCTTTCCTGATCTTATCACTCAGATAGCACAGCTTCGCTTTCCTTTGGATTCTTCCTGCCATTCTCATAGAAAGCTTACCATGTTAATGGTACATGCCATATGTCCAGATTCCTGAGGTCTCTCTCCTTTGTCTTCAGGGTTCTTTTCAAGCTGGTTTATTGAAGTGCGATCGACAGGGCTCTTGGTTTTTTATGTTCTTAGAGCCTCCCGTCTGTTCCTTTATGGTTTCTGTTGTACTTTGTTCTGTCCTATGTTTTAGAGTTTCCTCTTGCTGTGCTCTGTGGGGTTGGGACTCAGATCCTCATACATACTAGACAAGTGCTGTACACTGTGCCAGTCCCTAGCCTGTGAAGCTCACTCTCAGTGATAGTATGAAATAAGCCATCACTGTACTTCCCCCCCATGACCAAGCACTTACTCTGAACTTGTACCTCCTAAAAGCCTTCGAGGTTTTGTTTGTTTGTTTGTTTGTTTTGGTGAAGGCTGACTTCTATTCTTCCCTTTTATGAACACTTTGTTTGTTTGTTTTTGTTTTTGAGACAGGGTTTTTCTGTGTAGCTTTGGAGCCTATCCTGGAACTCACTCTGTAGACCAGGCTGGCCTCGAACTCACAGAGATCCGCCTGCCTCTGCCTCCTGAGTGCTGGGATTAAAGGCGTGTGCCACCACTGCCCGGCTTTATGAACAATTTTGACCAGAGAACTTATATAAAAGGCCAACAAATTCTTTTCTCTGGGTGGGTATATAAAGTGTTAGAGAATGGAGAAGATTGGTGTTGAATTTTATTGGCTGAAGGCATTTTCATTCATAGATATCGGGTCACAGAGTCTGTGGCAAAGCTTGGCTTGAATATTTCACACTCTTGGGACCACCTTTTACTTGGGTTTGTTTTGTTTCTAACTGGGACTTTGGGCACACAGGAGTAGATTAATACAATTCTTGGTTCATTATATTGTTATCTTTGGTATATGCACAGCATTCTTGTTACTTTTGTTTGTTTCATAATGAACACTTAGGGACACACCTTCCCAGCCAAGAATTACAATAATAACATCCCAGTATGTTATTCTTCTGTAGGTATTGTACCCTCTCATCTATTTGCTCATATCTCCTGTAAAGAGACCTGTTTTGAGCTGGGCAGTGTGTGTGAAATATGAGTATGTGTGTGTGGGTATCCTTGTATAGATTGTCTTATCTATTAAAAAAGTTGATACTAGATTAGTGAAGTCCATCCACATTGTTGTATTTAAGAGACAACAGTCTGATCCCCTGTATTCCAAAATTTCATGACACTTTATCTAGCCCCTGTCAGTGGGCTTTTGTATTATTAAGAGCAGCATTTCTAGACTGGCACTCTATAGCTCTGTTGTACAGAGTGTGCCTAGTGTGCTTCGTGTGATACACAGCACTGCCACAAAGCAAAACAGAAACACCAGTGGTCTTGTTATAAACCTTTTGACTCGCCTATGCTTGTGAAAATTTCTCTTGGATCTGGACCTAAGTGTAGAACTCCTGGGGTGAAGGGTTTATGAGCACACTTCTTTATAAAATAATGTTAGATGTTTTCCAAAGCTTGCTCACTTACTATCTCAGCAGCACCTCTTGATACTGTTAGACTTTATAGTGTTTGTCTATCAATAGTAGAATTGTATCACTATTGTCTTTGTGTGTGTGTATATCTATCTATCTATCTATCTATATCTGTCTGTCTGTCTGTCTGTCTGTCTGTCTGTCTGTCTCTCTATCTGTATGTATATATTTGTTCATTGGCCCGATGTGTTTTCTTTCTACTTTACATTTTAGCAACTGTTGAGATAGCAAAACCCAAGCAGTGTTTCTGATATCTTGATTCTTATAAGAGTTTTGATGAGGTCAAAGGGCAACTTTTATGAGGTATGAGATAGTCTAAGCCCTCTGTTTGATGTTTGTGTGTCAGGCACAAGTGACTAAACATTATAGATATGACAAGCCAAAGTGCCTCCCTCACCTCGGTTATAGGGACATGTTCCTTTTCTGCCATTGTCCTGATTGTGACAGAGGTGCTTATCAGTGTTTGTGGAAAATGCACACTGGGGTCTGGGTCAGTGTGCCACCTACAGTTCAGGCTCTTTAGGAGATCAAGGCAGGAAGAAGACTTGAATCCAGGAGTTGAAGGCCAGCCTGAACAAAACAGAGAGGCCCATCTCAAAAGACAAACAACAAACAGGAACAAAAAAGAACGCCAAAAGGAACCCCAAATGTTCTTGCGTATTGAATGCGTTTCCTCGAAATTACTTGGAGTTATTTTACCACACATAGGCATACAGGCCAGAAAACCAGACTCTGGTGAGTTTATCAACAATAGGCAAAGCATACCCTTTGCTGTGGGCTTCAGTCCTTAGATAAACGGAGTAGTGGGATTCTTAGGGCCCCTTCCTCCACTCTTGACGTGTAATGTTGACTTTTGTACTTCTTATGGAAGTGGTATATTGGGGAATTGACGTGAATTCTGATTCTATACTGTGGGTTTAGGTAGATGAGTTCTGGTATCTTTAACTCACATGTTTGGTTGGAGAGACTGTCTGGTTATATGTGGACATCTCTGATTCCAGTATTCCCTGGCAAGCAGATGAATACCTTTGCATCTCTGTTTCTGTGCATTGGTGTTTGACCTGCATGTCTTTGTGAGGGAGTCAGATCCACTGAAACTGGAATTACAGACAGTTGTGAGCTGCCATGTGGGTGCTGGGAATTGAACCCATGTCCTCTGGAAGAGCAGCCAGTGCTCTTAACCACTGAGCCATCTCCAGCCTCGCATCTCTGTTTCTTTGTGCAGTTATTTTGTCTGCCTCTCAAGACTAGTATGAGATGTAGCTGATTAAAAGTGTGGTGGTCTAATTTCAGGGGTTTGGAAAGGAAAATATCTGATTACACAGAGAAGAATTTTGATGTCCTGGNTATAGGTAGCAGAAACAACTTGAATTTGCTTAGGTAAAGAGAAGAATTTATTTAAAACACATGAAACCTTAGAAAGAGTTGAAACAACTTAGCCTCAGAGGGCAATGGCGAGGCTGTATATCAGTGACAACTAAAATCAGGGGTTTTCTAAAGGTGCTTAGGACTTGCGTGCTCACCTTGATCTCTTCCTGCCTGAGAAGGCTTCACTTCATCTTGGGAACACAGGCCAAAAGCAGACACTTGGAGTTCTTGAGATTTTTTTTCTTTTTCTTTTACAAGGTTGTGTGTAGCTCAGGTAGCTAAGGAGGACCTTGTATTTATGATTCTCCTGTCTCTACCCTCCAAGTACTGGGGTTGTATGTGTTGCTACATCCAGCTTGAGTATTTCATACTAATTCTTCTCAAACAGGCTGGAAAGGGACCATGGCTGAGTTAGGTTGGGTCACGTGGCCTCCTTGCACTAACCTACTGTGGCCACACGGTATGGCATTTGTGTAGAATGAGAAAAGAGTTTCTAGGAAAATGGTGCTGAGTGGACAGTATGCACTGTAAATATGCTGCTTGAATTAATTGTGATTTCCCCTTTGTTTTTGTCTGGAGTCGTCTGAGCAGGTGTAAGTTCAGGGTGCAATATGAACAGCTTACAATGAGTAGTTTGGAATGTGTTTGTTGGCATCTCTTATTGAGGCCTCCATGTTCCTCTGATCCCTTCTGCCTGATAGCGCAGGACCTTTTTATAAGAGCAAGCACTATGCTCTAAGGAGTTGAGAGACAGAGTGGGGACTGCTCAGCTGTGGGTGTTAGCGATGAGTTGAGAAGGACTAGCATAGCACCCTTGACTCCTCAAAGATAGAGTAATTCATGCTGATTTTCTGTTCAAATCCCTTTACCAAGCCTGCAGTTTTAGAAAGTTATAACTATAGAAAGATGTGTATTCACTTTCTCTGGTTAAATACAACAATACTGGTTTTGGAGACGTTTACACCTCTATGATAAATATTTAAAAGTTGATTGTGTGCTTGAGATCAGTTCTTTTTTAATTTTTAATTTTTCCGAGGTGTGTGCCACCACGCCTGGCCTCGAGATCAGTTTTTATTGCTGCATTATCTAATGAAGTGGCAATTGAAAGTCAGAGCTCAAGTTTCAGGTTCTCCTGCTGTAGTTAAAGAGTCTGAGATGGGAGATGAAGATCCGGGAGGCAGGCACCCCACAGTGATAGATGGCTTGATGTGACAGATGGGCTCAGATGCTGCTTACTCAAATTCTCTCTAGTGTAGGGCATCAAAATGACTTGGGTTTGAATTTTATAACTTAAAAATGTTGACAGGAGAGTTTTTTAAAAAGAGCCACGAAAGTGTAGAGTTGGGACAGGATTTGTCCACGGAAGTGTAGAGTTGGGACAGGATTTGTCCACAAAAGTGTAGAGTTGGGACAGGATTTGTGCAGTTAGACCTTGTTGCTTGTGATCATCCCAGAATAGCTTTCAGTGTCCTTGACTTCTGATGAGGGTTTTAATGTAATAGGTCAGTTTCTACAGGGAAAATAAAAGTTCCATCCATAGTTAAGCTGATGTAACAGTGAAAGGTTGGCCAATGTAATCATATCCAGTAATTTTTAAAACAGTTTTATAGAAGTCTATTTGACATACAATAGACTGTAGAATGCACTGATGCTCCTTGATTTTATATGGGGGGTTATATCCTGATAAAATCCTTGTACCTTGAAATTATAAATAAGAAATACATTGACTACACCTACACCCAGTACATTTCAGTTAGGGCAGTAATCGTAACAGTAACAGCTTGGGTAAGAGTATCCAAGATGTAAGTACATAAATGTGTAGTTGCAGTGTGACTTACTCCCATCTACTCTGCTACAACCTTACAGTGAACACATGTTTTCTTCAAGGCTTTCTATGTCACCTCAGCCAGCATGCAGAGGTACATAGTGGGACAAATGAGCATAGCCAGGCTGGAGTGACCACGCAATATTGGTCATCAGCATTAGACAACTGACAAGAATTGAATGGCTTTTCCACTCTTGCCCAGTACAAGCATTCTTGCCTACACCATTGGTATACTAGACTTTCCCTGTGGAAAAGATGACGTGGTTGTCTATGGTCTCTGGTGGAACAGAATGTAACAAAAGTAACAGCAGCCTGCCTGACTTTCTGAACCACTCAAGTGGAGTAGTACTGTAAGCTCTGACTGTTCCAGCGCCGCTGTGAATGGAGAGGGGTCAGAGGACAAGAAAAGGCAGAACGTTCTTGAGAGCCTGTTTTAGAGTGGTCTGTGGGAGGAGGAGGAGTTCATGTTAGAGCTAGTGAGTGCTTTTGTGGTTCTCTGAAAGCTGGAATTCCTAGATTTCCAGCACCAAGAGTTAATGTTTCTAAACTCAGCCACGTGGATAGGTGTAATGATCTAAACAGGTTCTGGCTCCCTGCAGCACAGAGTGTCTCTCCTGTGTCAGCGGCTCTGCTCTTCATTGCTGCCATCAGAATCCCCTAGAGAGCTTGTAAGAGCAGTTTCCTCTGTCCCACCCCCTAGTTTCTGGTTAAATGGGTTTGGATTGGGGTTGAACAGACAGTGTAGATGTGCTCTGTTCTGGGGTGCATAATTTGAGAACCCCTGTTCTCTGAAGTTCTCTGAAGTCTAGCTACAGCTGTTAGACTGCAGACCTGCTTAGCCTTTGAGTTAATGTAGGTGGAAGTCCTTCCTGCACCGTGGCATACTTTGTATACTGTACCATAGCAAACGAAAGGGCACTGAAGGGCATTAGTAAACTGAAGGGAATTTGGAACATCAGGTGGTGGCTGGCTCAAGGGTATTTCTGGCTTTTCAGCTCCCCTGTAAAGGAACCATAGCCTGAATACCTCTGTATTAAAATATGGCCTTCACCCGGACTTCTGTTTCTGCAGCAAGAAGCCATGGACTAGATAATCAGTAAGGTTCACTCAGTGAAAATAAAGTTTTTCCATCTTGCCTGCCCCCAGACTTCTAATAGCCCTTGACTTGCTTCCAAAGCTCTAATAGCCCACTGACTTAGAATTTGTCTTTGTTGATATATGGACAGGTTTTTTGGGGGGCAACATTCTGCTAGTGCTTAGCAAAGGCCTTAGTACAACAGAGCAACTTAAGCCAGTTGTTTCAACTTGGTCTGTGGCCTCTTCATTTGTGGGATTGGTCCACATGGGAACATTTCAAATGACCC
>LZPO01087194.1:409024-449062 GCA_001675575.1 Neotoma lepida | reverse complement strand
GAAATACACAGGTCTGTATCACATGCAATGCAGTGCCATTCTCGGTCAGAAGAGGGCACCAGATCCCCTTGTAACTGGAGTTACAATCAGTTGAACCACCATGTGAACACTGTCAATCAAACCCAGGTCCTCTGTTAGAGCAGCCAGTGCTCTAACCACTGACCCAACTTTCCAGCCCCTGCTCGGAGCTTTTCCCAATTTTAATTTGTGCGGCAGTGGGTAGATTTATGTGTGTACATATGTGTACACAGGTGTGCTTGACCATGTTTTTTGAGACAGGCTATCTCTCACTGAACCTGGAGCTCTCCCTTGTACTTCGACTGGCTGGCCAGCCATCTCCTAGATCCACCTGTTTCTACTCTCCCAGTATGCTGGGATTATAGACACATGCTGCCACAACTAACATTTATGTGAATGCAGGGAATCTGAACTCAAGTCTTCATGCTTGCACAGTGAACAATTTATCTGCAGAACCATCTCCAAGTCCCTAGAAATCACATTAAAATCTAGTCTAAGTCATAAATGGTGGCATGTGCCTGTAAANTCAGCATTTAGGAGGTTGAGGCAGGAAGCTCAGGGGTGTGGCCATTTTAGATTACATGGGAATTCCCTGTCTCAAACAAAGCAAACAAGAGGTATGTTCAAGAGCTGAATTTTCCATGAAATACCTATTCCTCAATGTTGCTAGGACCTTCTCAACTATGTAAGTATGACCTTAACAGAGTCAGCTGAATCCAGCAAGTCCCACACCCATCTCCCAAGTTTCTAATGCCAGTGAGATGCAGAANTGCTCTCTGGGAGCAGGCGAGGTCTGTGTGTGACCCCAGGATTCCAAGTGCCCTTGCCCTAGGGGTTACAGTAGGTGCGACTTGAGTGCTCCTTTCCACAGTACCAGCCACTCACCTCTGGGCCCTCGGAAGCACACTCTGAATCGCTCTCTCCCAGTTAACCAACCGCTGCTCAGGTTACCCAGGGCACTCTACTGTCTAACCTTAAGGGGGATGGACGGTCTCTTAAGCTATCTCAATCACTTGAGAGTCATGAGTCCTCCGGGCATTCCTCCCCCCTCCCCCCAACACAACTAGGAGGGCTACAGCCTGTGGCTCCACCTCCCCACTCTCTTTCTCTGATTTTAACATAACAGTGAGCCACATGTTTCTATCTCTTTTTAGTAGACAAGGGCTGAACATTAAAGGCAGCCTCCCCAGACTTTGGATATTAATAGCCTTACCTGTAATATAATCTTTAGGTTTCCTAAGTAAAAAGCAAACAAGAGACACTGAGCCTAACATCTAATACTGAAATAACACAAACACTTTCTATAGCTCACAGGAGGGATTTCCTACCACAAACACTTCCTCCTACCCAACTGACTTTCTTGTTTTGCCACTAGTATGACATGATGCACAACTTGAGTCCTCTAACTACCCAGGAGAAAAAAAAATCTTTTAGGCCCAGCTATTGAACTATGCTGACAACCTGAACCATGACTTCGAACATGTCATCAAAAAGAAGGTACTGTTTATTTAACTCTGCCTTCAATGAAAAGTCCTTGCAAAGTTTTAAACAGAAGAATACATCCAACTTAGCAAATCAGAGAAAGCTAGGCAAAGGTTCCTGATTTGATAAAGATTAGATACCAAATTCTGAGACAGTCTCATTATGTAGTCCTGACTGGCCTAGAACCAGGCTGGCCTCCAACTCCGATCTGCCTGNCTCTGTCTCCTCAGTGCTGGGATTAAAGGTGTGTACCTCTGTGCCCAGCTGAACCATCCCCTCCCATCCACTAGCAGTCTCCATCTTGGCTAGCTGTGAGCTGGAGTAAGGCATTTTCCAACAATTGTCACATTGTTCTGCCTTCCCTAGGTGCTAAGAAATCAGAATTCTAGCTCAGCCAATGTTATCGTTCATTCCATCCTGCTTTCAAAAGCCATGGCTTTTGTTTTCCTGAGTAAGCGTCCAAGAACGATTGGTTTGCATAAAGAAATCTGATGGCTAGANCAGAGTGCTTGCGTCGCATAACAGAAGCCCTGGGTTCCATCCTCAATCTTGGGGAAGGGGGAGAAAGGAAAAAAGCTAACTGGGTATTTCAAAACGTGCCCAACAGTGAATTTCTGTGCTTTCATTTGTTGCCCCAAACTATCCCATCACCTCCACTGGTTAATAAGCTGCCAGGAACTTCTGTGGATTCCAGGTTAGAAGAGCCGAGTTCCTGCCTACCGTCCAGTACTCTCCAAGCTCTACTTGCTCTGACTGACTCAATGCCAATGCCAAAGCTTCTCTAGGACCTACTGTAAAAAGATGTGGTCTTTAACGTCAGCACTTGAGAGGCAGGCCTGTGACCTCAGTTCTAGGCTAGCTTGGGCTACACAGTGAGACCTTGTCTCAAAGCAAGCAGTGTGCGTATTATTCTTCACTAAATTTAGGAACTGGTCTCAAAGTCTTACAAAATTTGGAGCAAAGGACCAGTGAACCATCTGTCCCCACCTCCAATTCCCCAGTCTCACCTTCATCCCAAAGTTATGTAGTTGCCTAGCAGCTGCTAAGCCTGCTGGACCAGCCCCAACAACCAGAACCGATTTCTTCAAAAAGAAAACAAAACAAAACTCTAGTTAGAACAGTGGTGATAAGACAAGGTGTTGTTACAGTTGCTCTGGAAGATTCTAACTGCCAGTGTTAGTCTCTATTTCTTTCGTGTCACTAGGATTTGTTTTCCCATAGTACATGACGGTACCTGTCTTAAGTAACCTCTTTTTTCTTACAGCTGGAGAAACTTGCTTCTAGTCTCCTCCTGGGAGAAAGTCTTCTTTCTGCCTAATGGTTTCTGTGGCTTCTAGTACTATCACAGCAACACACTAGTCTCTTACCACAACCAAAAGCAGAGCTACTGAGCAGCCAGTTGCTTACATTGTGGTAGTGTTTAGGAAGAAGATGCTGGCCGGCTCCCACGGTGAGAACTCCTGTGTTGATAAGGCCTTTCCTCGTCATAAAGTAAAGAATCCTCTCTACTTCCTGGACACATCGAATGCGCACAAGGCCCCGGACGATGATGTGGGGAATGCACTTCTGAGGAGTAAGAGCTTCCTGTGTTTACAATGAAACCAAAACCAACAGCAAGAAAGTCAGCCACCCAATTTAAAAACAAACAAAATCTAAAAAACAAAAACTAGGGCTAAAAGTTTATTTTTACATTTTGTTGTTGAGAGAGGTTCTCACTTTGTAGCTCTAGCAGGCCTGGAACTCATTATGTAGACCAGTCTGGCCTAGAACTCCCAGAGATCTGCTGGCCTCTGCCTCCCGAGCACTGGGACTAAAGATGTGTGTCACCACGGCTGGCTAGTTGGCTTTCTTTAAACCTAGCATTCCTGCTCCCCCTGCTTCCAGTGTACCTTCAGTCTTTGCAGGCAGATGCTATGTGATATCCCAGATATTAATACAGCCCTACAGAGTTAAAAGCACTGGACTTGCTTGGCTAGGGACAAAGCTGAACAAAAACCTTTGCCCAGGGGCTTATAATCCCCTTTTGATTGCTTTCTGCCTTCCTGGCAACACCCTATATGGCTCTTTGAACCAAGCCTTGCACCTTCTCATGCACTGCAGCATTCTGACTCCATATGGTCCAAAGCTGTTCGCAACAGAGGCTGGCCCTGTCTCTACTTGAAAATGCCTAGACTCATGCAGATGAAGCATCTCTAATTAGAGAACATGCAACCTGAAATGTTCCAAATCTGAGTGCCAACAGAACATTTAAAAGTTTCAGATCTCAGAGCATTTTAAGGTTTTCTGGATTAGGATGCACAGCTGGGAAAGCCTATTCAAATACCTCCCCCCAATTTTTTTTTTTTAATTCCCAAAGCTGAAGACACTTCTGGTCCCAAGTGTTTCAGATAAGAAGTTGTCAACATGCATTCATTTGTGGCACTGGAGTCTCCAGGGCAGAGGCCAGGGATATAGCAAATATACTATGTATACAGAATAGTCTTTCCGCACCCTTCAATATTCTGCCCCAAACGGCAACTCTGGAAAACCCTTGGTCTGTAGTTTCTACCCCCCGCCCCCCATCAAGCCCTGTTGTCCTTCACTGCCGCCCTCTCCTCCCATGCTGCTGCATGGCACGTCCTCACTTACTTTACAGTTTGTGTACCACAGAGCGAGGATGAGGTTTCTCAAAGCCAGGTACATAGTGGGGTCTCGAGAATACTCTGGAAACTCATAAAGCTCATCCAGCTCCATCACATCGGGCCTCACACACAGAGCTTTGCCACACTCATTGGGCTGGTAGAATGGCTGGAAGTAGCGGTTCATGCCTAGAACTGACAGGTGACAATCAAGCAGTTTCTGTAAGATGTCATTTTCAAATCTGCAAGAAGCATGTGCACACATGTACGTGTACACACACATGGGGCTGGTAATATGGCTCAATGAGTAAAGATTCTTACAACTAAGCCTGATGACCTTGGTTCAATCTCCATGAAGGAGAGAACCAACTCTCCTGAAGTTGTCCTCTGACCTCCCATATGTGCTGTGGCACACACATAAATGTAATTTTTAGAATTAAAAAGAACAAAAAAATTCACCCTTTGGCACTTTCATATTATAAAGTGGAATCCCTAAGCCCTGATTATGCCCCATGCTAGACTTATGTTCCAGGATCCAGAGTGTCCTATTATTAACATACAAGACGCTAGCTTTTCTACATTCTTTTTTTTTCCTTTGGTTTTTTTGAGACAGGGTTTCTCTGTGTAAGTTTGGCGCCTTTCCTGGCACTCACTTGGTAGCCCAGGCTGGCCTCGAACTCACAGAGATCCACCTGCCTCTGCCTCCCGAGTGCTGGGATTAAAGGCGTGCGCCACCTTGTTTTAGAAGAGGTGGGAATGGGTGTGGGTTGAGGGAGGGAGCTGGCGGGGCGGGAGGAAGGAGGAGAGGGGGATCTGAGGTTGGTATGTAAAAGGAGTGGAAGATCTTTTTAATAAAAAAAAAAATCTGGAAAAAAAAACAAAAAACAAGACGCTAGTTTTTATAAAGCTGGGCAAATGCTATGAAGGTGTTGTTTTCAAACCCACTTCTAAATGTTTTCCCATGTCATTAAATAGAACTTCAGTGGCTTTGTGTCTTATTCCACCGTTCCCCTCTCCTGGGCATTTAGATCATGTTCACAACCATAAGCAACACCAAAGCACATTTCTTTGCACATGCAGTTTGAACCGCTTGACTTTAGGACGGCATCTTAGAAATGTGTGCTAGTTCGTAGTCTCATCGTAAGGTCTTTGCTACACACTGCCAAACGGTCTTCACAAATGCACTCTTTTAGTACTTGAGTGCGTCCTCCTCACAACACTGGGCGCTTCCACAGCAGCACCAGCCTGGATCTCCCCACATCTCCACTGTTAAGGACCATCCAGGTTTGGGCCTCGAATAAAAAAAAAAAAAATCTAGTTTCACAATCAAAAATGTGGTTTGTTCGNGTACAGATGTGGGGTTGTCAGAATTCCTTTGAACCCAATAACATTCTGCCCTGACATGAAATTCTGTATCTTTTAGAGTGTATCTCTACTGGTGTCATTAAAGACAGAAGATGAAGAAGGAGGAAAAAAAGATACTAAAAAGCAGTGCTCACACAGCCCAAAACTTCTTTCTGGTAAGTCAGAGTCTGTGAAATCAGTAAATGGCACAGCTATACAACTTTGAAATAAACATTCATCAAATCCTATAAATAATAAAGTTAGGGGTTATACGTTTTCCAAGGTAAGTATACATTGTATACAATGTTACAATAGTTCCACAGTGCCATCCTCCTTCAGCATCCACAGGGAATTAGTTCTAGGACCCCCTACCCACACCAGTCTATCAAGGCCACACATGCTCAAGTCCCTTATTTAGATGGTGCAGTATTTGCATAGGTCCATTTCTAGGTGACTTTTAACACTTAATACGATGTAAATGCTATGGAAATAGCTGTTAGTGATCAGAAACCATCTCTTCTAACTTCCACAGTCACGAACGAACACACACACACACACACACACACACACACATACACACACACACACACGCACGCTAAAATCTGTAATATAGAATCTGTATATAATGAATACAGATAGAACTTGGAACTTTTTCCCAAGTAGTTTTCCACCCAGGTTGGCTGAATCCGNGATGCACAGCAAGTATATATGAAGGCCCACTGCATAACCAAATGCATGCAACAGTGAGTGCTTCATATCATGTCACATACATTGAAAGAGTCTTCTGTAGTTTGCTTACCCTTAAATTTCCAAGGAGGGGACAAGGGATGGAAGGAAGGGGATACCAGAACATTTCTCACCAAGTGGAGAGGGGGCCACTTTGGAGGGCTCCATCTTCCCTGGGCTGGCACTGCTGGTGGTGGCTGTGCCACGATGTGTGCTGGTGCAGGAGGGGCTCATGCCAACACAGTCAGGGTAGTAGGCAGAGAGCAGCGGGGCAGCCACGCTGTCTTTCAGCAAAGGAGGCTGGATAAGCATGGAGTACCACCAGTGGTTGGAAACTTCCAGCACTCTCTGTGATGTATCAGTGAGAAGGAAAGGGGAAATGTACATGCTGAGGGTAGATACTCATCTTTATCCACAGCCCTCCTGTTCCACCCACATCCAGACTCAACAATTCTCAGAACAATTCTCTGAGTTTCATACAAAGAATTAAACAAAAACAGCTAAGGATACCCAGAGACAGCCTTTCTTAGGTAAAATTCTTCCCCAAATACAGAAAGCTTCCCTGGAACCAAAAAACCCCCAGTAACACTGGATAAGCATGCTGCTTCCCCAATATCTCCGGTCCACCTCCACCAATCCCCTTCTTTGCTATAATGGTTATATTTTAAATGTCAACCTTCTGCAACCTAAAAAGACCCAAGGAAGGCGTTTCAAATGAGTTATTGTTGAGATCAGGTCAGCTTCTTGTGGGGGACTNTTTTGACTGCTAATTGACCCAACCCACCATGAGTGGCATCATTCCCTAGGCTGAATCCTGAACTGTGTTAAGTATAAAGAAAATTATCTGGGGAAAAAAAGAAGCAAGCAAGCAAGCAAGGGTGTGTTTACTATCTGTGCTCTTCAATACAGTTATGATGTAACTAGCTGCTTGAGTTCCTGCCTTGATTTCCCCTCAGTAACGGACTCTAAACCTGGGGCTGTATGCCAAATAAACCCTATTATCTCCTCTACTACTTTTTAATCATAGCAGCAGAAATGAAACTAGAACATTTGCTCAGCTCCAAGCCAAGAATTCAGCTACTGACATCCAGAATCTGGCATCTTAAAAATAATTAATCTAGGCTGGTCCTATTCTAGTTTCTGGATCATGTAGCTCAGAAGGCAAACTGAGCAGACCCTGCCATCTTGCTATAGACCTCTAGTTCTCTCTTTGCTGGAAGCCCACCTGAAGGGTGATGCTCCACACCAGTCCCCACATTCTGTAAGTGAAACAAACAGCAGCCAGTAAGCTCTTGCTAGCTACTAATCCTGACCATCTGGCTAGGACTGTGTCAACAGCCTCCCTGGCTGGAGATAGATAGCTCAATGGTAGGATGCTTCCTTAGCATGCCCAAGGCCAGGGTTCATTCCCCAGCATCATGAAAGCAAAGCAGTTCGTCTTCTTACCTCATGAATATGGCCTCTGTCCTAAAGTCAAGGCTCTTTTGAGTATAAAATGGCCTTCATATTAGAGCCAATGGAGGAGGTATTCTAATTGCACTTAAGTTACTCTCTCCTCTTTCTATAAACTCATCCTGCTTACCCAAAGTCCAGAAACCACAGGTCCACTGCTTTGCTATGGGAATGAAACTTAATAAAAACTAAAACAGAACTCCTTCGAAGAAGAGAATAGATTCAAAGTGGATCTACTACATGTCCCTTCTCCTTTGTGTGAAAACCTGCTGTAGTCCTAGAACTTGAGACACTGAGAACAAGCTCAGACTACCGGACCTGAATCATGGAAAATCAGGACTTGAGAGTTTAGCAATTTAGAATACTCAAAATCATTTTAAACCAGATCTGGTTACATGGCAAGTGGACTTTGTCAACTCAAGCAGAAAAATTTGCCAGAAACAGGTGNATTGTGCCAGGGCATGGCCAGCTGGGCATGCTAGACCCACTTCTGTATCTGAGTAGGGACAGGGCAGAGTGGCTACCTTGTGGTCAGAAAGCACCAGAGCCCTCTCTGCTGCTGAGTCCAGGCCAAGACAGTCAAACCATGGCCATCCTGCTCTTTGTCTTGGAAGGACTCAATGGAGGAAAGGTCACAGCCATTCTTAACAAACAAGATTAAGAAGACTTATCCCTGCAGCAAGGCAGAAGCATCCTCCTTGTTCCCTTTAGTGGATAATGAATTTAGGGGATAGCAAATCTATAGCACTACTGCCACCATCACCATCTATTACTATGGACATTTTCACAATGCAGTCACATGTTAGAGTCAAAAGGCTTTGATGTACATCCAAATAGATGTTAGTCATTTATTTAGTGAACTTATCATTAAAGGCCCAGTTAACTCCAATCCAGAACATGCAGAAATACTCACTAGGTCCTCAGGGAGAGAACAATGATCAGGGATGTCAGTCTGCAAAAGAAAACCAAGTCTGAATGAAGTGTTTCCGCAACATACAGTCTTAGGTGTTCGTTTCCTTTCAGTATCTTTCAATATGGTAATTCCTTTTTTTTTTTAAACTATTAACTGGCAAAGAAAAATGTCTGACATGTCACTAGAGGGAGAGTGTGGGAAGATGTGTACTTTCTTCAGGATGTTCCCTCATGAAAACAAAGGGCTGTACCAGTGGTAGAGAGGGCTATGACAAGATACACCCATCTGGAATACACAGAGGCAAGGCATTATCTCGTGGAACTAAAGCTGTGCATCAGATAGACATACCCAGCAATTTTCACCTTGGTGTATTTCCTAGAGACCCTTGTAACATGTGTGCCAAGCAATGTACTACAAGAAAGATCAAAGGCTGGGGATACAGCTCATAAGAGTTTACTTGCCTAGTATGCAAGAGGCCGTGGGTTCAATCCCTAGCACTCTACCAAAAAGAGCTTAAAAAAAGGAAGAATGTTCAAACCAGGCATGGTGACACACAGCTTTAATCTCAGCACTCTGGAGGATGAGACAGAAGGATGGACAGTTCAAGCCTGCAGTACGCAATGAGTTCAAAGCTAGCCTGGATGATTCACAGACTCCAAAGCCAGCCTGAGCTACATAGCAAAACCCAGACTCAAAGGACAGAAAAAGCAGATAAAACAAAATTCAATGTATATATTTCTGACACTCGAAGTTTTGTTTGTGATAGAAGAAAGCTAAATACAAAGCAGAGTTCATCAGCAACAGAAGAGGTAAGTTGAAGTGTCTTCAAGTGACGCCATGTTACACAGCAGTGAAAGAACAGACGGCAACTACATGCCCCAGCACAGATGGATCTCACCAGCAGTTCTGAAATAGCACACTGCATGATTCCATTTATGTGAGGTTCAAAACCAAGCAAAGCCAAATCCATAAGACTGTAAGCTAGAAAAGGAAGCAGGCAATTTACTCTGGGGGAGCAAGGTTGGACACCGTTACTGACAGGTGTCACCAGGGCACCTGCCGACTATCCCACTTCTGTACTGGGGCCAGAGAAGCAGGTATTTGTGAGAATTCATTGGGCATTTTGATTTGTGCAACTTCTGTTTCAACATAAAAATGCTGCCTCACTGAAGGTTGGGAGAGCACACCAACTAGCAGCTCTAGTCTCCGAACACATTCCAAAGAAACCTTACATGAGTGCATTAATAGAGACTTGATCAAGCTGGGGCAACAAGACTCCAGGAAACACAGCAAAACAGGCGAGATTTAGAAAGAAACTTCATCTCTCCTTGACCAGGGAAGCAGACGCTGTGCAGCAGATCCACACCATTCACACTACTCAGCAAGAATACACCAGAGCTTTAGGCATCAAACACTTCAGTGTTGACTGAAAAGAGCAGAGGAAGAAGAGTAAGATGTCTTCAAAAATCACTAAGTCAATTCTAAGTATTCTCATAAAATGTGTGTGTGTGTGTGTGTGTGTGTACAAGAATGCACATTAGCCCAAATTAACCATTCCAGAATGTATACACATTCCAGAATATGTATGTGAATGCACTTAATTTGTCAATTAAAATTAATCAACTGGCCGGGCGGTGGTGGCGCACGCCTTTAATCCCAGCACTCGGGAGGCAGAGGCAGGCGGATCTCTGTGAGTTCGAGGCCAGCCTGGGCTAACGAGTGAGTTCCAGGAAAGGCGCAAAGCTACACAGAGAAACCTTGTCTTGAAAAAACCAAAAAAAAAAAATTTAATCAACTGGGGCTACATAGTGAACAAGAACAAGCAGTTGAAAATTGTTGGCAGGTGTTAAGGTGCATTCCCATAATCCCAGTACTCAGAAGGGTGAGGCAGCAGGACCATCCCAAGTTCAAAGCTATCTCCAAATTGCCACTATTCTGCCTTGTGTAAGACTAAGAGAATGGAAAGGATAAATATAAACTTGGAAAATGCTCAAAATGGATGCATATCTAGATTGTGTAAAGAATCCCTACCAATAAGGAAGACTGACTCAATATCCAGAACTATTAAACTAACACAAGCACAGCAGAGAAACAACAGAAGAGACCATCACCATTTGTCAGATCACAGACCACCATGATGAGACAGTTCTTTCAGAATCAAAGCTAATTCTGCCATGTGACACAGCCTACTCCCAACTCACCCACACAAACACAACACAAGATACTCGCACAGAATCATCACTAGTTCACTCACACAGCAAACATTTACAACACAAATGTCCTTCCACATGGCAGTGTGGAAACAAACTGGCATGCACACAGACAATGCAACACTACTGAGAAGTATAAATAAAATATTGAACAAGCTAGGCTTGCTGTCTAGTGCCTGTATTGCAGCTATGCAGAAAACTGAGGCAGGGGGATAACAAGCTGATGGTGTGCCTAGAACATACAGAGTAAGCTCAAGGTCAGTCTGGGCAACCCAAGGAGGCTCTACTTCAAAAAGAAGAAGTAAAAAGACGGCTAATTACACAGTTTGGTGGGTTAGTGCTTGCCTAGGTTCAGTGTCCTGTACTGCAAGCAATACAGTCAAAACAAAAAGCCCTATCGATCCATACAATGTGGACAATCATTTGTTTTGTTTTGTTTTCGTTACTGTTTTTATTTATGTGCATTGATGTTTTGCCATGGGTGTTGGGTCCCCTGAAACTGGAGTAACATACAGGTGTGAGTTGCCATGTGGGTTTTGGGAGCTGAACCCGGGTCCTCTGGAACAGCAGACAGTGCTCTTAACCACTGAACCATCTCTCCAGTCCCCTTTGTTTTGTTTTAAAGTATTTTTTACAGTGAAAGACACCAAACACTGAAAGGGCATACATTGACTGATTCCCGTTTCATGAAGTTTGAGTCGGACAAATTAATCTATGGGGATAGAATTGGAATAGCCGACTCTGGAGATGGGGAGAAAGAAACTAAAGTCNCCAGGATGAAGGAAATACTGCCTCTTAGGTTGGTGTTCTGGCTGCGCACTGAGGTTATTTTCTAAAACTCAGTAAGACACGGCCTAATGTATTCACATAGCCCAGGCTGGCCTCCAACTTGTTATGTAGAGAAGACTGGCCTTGAAGTCCTGATCCTCCTGCCTCCACCTTCCAAGTGCTGGGATTATAAGCATTAGCCACCATGCCTAGCTGAACCATATTTTTTTCTCCAAAATCTTAAAAAAGCAGTTTGGATGCTCTATTGAAGCCTTAAAAATGAGCCTTTATCAAGTCTGTGTTTAAAGTTGAGAGATGAATGAATCATTAAGACTATCCGCCCCCAGCCCCAGCTAAAGTTCATACCCAGGGCCCTAGGTTTTAGGCAAGCACTCTAACCACTGAGCCATATTCTTCAGCCCAAGAGTTTAATTTTGAAGACAGGGAAAAGATAGCTCAGAAGGAGTTTATTTAGATGTGTATATATTTATAAACACATACAATCTGCTCTTCTTAAATCCTACAGTTATAGTCATGTAACATTTATATACAATACACTTATGTGAAAACTTAAAATCTGACTCATAAATATTTATATTTTTGTCATTTTACCTTGCAAAAGAATGCTAGGCAAGTGCTTATCACTGAACTCTACTCATAGGCCTCAACACTGTTTTTATACATTAAGTACGGCCACTTTAATTTTACATACAGAGGAGGGAGAAGTTTTTCCTTTTGCAGAAGATCAAACCCAGGGCCACTTGAATGCTAAGCAAATGCTGTGTCATTGAGCTANATCTCCAACCCAATTAATATTTGCATTTTGAACCCTAAGTTAAAAAAAAAAAGCTTTGATCATAAACCTCACAAAATTTTGCACTTATTGTTTAGAATGGAAGTGTTTAAAGCACAGAGCCCTTTGCTGGCAACGACTGTGTAACTATACCACAAACCTCCAAAAGCACTGGAAATGGCAGAGTTTACAATCTGCCATGATTCCTCAAAAGCACTGGAAATGGCAGAGTTTACAATCTGTCATGATCCCTCAATGAGAAAAAAACAAAACAAAACAATACTATTTTGATTCTGGGATTTGGTACCTAATATTCTTTAATATTCAAAGTATGAGACATTTGGGTGGATCAGTACATTTAACACATTTTCAAATACTAACTGCCAAATTTCAGAACATGCACATTCTATCAACTATGGCTAATTCCTAGCTGCCAATCATATCCATTCCTCCGGTCCTCCTTACTCCTGACAAGTTCTGCTTTGTTTGGCGTTGTAACATACAAGGTAACAGAGTAATGAAGCTTTTTCTTCCCTTGTCCTCATGCAGTCTGGCAGAGTTTTACAATTCTAGTCTAGCCAATGACATGAGTAAAAAACTCTACCAGGTAAGCTGTTACCCAGTAAAAGAGGGAGAGACTCAGCTAGTATATCACTCCTGCCCTTTGCACTTTCCCTCCTTTCTGCTTTGAATTCAGACACAGTGGCTGGTGATACAGCAACCACGTTGTCACCTGAGGATGGAAGATAAACTAAAGATGGACTGGACACAAAACNGTGTTCTTAGATAACTAAACTAACCCCAACAGCCCATAGTAAAAGAAAGGTCAAATTAACTCGCTGTTGAACTTCTGTTTACATACAGACCAATACAACCCTATACAAGGATTAACACACACAATGAAAAAGACAGGCTACAGTTACAAATAGGTTGATGCATAAACTAATTCAAAAGGCCACCACAGAAATCATACCTTGGTAATGGTATTTAGTTTTACACCACAGCGGTAAGTTCTTGCCATGTGTGGAGTAAGCTGGATTTCCTTGGTAAGCTGCCTCCACTTTCCACACTCGGGTTTTGTGCACTGAACCTACATGGGAAAATAAGGCAAGATCAATCAACTGTCTATCCTTGAACTACCACATCTGCTCTCCACTCACTCTACGGCCGTCTCCGTATGATCTGATCTATGTTCTGACCCTAGGAATTGAACCTGGGGCTTTGTGCATGGTAGGAAACTGCTTTAGCATTCAGTTATGTCCAAGCTCCCATCTAGCATTTCTTCTTTCCCTTGCTTCATCATACCCATTCTGACATGATCAGGCTTACTTCTATACTAGACTCAATACTAGCTCAAGCAACAGGATAATGAAAGAAGTTTTGAAAACTTATTAGGAAGATTTTCCAGCTCAAGCCCAAGGAAATAATGAGTTAAATTTAGATACTATTCCTCAAAAAGTATGGACATGAAATGTCAATTGTGAGGTCCTGGGTCAGGTTCTAGGTCATTGAAAGGATGGGAAAATGATAAAATTCAGATCAAGTCAGGCAGTGCAGTTCTTCCTACTGTACCTCCATTAACTTCTCAGTCTGACAAACAGCCACGGTATCTGCCTGGGAGCACACAGCTTTTAGGGGCATCTCTGTAAGCCCCTTACATTATTCCAAAATAGAACACTGCATATCAAATGTGGATGACTGAAGGCATGTCTGGCTTCCCACATATCCAGTGTAAATGGTTTATTTGGGAACTGGCAGGCAGGAGAGAACCCTCCATTTACAACCCAGAAATGAAAATGGATTAATGACCCAGATCTAAAACAGTAAAGTTCTATGAAAGCATAGAGATGGATCTTTATATGACCTCAGATTTGGCAATGAGTTCCAAGCAGGGACCAAAGACACAAATAAAATACAAACTGAAATTTATCAGAACTAAATGATTTATCAGAACAAAGGAAAAACCACCTGAAGAAAAAAATCTGCCAATCACAGAGCTGATGAGGGTTTTATATGCAGAATATGTAAGTAATTCTTATAAGAAGAAAAANCCTAACTTGAAAATGAGCAGGGTTGCATATTTGCAAATGGTCAAGCAGCACTAGCATTGAGGAACTAAAAAGCAAAGCCACAATGAGTCAGCTCTTCCCCACCCAGAGAGCTAGCACTGTAAACCACAAACGAGTTGGTAAGGATGAGGGCAGGAGGATCAAGAGTTCAAAGTCACCCTTAACCACTTAGCAAGTTTGAGACCAGTTTGCTCTACATGAAACCCATCTCAAAAAAGACAAAAATAGTGGGATGTGGTGGCACATGCCTTTAATTCCAGCTCTAGGGAGGCAGAAGCAGGTGATCTCTGAGTGTGAGGAAAGTCTTGCTCTATACAGTGAGTTCCAGGCCAGCCAAGGCTACATAGTAAGAATCCTGTCTCAAACAACAAAAAAAAGTCCAAACCAAAAAAGAACTGGTGATGGTCTGGAGAAATACGAACCATGCACTGCAGACCACAGTGAAAAGTGATAAGATGAAATGGAAGAGTTAGAGAAACAGAGTTGAAGCTCAGCTTTTCAGGAGTATGACAAGTGTAAGGCCTCTTGGGCAACTTAGCAAGCCCTGTCACAAAATAAAAAGTAGAGGAGGGCTGGGAGCGTACATCAGTAGTGCAGCACATGGCCTGGCAAGCTCAAGACCCTGGGTTCAAGTGCCAGGACCACCAAAAACTAACCAACCACAGAATGACCAGATGGCCCATCCCTAGGTACACATGCTTGAAGAACTGTAGAAAGATATCTAATTATTTGTAACCCTGTTCATACTATGAAACAACCCAAGTGTCCACCAAAGATGGGCGGATAAACACGAGGCCAGATGGCAGTGTGTGACATTGCTTTCTTCTTTAGACTATACTGAGTTAGCAAAGATTTCTGCAAAATTTCAAGGTATTTGCTTTAATAAGCCTAGAAATAACCCAAGAAAAGACTTCCTACAAAACAGTACTGTTACCACTGCTTATGCTTTTAGCTCCACAGTGCACTGGGGCAACAGTGTCCTCCTTACCCAGTAGGGCAGCTGCTGGTCTGCCATGAATGCCTTGGGGCTTGGCTCTGTCTTGCCATTGCTGGTCCACACTCTTTTCCACGCACTGTATTTGTCATATCCATCTTTGTGGCTGAAAACCATTCCAAAAAAAAAGTCACTGTACAGGTTATATTGTAGTTTTTCACACTGGGCTTTGATCAAATTTCCATAAAAGACTTCACTATTCTTAGGCACACACAGGGACGTTACAATGGCATACCCCACACAGGCTAGCAGTAGGAGCATGCTCTGGACAATACAGATCTATAACAAAGTAAGGGCAGAGTCCTGGATGGTGGAAAACTTTCTAATGTTCAGGGTAAATCCTATAGCAACTGCTAAAATTTTATGAGGCGATGAAATAACATCATAAAACATTCAATTAAAATCAGAAGAAAAAAGAGTGAATACAGAAAACCACCAGTAAAAGCCAAAGCAAGGCCAAGTGGCTCAAGCCTGTGATCCCAGCTACTCAGGGCAGAGGCACAAGCTCAAGCCTGCCAAGCTACAAAAATGTAAAATAGAGGATGGCTGCCCAGTGCTCTGCCAGCTTTTCCCCAATGTCTGCACCCTCTCCTCTATGCACTGTGACAGAACAGCAGAGCGCTGAGCTCTCCAGAACTTATATACACCTAGCACGTGTCACGGCAGACACATAAGCCTACACACATACCAACTTCTATCACATTTCTTACTCTTCAGTTTCATACATGTATACACTGTATGTTGATCACATTCTGCTTTTCTTACTCCTCTTCCCTTCATCAGCCCCCTCCTCTAGACAGTTTTGCTTCTATGTTTATCTCAAACATACCTATGTGATTTTGTTACCTACATGAAATCTAGGATCCACAAATGAGAAAATGCATATAATATTTGATAACTATCTTTCAGACTTTGCCTTCATTCGATCAATATGAGTATCTTCAATTCATTTTCCTATAAATAATATGACTTCATTACTCTGTATGTGTATATTTTCCCATGCATTCCTGGTTTTGGAGACCCAGGTTCAGCCACTGTACGTGGTGCTTACAGCACTGAATTGCCAGTCACACTGCCAGTCATCTCAGGCATTGGATGGCCCAGTAACTCATTAAGCCCGGCAGGTTTTAGCTTTGTGACCGTCCTCCCCAGGCCCTGTCACATCCCCTCCACCACAGAAATGTCAGTAAACAAACCTTCTGTAGTAGTGGTCAAAGCATTCATTACAGAAATGTTCCCCACAGGAAAGGTGATACCATCGGGAGGTGTAGCCGTTTTTGGCACATCTGAAAAGAGCAGAATCATGTAGCTTTGGTAACGAAGACTTCTCTTCTCACTCATTTTCATTTAACCAGCCCATTTTGCAGTATCTGCACTTCTAATAGCCAGGGGCTAACAAGGGAAGCTAGAGCGGGTTGAAAGGTCATACAGGTTGAGAGTCCCTGATCTGAAATGCTTGGGATCAAAACTGTTTGAGATTTCAGTTGTTCTGCAGGTTTTAGAATGCTTGCACCATACACAGCAAGATGTGAGGGGGGTGGGACGCAACACATAAAAACATAAAGGTTACTGACACTCAAAAGTTTTAGAGTTTAAGCATTTGGATTTCAGATTACAGGCATGCTTACTACCTCAGGTACAGTGACAATACAGGGAGGACTCAGGCCAGTCAGATGTAACCTCAGTGGCTGCCTTGGGCACTGGAGTCCATAGAAGACTCGGGAATATGGATGGTGTTTTATGAGGCAACAACACACCATCCTTACTCAGGGCTGCATGTATGTGAGAAGTCTGTGATAACACCTGATCCACTGCAACCTGGACAGCAGACAAGCAGTCCAGCAATGCAAATGGTCAAGCAGCTGATGACACAGCACAAGAATGAGAAGTCATACCACCATCGACATGGCCAGCTCTATGTGCAGACCCAAACGGGTTTCATTTCTTCAAATCTGATTGAATCTTAAACCATTACTCAAGATTTTTCTATGGAATTAAAAAGAAGTCCTAACTGTGCCACAACAATCAAAAATAGTGAGACAACAGCTGGTGCTGTAGGTTTTAAGGTTTCAGTTTTGTTCTGAGGCAGGGTCTCACACACCTTGGGCAGGCATACAGTTTGCTATGTAGTTGAGGAAGACCTTGAATTAACTATTGGTGTTCCTGCCTGTTTTCCAAGTGTTAGGATTGCCAGGCATGTGCTGGCATGTCCACTTTTCAGAGCAATAGGATGGAACCCAGTTTCTGGTATATGCTAGGCATATACATGTACTACAACTGAGCTATCTCCCCCAGCTCTGNAGTTTCTGAGACCTGCACAGGTGTATGGAAGAGGCAGGCATGCTACATGAAGTAAACAACATAAAAAAAGTAAACACATGTGGGTTGCTACCGAACACTTCAGTCTGTGATGTCCTACACCCTGAACCTCAAGCCCCAGGACTGCTACAATGATGGCTGGGTGGCCCGGCTGATCTGGATGTAATCTCTCCCATTAGGCTAGATACAACCACAGAGTGTTGAGGAAGCTGTGGTGTGTGGTGACCATCTAAGCAGTCAGAATTAGCAAGTGACAATTCCTNCATTTGTCTTTAGGAAGAAAAGCATGAAGGATGCCATTCCCACAAAGCACATGCTCATGGGCAGATGCACAAGGTAGCCCTTCAAACAGACCTTTCAGAAGCACTTGCAAAGCACACAGGATACATTGCAGTACAGCCTGCCTTTTCACACTTCCTGTACTTCTTTTCCGATGAACCATCTTCATCCTCCTCTGTAGTCTCTGCTGCTTTCTTCTTTGCCTGTGGAAGAATCAGCTGAGGTCAAGATTTCACTGATAGAGAAAGGGTGATGGTGACAGAATGTTTGCTGCTGAGGTCACGTAAGTTGGAAGTTCTAAATGTCATGATGTTTGTAGCAGTAAGGATCAAAACGTGCGTGCCAGGCAAACACTACCAACTGAGCCACATCCGCAACTCCAGAAGTTCTGAATGTGAAGGTCAGCAGCATCCTGGCAATAGGATAGGGTTGGCCAGTACAACAGCTTGTATAAATAACTCACTGTCTTACTAGAGGATCTAGAAACTTGCACCTTAATGATAGGTAGGTTCAGAACTAACATCCACATGAGCTTTTCTTAAGGGAAAAACTGACAGTCAAGATAAACAAGTCATTCTTGGGGACTGAAGAGATGGCTCAGCAGTTAAGAGCACTTGCTGCTCTTGTAGAGAACCCAGGTTTGGTTCCCAGCACCCATACAGACGCTTACAACTGTCTGTATCTCAGTACCAGGGGACAGAACACCCTCTTTTGACCTCTTCAGACACCAGGCACGCATATGGTATATACACATGTATGCAGGCAAAATGTTCATACATATAAGATAAAAATAAATCTTTTTAAAAAGTCATTTATAACTAAGAATTCTTTTCCCTCTCTTAAAACAGTTAAATCTTTCAATATGGAAGATTTAAAAGCCAGAGGAAAAAAATCTAAAGAATTAGAGCACTCGACTATTATTAAATACTTCACTACAAACAAACCTACCAACATCACTCAAGCAACAACAAGTTCAAGTCCAAATTCTCTTGAACGGCATCCAAGCCAGGCATGACCTGGCCCTCAGGGTCCCATTCTGGAAGCAGCCACCCCCAGCTGAGATTCTCCCATCACCCCCCACCCCCTCCCCCACCCCCCCGGGTGATCCAGTCTCTTTAGCCTCCAGTTCCTGCTGCACACTCCGCACACTGCACCATGAGCTCCTCCACAGACAGCACAAACAGCACACAGACAGGACTAGGGATGTGTCGGTGCAGCTCTGACTCTCCACTCCCCGTCTGAACTGTGCCCCCGGCACAGGTAGAGAGAGTACCTGCCTCCCGGAGCTCCTCAGAGGTAGGCTGTCCGGAGAAAGCTCCAAAGCACCTCTCTTCTTTGACCTCCCTCGAGGTGTTGCCATTGTTTTCGGAAATCTGGGGGGTGGGGGAATTAAATTATTAGTATCTGCTGATATTTCAAGCCACTGTCATGAGGGAGCTAGCTGTGTATAAAACCCTCATTTCCAAGTTACTTAACGTCCTGATGCCTGTGTTATTATGCATAAAATGAGAACAAGCCAACCATGCTGATGTGCACCTGTAAGCCTTGAACTTGGGAAGTAGAGGCAAGAGGACCAGAATTTCCACGTCATCCTCTGCTCCACAACAAATCCAGGCCAACCAGGGTCACATGGGTTACCTTATCAGTTTTTGTTATGGCCCCTCCACCTAACTGTGTCTTGTTAGGGTTTTCTCAATCTAGATGTCTTAGTATAAAACTTAACTCATTTCTTCTTAGTACAAGTTAACTAATACTAGGCACTGTACAGTAATACTCCTACACAGAATACAAGAATCTGGATTAGAGTAAAGCACTATTATCTTCTACTAGACAAATCTTAAGAATTTTCAAACTAGTCTGTTAACTGCATGGCTAAACAAGCATTAAGAACAAATATCTAGCTGGGTGTGGCCACTCATGCCTGCAATTCCAGTGGAGGAGACCTCGGCATTAGGATTGGGAATTCATAGCCAGTTTCAGCTGCATAGTGAGTTCAAGGTCTGTCTGGACTTGAGACACTGTCTCAAGTTCAAGGCCCGTCTGGACTTGAGACACTGTCTCAAAACCAAGCAAACAAACAAACAAAAACCCCAACATCTATAAATTAAACATTGAAACCATGAAAGATTATGAGCTATTAGAAAATGTTCAATAAGAAAAATGCTTAGAGTAAATAATGACATACAGATCTGTAATTAGTCACCTTTCCTATCATGCCATCCAAATGAAGGAATGAAAAATAGGACTTCTGTATGGACAAGTGATGTGAGCAAGAAAGTGGTACCACAGAAGACAGTAACCTTAAGTCACATCATGTTAACCAGATGAGTGGTACCACACAAAAAAGAAAATCAGTCCTATGGACTTCCACTGATAAAGTACTAATAGTAGAAATACAATCTACCTTCAATTATTGTTACACAAAGGCTTTCTGAGCCTGGTGGTGGTACATGCCTTTAATTCTAGCACTCAGGAGACAGAGGTAGGTGGGTTTCTGAGTTCAAGGCCAGCCTGGTCCACAGAGCAAGTTCCAAGATGGCCAGGGCTCCACAGAGAGACCTTGTCTTGAAACAACAACGGCTTTCCAGATTCCATTTGTACTTTTTAAAATTAACCTATTTTATGCTGTACTGCAGGCAAGCACTCTACCACCGAACTACATCCCATGCCTCATTTGTACTTTCAAAAAGGATGTCCAACTTAACCAGTCACATAAATATAATTTTCACATACATAAAAATACATAAATTTCTTTACATGTAAAACATGTATTCTACATTCACAAAATGGGCCACAAATAGAACATGTAAATATTAGAGTATATAAATATTCTATGTTCATGAAGCCTAGTTAGTATATGTAAGTACTGTAGAAAAAAAAACACTTAAAGCTCACTGTGAGGTTCAGAAACATAAGAAATTAGCCTTGATTCATGCAACACTGAACATAAGCCAGAAATGCATGGCTCCTAAAATCAAGCATGGTTTCCAGAAATTTCAAATCTTTACACCTATACAGTGGAAAACAGACACAAACAGGCATCAAGAAATGTCTGAAGAAATGAGAACACTGTAGGAGCTATTAAATCTGACTTAAAGTTTTTAAGGTAGTGCATTTCATCTTTAATTATACAATTAGAGTAATGGACTTCCACCCTCTAAAGCGCTTAATGTAATCTGCATTTCCACTGCTGCTTCGTCCTTGGGTCTTAGTAAGATGAAGGGAAAACCATTTGAGTTGGACGTTCGAAAACTACTACTGTGTTTTCCACTATACTCCTAGAAATAAAGTGTTATTACAACAAGTATGATGAATGCTTTCCCATCTGGTTTTCTTGTTCACACAAGCTTTTCTATGCAGCTCTAGCTACTCTAACGCTTGGCAATCCACCTGTCTCTGTCTCCAGAACCCTGGGATTACAGGTAAGAAGCACCACACACAGCTGCTCCCTCCCACCTTATTTTTCAGTAAAGATACCCTAATGAAATAGAATTTGCTTCGTAGTCAATATTTTATAAGCCCATTTCTTCCTAATTTTAAATGCAGAATTGTAGTTTTGACTAAAAAAGAAAAGATAAAAATATACAAGTGAATATGTCAATATTTAGAATTGTTTAAATAACTCCCAGGTTTTCTGAATGTAACTTATTCAGGAGTTTAAACACCAACCACAAAATTCATAAAAACATGAATTCAAAAGAATCCAAAATAGAGTAAAAATTCACGGAAGAGGCAGCATTATTTGTAAGAACAGAGCTATCTACTAGAAACTTCTTTGTTAACAAACTGAAATCCCCTTGGGTCACTTAGAATAAGGCAAGCTGGGCACCTCATATTCCCATGCCAATCTGGGTTTCAGAAATACGGACCCAGTGCTATAATTTAATATTGAATACCCAACCCAATAATTCAATTCTGAATTCCCTATGGCCCCGTGTCTTTTCTTGACTGTTCCCTGGAAGACAATTATTAATGGGAATTCTCTCATGTATCCTCAGAAGAAAACTTCCGAAAGGCTTTCACNACAATATATTTTGTAAACATTCAAAGCAGATGTGGCGGCTCTGTATTCCAGCAGAGAGGCTGAGGCAGGAGGACTTTTCTGAGTTGAGGGGGATGGGACTAGCCAATGCCTTGAGTTGTGCCGGTGTTANCTGAGGGATCCCCCACACCAGGCGTGGTCTGTGGCGTGCTCAAGGGCTTGGGCCTCTGTGGTTGGGTTTGAGATCACTCAACCCCAACTTTCTGCAGCTGGGCCTGCTTCTGCCTTCCTCTCTCACGTGCCAGCTGCGCTGACAAACAGCCACCCGGGACCGGACTCGGGGGCGTGCAATCCCAGGGGAGGCATCCGGGGAGCTCTCAGGGCAGCTGCGCAGGACACCCGCTACATCTGCCAACCGGACGGCGCCTCGCTGCCCCAGGTGGGGAGCCTGGCGTGGGGTTTCTCCTCCCGACTCCGGGTTCCCCACTGCCCGGAGTGGGAAGGGAAGCCTGGGGCCCCTCCTCCTGCTGTGGGGATCCCCCGCCGCCCTGAGTGGGGAGGGCAGTCTGGAGTTCCTCCTCCTGGCTGCGGGGTTCCCACGGCCAAGGCTGGGAGCACAGCTAGGGTCCCTCCTGCACGCTGCAAGGGTCCCTCCTCCCAGCTACGGGGTTCCCCACGGCCGCGAGTGGGAACGCAGCCTAGAGTCTCTCTTCGTGGCTGGGGGGGGGTTCCCATGACCCCAAGTGGAAGCCCAGGGTAGGGTTCCCTCCTCCAGGCTAAAGGGTTTCTACAGCGCCCGGGTGAGAGCATAGACTAGGGTCCCGCCTCCGTGCTGAAGGGTTCCTACGGCCCTGAGTGGGCCCCTCCTCCGGGCTGCAGGGTTCCTATAGCCTCGGGTGAAAAGCCAGCCTGTGGTCCCCTCCTCCGGGTTTGGGGTTGGAGACGGCGCCAGCGTGCCAGGTGCAGCCGCCGCCCCAGCTCACCTCCGGCCGGCCGAGGCGCAAGGAGCTCCCTGCAGGGTTCGGAGCCAGCGGCGAGTGGGAAAGCCCGCAGCCCAGCGCGGGAAGCCCCGGCTCGCACAGGGTCCCCCGAGCCACCCCTTTCAGACGCGGGACACCGGGGAGCCCCAGGGAACGCGCGCGCCTCCAGCCCAGGCTCGCCCCACAGCCGGCCGCTTTGTGCGGCTCTGTCACTCGAAACCCGCCGCCACCCCCGGGGCGCGCCCGCGGAGCCGCGAGTCCCTACCTTCGAGCTCTGGCCAGGCGGCGCTCGCTGCCGGGGGTGCCCAGGACGACAGGATCCGCACCAGCAGCTGCAGCAGTTCGGCCGCCGCCGCTTCCGCCCCTATCACGCCGTGACCCGGAGTGGGAGGAGCTCGCAGGCCCAGGGAGTGGGAGGGTCCGGGCGCTCGCCCCACCCCGGCCATTTCCGCCACTGCGCAAACTCCGCACCTGCGAAAGGCGGGGCCTACGCGCTCTGGGCGGAGCCTTTGCGCGCGGGGTGGGGGGGGCAGTGTATGGGGCAGACTTTGGTTTGGGGGCGGGGCCTGAGTGGCCCGGGCGGGGTCCATGTGCCAGAGGCGGGGTCAATACGACCTAGGAGGGGTCAATATGACCTAGGAGGGGTCAATACGACCTAGGAGGGGCCTGAGTGTCTTGCGGTCTGGCTTGCAGAGGCGTCTGCGCGTTCTGGCCGGGTTCTCATGCCCGGGCAGGGCCTATAGGCCTTGGAGCCGGGACACCTCCAGGGCGTGACCTATCCATATTGGGCGGGGTCTTCGCCCCTGAGGCGGGGCCTGCGCGTTCTTGCATAGCTCCGGTTGATGCAGACAGAAGAGCGGGTTGGGGTCTGAGGAAGACAGCTGGGCGCATCCGAGGTAAGTTCCCAGNCGGTGAGAAAGGCAGTGGTTTTGCTAAGACTGTTACAGTGTTCTTCAGAATGTGTGAAAAGCACGGATGACCCAGCCTCCTGCGTCCCGAAAAGGGGCTTCGGGAACTGCCGCAAAAACGGGGAAGAGATCAGAAAGCAAATGCTTTGAGTGCATTGTATTAAGTAGACCCCGTGCTTAGTGGTGTGTTTCAGATAACACATGCCCAAGGGTAAAATACTTCCCTGAACCATACTCGAGATCTGTGGACTTTAGTGAAGTTACTTTTCA
The DNA here is from genome assembly GCA_001675575.1 of Neotoma lepida. NCBI lineage: Eukaryota > Metazoa > Chordata > Mammalia > Rodentia > Cricetidae > Neotoma > Neotoma lepida. The sequence goes on along the minus strand of LZPO01087194.1, from coordinate 424,937 downwards.
ATTTAACGAAATTTAAAAATAAAACTAATGCAGAAGCCAGGCGTTATGGTGCACTCCCGTAACCCAGCACGAGAGAGCTGAGGCAGGAGGAACTCAGTGAGTTAGAGATCAGCCCGGACTACATAGTGAATTCCAGACAGACCCTCTGTTTAAAAAAAAATCCTAAAGCAGAAACAAGTGTTTTTTAGGTGTGGAGGGCTTGGACCAATGAGCATACTGGAGTTATGAGTTATGAGAGGTAACTATTGTGGGTTTGTCTTTTCTTATCCTCGTACTTTGCACTTTTATTGTCTTTTATTGTATTTATAGTTTTACTTCTCCAGAAATGAAGAGTGAACACCGCATTGAGGCGCTGTTACTACAGCTAAGTGATTGTATTTGACACTTTCAGCCCCAGATTCGGTGAGAGGGATAGAGCTAGGCAGGGTAAAGATTATGCTTTATTCTATGTACAGAAGAGCACTTCTCTCTGAGGGCAACTTTTAGTACCACAGTTTCTGATGGAAGAAAATAGAGAAAATAGGGAAAAGAGCAATTCTCTTGCTTTTCTGTATCCACAGTAATCCCATACTTCCTGCTGACCCTTCAGAATTCTGGGCTTTGGCCCCTGACATCAGGACCTGGAAAAAGCCTTTTGTTAGTAAATACTTGCTGTGAACTGCATTTTTGTTCCCAGAGTTAATGAGGTTGTCCTTTAATCCTAAGCACAGAATCTAAATCATGCAACAGAAGGACAGACATTTTCTTAAATTGCTGCTTCTGTGACATGTTTGCTGTTTCACAAATAAAATCATTACATTCAAGTCATATAATCACCAGTGATTTAAAGGGCAGGTCAGAATTTTGGAAAATTTTTTTAGATTTATTTATTTTACTTTATGTGAATGAATGTCTTACCTGTATGCTTGTACACAAGCATACATGCCTGCTGGACTGATTGGAACTGGGGTTACAGACCACCATGAGATACCATGTGGTTTCTGGGACTTGTACCTTGGTCTTGTCCGGAATGTATGAACCCATAGGTTCAATCTTCAGTACCCTTCCAAAGCTATGAGAAAGTTATTTGAAAATACAAACTTATGATGTAGCAATAATATATTGAACCCATGTATCTATTTTTTTTCTCCCTCCTGAAGCCCTACCAAATGTCAGGATTTTTTAAATGCATCAACCATTAATGGAGGAAGGACAGGTAACAGAAAGCAGAGGACTGCTGGTAAAGGACTTGACAGGTTCAACAAGCTGAATTCTGATCTAGCCATGGGGCCAGCCAATGGATGACTATTGGCAGTACAGAATCCCCAACCCCTCCTGTCAAAACCGCACTATTGCCAGAAGTGGGAGTAGGAGTGAAACCAGGGCATTGGTTGGTTCAGAAAAGGCTAAAATCACAGGTTCCTTTTGTCAACTTCTTACAGCCATGTTTCTACGCCTTGTTACAGCTGTAGCCTTGTAGGGTGGAGTGCAGATTATTTTCTGAGACATCTTTCCTGATATGTAACAATGAAGTGTTTTTAGTCCTAGACTCACTGAAATGTGATTTTTGGTATGACTTAATTGGATGTTGGAAATTGGGTTTTGTTGTTTGTTTTTTGTTTGTTTGTTTTGATACAAGGTCTCACACTGTAGCCTTGGCTGGCCTGGAATCCACTATATAGACCAAGCTGGCCTGGAATTTGCAACAACTCTCTTGCCTCTGTCTCCCAAGTGTAGGGGACATGTGACAACACTCCTGGCTTGGATACTGATATATTTTTTAAAAAGCTATTGCCAAAGGTAAAAGGGTTTTGTATAGTTCATCAGTAGAGTCACAGTTCCTGAATGACATCATTGCAGGTATTTTTTCCATTTAGGCTCTGGAGACACCAGCCTCTGAGACAAAAATTATCTACAAACTATGGCTAATACAACTTCACTTGATGTAAAAGAGCACACTGACACTGAAGTGCAGAAGAACCGGGTACTAACCCTGGAAGAATGGCAAGACAAGTGGGTGACCCGTCACATCGCATTTCATCAGGAACAAGGGCATCAGTAAGACGTGTTTGGTCTCTGACAGAGAAATGCTTTCTCGGAAATTGACTGGGCTGAGGGGGCAGTGTGTGGCTCGGTTGGTAGAGATCTCTCTTAGCACGCAGGACACTCTTGGTTTGATCCACAGCACTGAGCAAAACTGGGTGTGGNGGTGTATGCCTGTAACAGCATTTGAGAAATGGGAGCAGGAGGGTCAGAAGTTGAAGCTACGTAAGTGAGTTTGAGGCCAGTGCTTCGTTCCATGAGACTTTGTCTCCAGAAGAAAAGAGAAAAAAAAAAGGGAAAAAGAAAGAAGCTGACTTTGAAAGTAATATACAAATACATTTTGGGGTTTATTTTCAGATACACATTGTAATGGTCTCATATTATGTAGCCTCTCAGAAATCAGAAAGCATCCGTAGCATGTCATACTTTAATTTCTCTCATTATATAATGATAAGACTTACAGATGATGACATCTTAGATTTATGAAATGCATCTTCTTTTTTAAAAAATCACCCATGCTTTTGTCATGGTGCTTATACATGCAGCAAATGCTGAAGCAACATTTAAGCTTATGTCTCCATATGTTCTAAAGTGAAGGTGAGGGCCGGCACACTGGTTCAGCAGAGGAAGGCATTTGGCACCAACCCTAACAGCCTACATTCCGGCTCTAAGCCCCACATGATGGAAAGTAATAACTGACTCTTGGGAGTTGTCCTCTGAGCTCCACACATGTGCCATGACACAGATGTGTACACACACACAACATAATTTAATTAAAATTAAAGAAAAAAAGAGTTAAACTCATTGAGAGGCTATTCTGTGAAGTATTGAAAATGTACAGGTCCAGAGAACCCCCTTCTTAACATCACTTTCATAACAACAAAAATAAGAGTATAAATGTGGTGATCAGTAATAGGTTTTCTGTATCACAGTTGCAGTAAGCCAGATCAAGCCAAATTGGAAAAGTAAAAGAGCAGGTTTATTTGAGCAAAGCATGTCCCGGGTGAGTTTTCCAGTCCCAGAAATTGAAGCAGGAGAAGTCACACGCCAGAACTAAAGCAAGGAGATTATCCAGGTTGTAGGCCAGGGGTGATGACTTCTTACCACAAGCTGGGGTTATGCCCAAGTATGGTCAAAAGCTTTAGGCAGGGATTTGGGCGGCTGGCAACTTCAGGGGAGGAGCTCTTGTAACGCCAAAAATGAGGAACTGGGCTTTTTGGTGCTTCCCTTTGATGGAGATTCTCTGAGAGGGTGGGGTTTGGAGAGAGGAATGGGGCTTTTGGGATCAAGCAGGAGTGAGCTGGAGGTTCCAACCCAACAATTAGGACAGACTTTTCCAAATGTATCACTCAAAGAAATAGGAAATTATTTCCTAGTCATGAAAATTCAGGTTGTTAGTCATATTTAATACTAAGTAGCTGTGTAATGAAGTGAGTTCCTTAGCTGCCCTGTTTCTTTAAGTGTGAAATGGAAGGTGTAGTAAGTAACATTACCTTCTTGTTACATTGTTGGGCGCATTGAGAGGTTCTTAGTGTCTTCAATTCTACTCCCCTCTCTTGTGCATTGGGCTAGTTAATGCCAGCATTGTTGTGACTTTGTTTTTCTCCCCAGGCTATTAAAGAAGCATTTGGATACATTTCTTAAAGGTCAGCGTGGACTGAGAGTGTTTTTCCCACTCTGTGGAAAAGCGGTTGAGATGAAATGGTAAGCATTAACTAGTTTTTGTGGAGTAATACTGGGGTCAATATTTAACAGGCTATGTGTAGGTTAAAAAAAAAAAAAACCCATTCTCAGACTTAGGTGTGGCAGACATACCCATAATAGTAGTGTTTGGGAGGTGGCAGTAAGAGAATCAGGAATTCAAGGCCAGCCTTGGCTACATGCAAGTTCAAGGGCCGCTGGGCTAGATGAGACCCTGTCTCAAAAAGCCAATCAAGCAAACATACAAAGATCAACAACAAAATCCCATTCTCAAATACAAGAGTGTCTTTATTTTTAGGAGACTCTGTGATAGTTATAAAATTAGAGATACTATTTCCAAACAACAAGAGGGCAAATTGAGTCATCATGACCTTGTCTTTCTGTATTTTGTTTGAAAGGCCAAAAAAAAAAAAATAGTTTGGGGGACCTGAGGATTTAGCACAGTTGGTAGAGCACTTGCCTAGCATGTACAAGGCCCTGGGTTCAGTCCCCAGCATTGTGTAAAACTAGGGTGGTGGTACACACCTGTGATCTTGGCAGTTAGGGAGTAAGTTACTTTGGAACCAACAGAGGAACACCAGCCTCCTTTTTCATATCTCCTGGATCTTTGTATGTGATTTAATGTCTATATGTAGCTTAGAAATTTCAATAACTATGGATGTTTGAACTATGGAAGGCAACAGAAAAGCACAAACTGTAACACAAGCTTTTAGCAGGGCGGTGTTTATAGTCCAGAGTTCAGCTCAACCCTCTGTTCCTCTCATGAACAAATAGGAGTTTTTGTGAGTCACTGTTATAAAACCAGTGAACAGTCCTCTACAAAAAGAACTCACTCTAATTAACAAGCCACCATACTACAGGGTTACCCTGAGTCACAACCCTAGACATTATTTTTTACACAGAACACTGCTGTCAGGATAATGCACAGCCACAAACACATCCCCCAAGATGTGTATTTGCTTAAAAACTTAAATGTTGAGAACCTCTATCTATCATTAAGCAGGAAGGAACAGAAGATTGGTAGAAAAGGGTAGTAAATACAAAATAGACTTATTTTCAAATGCTCCGTCTCCCCCCATGTAAATACCAGTGATCTACCCACAANATATATATGCATTTGGATTTTATTCTCCAATAGAGAGAGTAAAATTTTTGCAGCCCACACTGTCTCAACTTGCAGCTAAGAGCTTTTATTAAATGACTGTTACGGGGCTAGACNGAAAGCTCTGTGGTGAAGAGCACCTGCTGCTCTGTCAGAGGACGCGAGTTCAGTTCCCAGTACCCACGTCAATGGCTCACAACCACCTGTAACACCTCTTCCAGCTTCTCTGGACACACCCACAGCATCCATACAGAGACATACACATGCTCATAAATAAAAAACTTGGCAAATAAAAATTTTAAACGTCTCTTATAACCCGAGATTCAAGTGTGGCCATGAAATTAAGAATTATATTTCTTATTAGGCCCACATTTTAATGGGCTCTTGCCAAACCAGAAGAAAGTGATTTTGCAAACTACCTATGAGAAAACAACTCTATAAACAGAAATGGTAATTCTGTGGCTGGAGCAGAGATTTTAGGCAACATTAATGAAACTGTATAGCTAGCTAGCTGGATGTTTATTGAATATTTTGGGGGTCTCAATCCATTTGTAACAAAAAAATTTAAGGTTTGGGGATGTAATTCAGTGGGAGAGTCCTTGCCTAGCATCCACAGGCTCAGGCTTCATTTCCCAAAACTGCANAATAATAATAAAATTGAAATAAAAATACAGAATCAAGCTACTGTAATTGCATGTAAGTTATCATATTAGAGAAATTTTCACTCGCATAACTGACCTATGTATGTACAAACATTGGATATGAGCAGATAAACTAACTAGGAACAGGGGCCAAAAAGCATTAAAATGAAATANTAAAGTTATTTTAGGGTTTCACTTTTGCCTTATTTGTATTCCAGGCGATGCTGCATGTGTTGACTGGGAAATAAAAATATATGCAGCCAATTTGGATAGTTCCTTTGCTTATATTTTATAACTTCAAAAACAGGTATAAAGAATGAAAGCAATAGTCTCTATATGCTAGAGTACAAATTCCCTGGGCAGTATGAAAGACAAGTTATTAGTATGTTTCATTTTAGAACTATAAATAGTCCGTGCTCTGCCCACGTTGGGAGCATGCACTCTTGCGTAGATAATAGGCACATAGGCACAGTCCGTCTTGTTCTTGTTTTGAAATGTGCCTTCCATTCTCAGTTAATGTATGAAAGAATGGTTGGAACATCCTATGACATTCACCTTTGTTCACCTGACATTCACTTTGTTCCTCTGAAGAAGACATCAGATAAAAGCCAAACTCTACCACGATAAGTTAAGCTGCGTATGAACAGACTAAATCCGCGTATGAACAGACTAAATCCACATGTATGCTGTTCAAACAGTGCCTTGCTACCTCAGTTTACCTCCAGGCCCATCATGTCACAGCAATTCACACAGAACATTTCCCAACACCCACCTTCCGAAACTGACTCCATCAGAGGGTATTGCCCCATTGTACTATTTATCCAACTGTGACACTGACAGGTTTGTGTGAGTGTGTGTGATTATGTGTATGTGTACTTGTATGTGCAGATACACGTGTGCAATCCAAAGTCCACATGAGACGGGTGCTGGGAGCTGAACTTGGATCTTAACCACTGGGCTANTTCTCCAGCCCCCATTGTGGGTCTTTGAGACAGGGTCCCTGTAGCTCAAGCTAGTCTCAAACTTATTATATAGCTGTGGCTGACCTTGAACTCCTGATCCTCCTGCCAAGTGCTGGGATTACAAGCCTGTGCCCCCATGCCCAACTCACAAAGGTTTTCATATTGTTTCCTGACCCTCACTTTGCCATCAGTCTTGTGATTTTTGTGCATGACTGCATAGTGTCGTAACATTGAGCTAGGCTTGTACTACATTACAGCAGAACTGACCATTTTTATGTAATTTGATACAAACTATTTCTGTCTCAATATTTGTGTACCTGCTAATGTTTGCCTTCTAAGATTTCTGGTACTGTTTAAGATCCTCAAAATGTGAAATCTATAACTATAGAGCTTGATAGCTATTTGCATATGGTAATAAGATTCATGTTTCCAATCATGTTTATTGTTAATAAATGGAAATTATAGGATTATTACCAAAAAATGCACAAAATACCTCAAATTTGCACTCTAGTGTGGCAACTACTAGCCACATGTGCCTATTTTTAAAAATTCATTTAATTATAATTTTTTCAATTTTGATGAAAATTTTTTCTCAAGACAGTGTTTCTCTGTGTAGCGCTGGCTATCCTGGAACTTGTTTTGTAGATGAGGCTGGCCTTGAACTCACAGAGATCCTGCCTCTGCCTCTGCCTCNCAAGTGCTAGGATTAAAGGCGTGCACCACCACCCATTTTTTCAATTTTGAAACAGAGTCTTGCTGAATAGTCCAGCGTGGCCTCAATCTCAAGATCTTCATCCTCAGTACTGGAATTGATTCATGCCAGACTTGGTTACTGAGTTGTATTCCCAGCCAGATGGACTGTTTATTATGGTTTTTATTCTGTGGTGTATATGAAGTAAGGTTGAAGGGTAACTGTGTTTTTCTGCAGGTTTGCAGACCTGGGCCATACTGTAGTTGGTGTAGAAATCAGTGAAATTGGGATTCGGGAATTTTTTGCAGAACAGAATCTTTCATACACAGAGGAACCACTCACTGAAATTGCTGGTGCCAAGGTGCTTAAGGTTTGTATCGATTGTGACTAGTTATTTCCGTGCCTCACCAAAAATNACTTTTTCCCCCATGAGTACCTAAGATGTTAAACAAGTGTCAGATGGCTGCTCTTTACCACAGATTACCTACATGTTACATACTGTGATGAGCTAGGGCTTCAGCACACAGATGGCAGCTCAGCCCTCAGAAGGTGGAGGCAGGAACATCATGAATTCAAGGCTAGTCTAGGTTACATAGTGAGATTTTTGCTTCAAAACCAAAGATAATAGATAGATAGATATTAAAGATAAATGATAGAATTAGAGCTAAACATATAGATGATAGTTTTCTGCACAGATGGTGGATAATAGCTGAATCGATATTAGGAATAGATGTATAGACGGGAGACTATATACGTACATACGTCGTTGTGCACGTAGAGAGACTAGAGGGCAGCTTGTGGGGGTCAGGTCTCTCCTTCCATCATGTAGGGCCCAGGGATTAAACCCAGGTTGTCAGGCCTGGCTGCAGCCTTACCCTCTGAGCCATCTGGCTGGTCCCCATCCAGGTTTTAAAAGAAAACATAAGTTACAGTTAAACTCCAATAAAGTTACTGTGTTTAATGTGTGTTCCCNCTATCTCCTTGGCTTTGTCTGAGCCCTGTTTCCTTTCCTTGACCATTTAAAAGTTGCCTAGCTAAGTATAAAAATGTTTTACATTGTTTCATTACAGAGCTCTTCAGGGAATATTTCATTGTACTGCTGCAGCCTGTTTGATCTTCCCAGGTAGGACTGAGTGCTCTATCTGCACCATTATTGAGTGTGTGAATGAGTGTGAATGGGTGGGGGAATGCAAGTATGACTTTGCACCGCTGTTGTGGGTATGTATNTGTGAGAGAGGGAATGAATGTGTNCGTGTAAATGTGAATGTGTGAGTATGTAAGTGAATTTGTGTGTGTGTGTGAAAGTGAGTGGGACATGTGAGTGGGACATGTGAGTGGGACATGTGAGTATATGTGTAAATGTATGCGAGCACATGTGTGTTTGAATGTTAGTGTGTGTTTATCTGTGTGACTGAGTGCTCTATCTGTACCATTTTGTATGCGAGTGTGTGTGAGTGTATCTGACCGAATTTGTGAGAGTGTGAGTATATGTTTGAGTGTGTGCATGCTCTGGCACATGAGTGGCAGTCAGGGGACAACCTCAGATGCCAGTCCTTGCCTACCACCCTGTTTGAGATAGGGTTTCATGGCCACTGTGTACTCCAGACTAGCTGGCCTTTACACCTGTGGGGACTCTCCTGTCTCCATCTCCCATCCCACCATAAGAGCTCTGCTATTGCAAACATGTCTTGCTTTTACATGAGTTCTGGCTATCCGAACTCAGGTCCTTGTGCTTCTGTGGTCAGTGCTTTACGCATGCATTTGTTCATTTAAAAAGGGATGGTGGCACACGCCTTAACACAATGCTTGAAACAGGCAAATCTCTGTGAGTTGGAGGCCAACCCACTCTAGATAGCAAGTTCCAGGCCAGCCAGGGCTATATGGTGAGATGCTGTCTCAAAAAAAAGTAGTCCTCAGTCCAGCAAAATTGCTCAGAGAGTAAAAGTGATTGTCATGCAAGTCTGATGACCTAAGTTCAGATCCCAAAACCCATGGTGAAAGGAAAGAACTACCTCCTGAAAGTTGTCCTCTGACCTCCACATGCACACACATACACACCACACATAATAATAATGAGTAATATTAGTAACAGTGAAGGTGGGTCTTGTTAGGCAGTGCTGGNGTGGGATGGGGGATCTGTTCACNACTTCGGCCACCTCTGCAGCAATAAGAGTTATTGTCCTACAGCTGTTCTCACCAAAGCCCCATCTTTCTACTTCATGGAGATAGCACTCAAACTTTCTAAATCATCATTACAATCCAGAACAGCTAAAGGCGGGGGAGGAAGACTGTGTCTTCTATCTGGCACCTGAGCCTGTAACCAAATGAATTACAAGGTGCAGGAAGCAATATGGTACCTGACAGAGCCTGATGCCTGAGCCAGGGGCAGGGAACAAAGCTGTCCCTCACTGCCTGTTGTGGGACATTTGTACACTGTGTGAAGATGTATTGCTGTGATTGGTGTAATAAAAATCAGAATGGTCAATAGCTAGGCAGGAGGTAAAGGCAGGACTTCCAGGCAGAGAGAGCTCTGGGAAGAAGTAAGGTGGAGTCACCAGCAAGACACAGAGAGGAAGCAGGAAGTGGTAGATGGAAGAGAGTGTAGATTGATATAAATGTGTTAATTTAAGTTACAAGAGCTAATTGAGACAAGCCTAAGCGAAAGGTTGAGCTTTCATAATAAGTAATAAGTTTCCATGTCATTATTTGTGAGCTGGTGGCAGATGAAAAAGCTTGCTACATCTGCCCTCTGTCCTCCCTCTTTTTCCCCAAGTCACAGCAAAACAAAGAGACTGCTGTGGGAGTNAGGAAGTGGACAGTCCCTACTCTGGGTCAGTACACCCCTCTAAAGTCTATAAAGAAAAGTCAACATAAGATACTGATACTTTGATGATGCCTGAGGCCCCAACATGTCCCCTGGGGAACACCAGACATCTTGTTTGAGATTTGACCTTTTTTAGACAAAATGTAACAACCTTTCCCCTCTCTTTTGAGCAGGGTGAATATCGGCAAGTTTGACAGGATTTGGGATAGAGGATCATTAGTGGCTATCAATCCAGGTGACCATGATCGGTAAGTTGGTTTCTGAAAAGTTTTGCACCACGATAAGCCTCTCCACCAACACAGCAATCCAAATCAGACCAAGTCAGACTGAATTAGAAAAGTTCCCCGGGTGGTTCTCTGCGCCCATACCCCCCCCCACCCCCCAGAGAGGAGACAGGGACGGGAGACCGAAAAACCACGTGTCTGTTTTCTGGGGGCAGTTTAAATACTCTGTGGGAGTGGTCTTGAGTATCTCTTGGGGAGGAGCTGTGTTTGACGGGGCTTTCTGAGGGGCAGGGTCTGGGTAGAGAGGGGGGCTTCCATCAGAACAGTTTCTTGAGTTGTTTTGGTTTTCTTTGTGTTTACCTGAATTTGAGGAAAGATAAAGTATGTATGACGCCAGTGGTTCGGTCACTTTGCAAGCTCTGTTGCCTTGTACTGTGGTTCTCTAAGCCTCAGTTTACTCCTTCGAAACCTGAGACTATTTCTGCTAGCACCATCACTGTTGCTAACAGCTGTTGGACTCTTGTCCTGTGCCAGGCATTGTTTGGAATATTCAGTGTGTGTTAACACATTTAACTAGGCTAACAGTCCTATGACATAGATACTGTCTTGATTCCAATTTGCACATGAGAAATTTAAAGTCAAAGAGATATGTCCCATCGTAGGCAGCTAGTACCTGACAGTTAAGATTCTGACCTGCTGAGTTTTCTCAGAACTCCACATCACATGACGTCGAAGAATTGCTGTAGGAATTCAAAGAAAAGAAATATGGTGATCATATTTATACCTAGCCTTACTAGAAAGTAAAATTAAGAAAGCATGCAAGGGAAATGCAATCCCCTTTCCTGTGTAAATAATGCCACATATGTCTCTCCTTGGATTTGACAGGTTAGATACTGAAGTACTCATTAAATAGAGGCACGCTCCTAACACATGGCCAAAAAGTTCAAGCTCCATGCCAGCAATACATATTTTTTTTTATTTTAAAAAATCAGTTGCTTCATATGTAAGGCTATTGCCAAAACTAATCTTTGAAAATTAGAACATCCACACCAGAAATATACATACTTTCTTCCTTCACTGATAATCCCTCCTCTCATTTTCCTACCTACATCCCACCCGACTCTGCTTCCTCATCCAGTTTTTCTCTGCAGTGCTTGCCACTGAATGATCATTTGTATTCTGTTCCTTGCATTCAGCTTTCTAATAGCTATTTATTACACTCCCATTAGATTCTTAGATGTAAGAGGTCACGTACAACAGCAAGAAGCACCACCTCCTTCGGGCCCTATAGCCCAGGGTCATGGGTGGAGCAAATACCACTATACTTCCCCTTTTTGTCTACGTAAGAAGGTTCTAAACTTAATGCAAACTATATACAATAAGAATGATTATCAAGTATTGTCCAGGAAAAACAAAGGGTAATAACATAAGCAAAAATGAACTACAGCCAACAAGAACAACATCAAACAAGAAAGACTTGCTAAATGTCCAGAAATGTCCAGATCCTAGGTAAATGGCAAATTACTGAGATTATTTCAATAGCTGTCCTATCCTGAAGATTCTAACTGTAGTATCTAAAATGTTCTTAGCTAAGATATGAGAGGATTATAACTGTAACTATCTAGTCTTCAATTCCATCAAAGACCTGAGAGGGAACNTAATAATACCCNAGAAAACGGAAAATGCAAGCAAGCAAATTCTGAAATTCTTGTGAGANTAGACAGAGACAGCTGNCAGCATGGACAGTCACCTAAAGTTTCTCAGCATCCTTGGGGCATCCAATTTGGCTACAGGTCTGGAATATCTGACAGACCATTTCAGAAGCAGGAATTTTGAAAGACCATCTAACCCTGTCTTGGCAAGGTTCAGTAGTCACTTTTCTTTGTGTCCTGCTCATCCNGAAAGGACAGTATTCATACTGTCAGCAGTTGAGGCAAGGGCAGTTCTTTGCCCAGCAGGCCATTTTGTGCCAAGAAGAAGGCAAACTTCCAAATGGAAATGTCTCAGAAGCCCAACATTCTTCTCTTGGGATCAGATNGGGGTCAGGTGCTGGGGAAGTGGGCACAACTACTGCCATGACAATTCTGTCACCCAGCTCTTCCAAATATGCTCATCACATTTCCAGTGTATGCTCTGCATTTCCCACATGGCATTAGTGGCCTTCATCAGCTCAAAGCATCACTTGAAACTCCTTCATCTTCATAACACACTGTATTTGTGGACCACATTCAGTTCTGCAAAATGCTTACGTCAGTAGCTATTTCCTGAACCCCCTCCAGGATGTTCTTCTGTTTCTTTGGGGTTAGTCCCTTCATGGGTTTTGGTTTGCTCTATGAAAGTCCACAAGCTGGCAGGGAGAGAGCAGGATATTGAGTTCAGACTAAAGGGAAAGCAGGTTCATTGGGTTCAGCTGTTCCTGCAGTATTGGACTTGATCCACATTTAGTGCAGGTAAGGTCTCTGTAATTATTGTGACTAAATGAAGAAAATCAAGCTGTACATCAAGCAAGACAAATGCACTGTTTCCTGTATGAGCTCCTGTGTCCTTAACTGTGAAGGCCACCTTAGTGGACTCTGACCCTCTTTGTTTATAGCTAACAAGGCAAGTGACACCCAAGGGGAAGCTTACTTAGAGAATCAAGCTCTAGCTTGGCCAGAGAGTCTAGATGCTCCCTAGTCCCCTACTCTGCCTCTTCCTCCCCAACCCCCTCTCTGTATGTGTGTGTGTGTGTGAGGTCACAGGGTAAGCACACTCAAGAGCATGTTGGATATTGTTATCAGAATTAATTACTTTGAGATTTTCAATTCTTTTTTATGTGTGTGTTGTTAGTCACACCCACGTGACCTCGCATGCTTTAACTAGCCATTTCCGCACAGGTCACCCCTGGGCTCAGGTCACTTCCGGGTCCTGCGCTNGGTGCAGGCCCAGGTCACCTCCGGGCTCAGGTCACTTCCGGGTCATGTGCCGGTACATGGTCATGTGGTTTGCGAGCACCAATGACCATGCACCCTCAGCACATGCGCGAGTAGCCACGAGGACTTGAATACACATGCGCAGGCCGGCATTTAAAAAGCAGGTCCCACGTACCCTCTCTCTCCCACACATGTTCTCCACAGGCCTGTTCACTTCCCCTTCTGTCCCCCCACCCTCAGTAAAACTCTCGTTAGCGGGTTTACCGTGTTCGTGACCTTTTTCCTTGCAGAGTACTATCGACACAAATAACTATCATGTGTATGTGCATGTACACATGCACACATGGTGGATGACCATGGAGGTCAGAAGAGGGCATTGGATACCCTGGAGCTGAAGATGCAGGCGGTTGTGAGCCAACCAATGTGGATGCTANGAACCAACCTCCGGTCCTCCACAAGAGCANGTTGTGCTCTCACTGAGCCATCTCTCCAGCCCCACTTTCTGGATGTTTTTTTGAGTTGATTGAAAGTCCACATTCCAAGAGGATTGATGGCTGTTAGTTCCAGGAGACATGACTGAGCCACTCTGATGGGTCACCATCCTAGGGATAAGTTTCTTCTTACCACCTCTTAAGAACAAGAGTCACACCAGCTGTGGTGGCTCACATCTGTCATCCCAGCCCTTGAGAGGCTCAGGTAGGAAGATTGCTGTCACNCTGATGCCAGCCTAAGCTACATAGTGAGTTCCTGGCCAGCCTGGGCTATAGACGGAGACTACATTGGGGATGGGGGTGTCAGAAAGTTAAAAAGTGAAGGATTCTGCTCAAAAGATTACTTTTTTCTTTCTTTTTTTTTAATTTAAAATTTTTTTTGAAGATGTGTCTCAAGAATAAACCAAGGCTGTCCTCAAACTCATATGAAGCCCAGGCTGACCTGGAATTTGTGGTGCTCCTGCCTCAGCCTCCCAGCTGCTAAGGTTGTGGGTGTGCGTCACCACCCTTAGCATGCTTCTGCCATTTGTCTTCCCACACATCTGACTCACTGACAACACTCAGCCTTCTCAGGTCCAAGCGTCACTCAGCAGCTTTCACCATAGCCACCACAGCTGACGATCAGTCCCTCTCTGTACTTACTCAGTGTGCAAGTGGAGCCATCAGGTGGGTCTACCTCACCCTGTAGACCCAGACCTGCAGGCCCAGACCTGCTTCCTGATCAGTCTACTGCTTTATCATATTCACACCTCACTTCTGAACCAACACATGGCTGGAAGCTGTGTCACTCACTCTTTGTGGCACCCCCTAACAGACCATCCACAGCACTGGTGGTTAATGCCATATTTATAGAGCTTTGACTGTCTGTCATCTCAAACTTACCTGCACACTATTCTCATATCTCCATAAAACCAGATGAAAGGGATTCTCTTTTGCCCCTCTTCACAGGTATGTCTCTAGAGATGTCCTAGTCACATGGGATACTTGTTAACTGTCAGCATCCCAGCCCAACAGCAGACCTACTGAGTCAATCTGTGAGCGGGGCTCAAGCATCTTTCCTCCCAATGTGTGCCTTGGTACTTTTGATACCCAGTCTGCCCTGGGNGCCCCTGCCCCTGAGCACACAGGAGACCGGTGGTCCTTCAGGAAGCATCTGGACAAGGTCAACAGGTCCATTAGGACCATATCAGCCTCTGTGTGTCCTGTGGCGTCTTCATGTCTGACCTACCCTGGGAGAAGGCTTCAACTTGATTCTTCTCTTTACCATTTCCCAGCTTTGGTGGGAAGCCAGGGGCCATAATTTGTTCCATGTATTTCTTGCTTTTAAATAAGAACCCCTGGAGGCTGGAGAGGTGGCTGAGGAGTTAGGAGCACATACTGCTCTTCCAGAGGACCTAAGTTCACTTCCCAGCACCCATGTCAGGAAGCTCACAATTGCCTATAACTCCAACTCCAGGGGGAACAGAGCCCCTGGCCTCCCTGGACACCAGCACTCNTGCACATACACCCCTCCCCCCAAGCATAGACACGATTATATGTAACNAAAATAACAAATCTTTAAAAGAAGAACCCCTGCATAGTTGCATATATGTGGTGGTAAACAGGCATCCATACAGATAAAACACACACATCAAAAACAAAAAACAAAACCCTGCCTAGCATGCACAAAAATCATGTTCCCACCCTCAGCATGCCATAAATTTATGTGGTGTTGCATGGCTATAATCCCAGCACTTAGGAAGTGGAGGCAGGAGGATCAGAAATTCAAGGTCAACCTAGCCATGGTGAATTTGAGGCCAACCTGGGGCACAAGAACCAGGTCATCTTAGTTACTATTNTGTGAAGAGACACCATGAGCAAGGCAGCTTATAAAAGAAAGCATTTATTTGGGCCTTGCTTACAGTTTCAGAGGCTTAGTCTATGACCATCGTGGTGGAGACGTGGCAGCAGGTAGACAGGCAGGCACTGGAGCAGTAGCTGAGAGCTCACATCCTGATCTGCAGAAGGCAAAGAGAGAGCGAGAGAGAGAGAAGGGGGGGAGGAAAGAGAGCGACTGGGCCTATCTGTGCCTGGCATGGACCTTTGAAACCTCAAAGCCCACCCCCAGTGACACACCTCCTCCAACAAGGCCACACCTCCTAATGCTTCCCAAATAATTCCACCAACTGGGGACCAATATTCAAATCTGTGAGCCTGTGGGGGCCATTCTCCTTCAAACCACCACACAGGTTTTTATGGCTACTAGGAGAACTTCACTGCCGATAGTAATATATTGTAAATGCTGGCTTCCTTCATTGCCTCTTGCCCGCTCCAGCCTCTGTCTAGAGAAATGAAACATACTTT
>LZPO01087194.1:393592-404000 GCA_001675575.1 Neotoma lepida | reverse complement strand
TTTCTTTGTGTAGCCCCTGGCTGTCCTGGAACTTGCTCTGTAGACCAGGCTGGCCTCAAACTCACAGAAATCTGCCTGCCTCTGCCTCTGCCTCCCAAGTGCTGGTTTAAAGGTGTGGTGCTCTTTATATTTTTTTAAAGATTTATTTTGATTATCTTAATTATGTATACAAGTATATGTGTCTGTATGGATATGTGCACATGTCTATAGAGGCAAGAGCCATCAGAGCCCCAGGAATTGGAGATATAGGTAATACCTCCAATTGAGGTATTGTGAGCAAACTTGAGTCTTCTTCAAAAGAGATAAATGTGTTATCTGCTGAGCCATCTCCCAGCCCAGTTATGTTCTTTTTAAATGTCAGTAAATCAAGCATGATGAACACAACTGTAATCCCAGATCTCAGGAAGCTGAATCAAGAAGAAAGAAAGTTCCAGGCCAGCTTGAGTCTGGACCAAAGAGAAAAGCCTGTCTGAAAATAGAATTAAATAGAAATAAACCAAGAAAGTAAACAGTTCAGTTTACTTTCAGTTCAGTTGCTAGTGAACTATTAGTACATGCAATTAAAGTGTATAAAATGTGAAAAGTAGAGACTATGTTATGAAAGACTTCTTTATCCTAGAAAAGGGACTAGTTTGTACAGTGTGGTTTTTTCTGTGTGCTTTATAATAAAGACACCACCTGTAGTCCTAGCATTTGGGAGGCTGGTGCTGGAGGATCAGAAGTTCAAGACCATCCTTAGCTACATGATGAATTCAAGGCCAGCTTAATTTCCATGAGACCCAAGTCTCAGAAAACAAGAGGAGGGGGTGCTGGGAAGATAACATAGCCTGTGAAGTGCCTGTCATGCNAGCATGAAGACCTGCCTTTGGATCCCAGCACCCACATCAAAGCCAGACCTGGTCGCTCATGACTGATCCTAGCAGCTGCAGTGGAGGGGGCACAGGCAGATTCCAGAGTTTGCTGGCCAATAACGAGCTCTGGGATCACTGAGAGATCCTGTCTCAAAAGAGAGAATAGAGAGTGATACAGAAGATGTCAATATCAGCGCGCGCGCACACACACACACACACACACACACACACACGCGCACACACACAAAAAAAGATAAAGATTTTTAGCCATCAGCCCCTGGCACGCACACACATACAAAGAAATAAAGATTTTTTAGCCACAAAATCCTCAAGAGCCCTTCTAGAGGCATCCAGGATGTCCTTCACAATGTTTTAACTTGTTACTTTTCTTACTTCAGGTACAAAATGCAGCATTTGTTGCCTTGAAGAAGTTGATGCTTTTGAAGAACGACATAAAACCTGGGGAATTGACTACATTTTTGAAAAACTGTATCTCCTTACAGAAAAGTAAAAAACAGCTGGTGATGNTGGCGCACNCCTTTAATCCCAGCACTCGGNAGGCAGGGGCAGGCGGATCTCNGTGAATTTGAAGCCAGCCTGGGCTACATAGTGAGTTCTAAGGAAACTCTGTCTTGGAAAAACAAAACAAAACAAAAGTAGTCAATCCCTGTATGAATTTTTGAAAAATTAAAAATTATGTTAAGGCTTGAAAATATAAGCACTTGGATTTTTTTCTCATGCAAAATACAGATCTTTGTGCATGACTTTTTAAATTAAATCACACACAAATNTGTAACACAAAATGTTACAAGTCAATCCTTTGAAGAATGTGAATTGGTAGCAAAATATTAAATACTGTGTATCTTTTTTATAGTTAGTATGTATTTCTTCTATAACTAAAAACAAAAATATCTGTCTCTTATACACATCTAGATGTGTATAAGAGACAGACTTTAAACAATAAATAAAAATATATGAAAATTATGATCACTGAGGAAATGTAAGATTTTAATAGGGTTTGGGGTAGTCGAAATTATTTTATTAAAAATTAACTTTACTATAAATCCTAGTCTGCTTAGGTCCTGGGACCTCATCTNCACATGTTTCTCCCCTTGTATAATTTTATATTTAACAGAATCAAGAAACAAAAAAAAATTTTTTTAACTAACCTGTATGGGAAAAGTTTTTTCCCCACACTGTAAGAATAAAACCTTTAAAAAATACTTTTTCTGAGTTTGGCAACTTTTGTTTCTTTTAATTTAATCTTAACTTACATGAGTGGCTCGAGGCTGTTCATTGTGAAAGCTCAGGCTCAGAATTTGTCAGTTTTTATTAACAAGCACATTTTGTTAAATCAGACATCAATCTGTATCTCCATACCTCCTAACATCTAAGTGGTTTATATTTTTAACTCATGTTAATACAGTAATGTGTATTTTTAAAAATAGGTTAATATACATATACACACACANATATATGGGAATATTTGTGCATGTACTAAGGTAATGGTTGTTATTGGGAACACCATTAATANTGATGAAAACCATGTATATNCTCCATAGAGATTATCTTTTAAAAATTAAACTTGGAACTGGAGAGAAGGCTTAGTGGTTAAAAGCACTTACTGTTTTCCAGAGGACAGGAGTTTGGTTCTCAGTATCCATATGGCAGTTCACTGCTGTCTATTACTACCTTCAGGAGATACAACACTCTCTTCAGGCCATGGTGGGCATCAGNCATGCATGTAGTGCAATATATACATGCAGTCAAAATATTCAACACATAAGAATATAGATTTTAAATACTAACCTTTGTGTAAACCTCATTAATGCTCAATGCTGATCTCACATCCTCTCCGACAGCATTGAGGAAGCTGTCCTTGGATATCTTATGCCACTGACCTATTCAAATATCCTGATCAGATTTGCTTCTCTGAAACCTGCCTCAGTCTACAGAACGACCTTTGTAGTTGAATGAACAGTGCTGGACCACTGAGCTGGGCCAATCCAATTCTCTTTAGAGATTATTTTTTAAGCTCAAAGGTGGAAAAACAAGTTAGGTGCTCAGAGGCAAAACTAAAGGATACAGCCAGGATCTCTCTAGTTGCCATGGCCTACCCCAGAGCTGAGAAGTGGAGACACAAACAGTCGAGANGCCATGAGTGTTCCCGTCTCCCATTTTACCCTTTNAGAGCCCCGCTGCCCAGCCTAAGGAAGAAAGTCCCATGTTGTGTGATAGTTTATAGTAGATTCAATAATCTACCCTTCTATCCTATCATTCCTATATTCCCCTAAATGATAACAAACATCCATAACCCACCAAATAACCAACAGCCACCCACGCCCCAACACTTGGGAATGTGGATGTTGTTTTCTCTAGACTGCTTCCTGTTGTTTGTGGGTAAAGCAGCTTTAGGGAAGAAATTTTGAGAAAATGACTAAGTCCTGGGAGGACCAGCTATAACCTTTGTTGATAGATATCACCTGNCAAGATTCNGGAGGTCTCCCTTGATTACTCCTGATCAGTAACATTCTTGAAGGAATCCATAGCCTCTCATTTCCTGTGGGAACAAAACTTGAAAGCATTTTTGATTTCCAAATTTGACAAATCTATTTTTTTACTTCTTTCTTAAAGTTAAGGCATTCCTAAAGTATCTAGATTGGTTCAATTTAGCAGTCCTGATCATAACCATATGTCTCCCAGCAGCTGTCTCTTGCCCATCAGCCATCAAAAAATTCAAAATCGACATAATACTTTATAGGATCCAGACTCCCTGTGTATTTCCCATCTCTACATGGCTTTTTTCTTTTACTGTCTCTTCAAAGACTTTATTATTTTTAATCTATTTCTTTTTATGACTGTCTATGCCCTTTTTCTTTCTTCTTAAGCCTGTGCACATTGTAAAACACACTGTAACCTGTTTAGTTTTTTTTTTCATCTGGATCTCTTTTTACTTCATATCTCTCGTCTTTTGTTTTTCTACATGAGCAAAAAACTGCTAAGTGGAGTGGCTTGGAACCTCCACCTGTGGATTTGGTGGCAGGCTCTACCCATTTCTCAGGTCATGAAAGCCAAGCCTAAAGCTCGCAGCCCAGTTGGAGGTGTGTTTCAGAAACTGCATTCAACCTTCCTAGGTATGGAATACCAGTGCCCTACACTGTGGCAGGTATGTTTTACTTAGTTTTTTGTTTCTATTTAGTGTGGAAAATGCTGTTTACGTGCTCTGCCATACATCAGGGTTTCTTAAAGGAGCCATATTTTTTTTTCAGCTTTCTCAGGCNCTAGATGGATATTTGAGCCACACATTGGGCGCCAAAATGTTGTTGGAGGAGAAAGAATAGGTAGGGCTGGCAGGCAGAAAGAATATATAGAAGGAGATATCTGGGAAGAAAAAAGGAGAAGCAGCCAGAGAAGGAGGAGGACATCAGGGGCCAGCCATGCAGCTACACAGCCAGCCACAGAGTAAGAAGGAAAGAAAAGATACACAGAAGTAAGAAAAGGTAAAAGCCCAAAGGCAAAAGGTAGACAAGATAATTTAAGTAAAACTGGCTAGCAACAAGCCAAGCTAAGGCTGGGCATTCATAATTAAGAATAAGCCTCCAAGTGTGATTTATCTGGGAGCTGGGTGGCAGGCCCCCGGCAAAAAAAGCAAAAACACACAACATTTTGGCATACCAATCTGGTGCTTGAATTTCTATAGGGCTTGAGAAAGCTTGAGAAAAAAAAAAAGATATGGCTCCTTTAAATGTTTCTGTCTGCTTGAGAGCCCTTGAGCAGCGAGTACATTAAGTAGGAACAAAAATCTAAGTAAAAATGCNTGCCACAGTGCAAGCATCGGCATTTTAGAGCTCTAGGAAGTTTGAATACAGTTCTTGGTCACCTGCCTCTGACCNGGCTGTGGGTTTTAGGCANAAGGATGGGCNGGGCTGACAGGCAGAGAGAATTAATAGAAGGAGAAACCTAGGGGAAGGAAGAAGAAGGAACGAGAGAGGAAGGAGGAGGACATTAGGGGCCAGCTACACAGCAAGCTACAGAGTAAGAAACAGAGAAGGGTATACAGGGATACAGAAAGATAAAAGCCCAGACGCAAAAGATACACGGGATAATTTAAGTTAAGGAAAGCAGGCTAGAAACAAGCTAAGCTAAGGCCAGGCATTTATAAGTAATAATAAGCCTCCGTGTGTGATTTATTTGGGAGCTGGGTGTCAGGTCNCCCAAAAGAGCAAAAGCAAACAACAGCTGTCATCTTAGGTTGGTAGAAACACCAGACTAGAAACTGGTGGATTCCATGTGGTGGGGGCAAACTATGAAGATGATGATCACCAAGAACCCTAAACTGTGAAAGACTTAAATCTTGGGTGTGTGTTTTTGTTTTGTTTTGTTTTTTCACTTCTGAAGNTTGAAGCCTTGAATAATTGAGAAAACCTTAACTGCCAATCAAATGCTGTACTAAATCAAGTGCCATGCTTTTAATTTAGTATTTGGGCCTGGCATACAAATACCTGTCATCCCAGTGCTGGGGTGGTAGAGGCAGGAGGATCAGGAGCTCAAGGTCAGCCTCAGCCCTATAATCAGTGTGAATGTAACATGAATACACGAGACCCTGTCTCAAACAAACCAAAACAAAACTCAAACTCATTGTTAGGTTCTTGGTAGTAAATCCCTGGAGTAGATTGTGTGTCCTATGCNGCAAAGCTGTCCAGCCTGGGGCTAACATGCTAANGGTGTAGTACTGCCAGTGGCCTCACAGAGGCAGCAAAGGACTGAGAAGGCAGAAAAGGTAGGCTTAGCAGGGAGCTAGCTGCTGTATCTATCAAGAGGACACAGGTTTGGCTACAGTCAGCAATGAATTGGGGTCCTTGAATAGTTTTGAGACAATGCTGGAGCAGAGACAAGTTAGACACAATAAAGGACTCAGTGAGGTCTGTCTAGGAAGTACTTTCAAGAGGTAACACCTCATAGCAAGGTCAGGTCTGCAAATGTCAGGCTCCATGTGGGAACCACCAGCCACGTTAGCTTATCTGAACTGGGTGCACCCTGAGTGTAAAACACACCAGATTTGACTTAGTACCTAAAATGAGTATAAAATATCTCTTTCATATGTTTGAGTGATTACAAGTCCAAATGATGGGTTAAAGTATACAACTAAATTAATTTCATTTTCTTTTAACTTTTAAAAATGGAGCTACAAGGAAATTATTTGAAAACGTGGGTTTCTTACATTTCTGTTGGACAAGACTGGTTCTGAAAATAGTCCAGTTTTTGTATCTTGAATGTATTTCCCAGTTTAAAAATTATTTCTGANTTGCTGGGCAGATGGCTGAACAGTGAGAAGAACTTCTGGCTCTTGCAGAAGTCCTGGGTTCAATTCCCAGTACTCATACAGCAGCTTACAACCGCCCATAACTCCAGTTTCAGGAATCTTGACAGCCTCTTCTGATAGCCTAGGGCACCGGGCATGCATGTGATACATACACATAATATATAGAAAACCACTTATACACATAAAATAAAATAAACTTTTTTTTTTGAGACAGGGTTTTTCTGTGTAGCTTTGGCGCCTTTCCTGGAACTCACTTGGTAGCCCAGGCTGGCCTCGAATTCACAGAGATCTGCCTGCCTCTGCCTCCTGAGTGCTGGGATTAAAGGCGTGCACCACCACTGCCCGGCCAAATAAACATTTTTTATTAATTCTGAGGGGCTGAAGAGATTGCTCAGTAGTTAAACACACTGGTTGCTCAGTCTTGAGGCCCTGCATTTGAATCTCACCAGCCACACATCAAGTGGCTCACAACTGCCTATAATTCCAGCTCCCAGATATCTACCCCCCTCTTCTGGACTCCAAGAGCTCACACACAGACATGTGCACATACACTCACACAGATACACACATGCACACACACAAATAAAAATGAATAAATCTTTAAATTTACCATTAAAAGAATTTCTGTAAGATATGGTTTCAGTTGGATTCTTATTTAGAATGGAAATGCATTCTGAAATCATAGCATCAGCTTGGTTATTCTGTTCTAATGCTCAATCTCTGAGACATGTAACACTTGATAAAATGTTTTCCTCTGCCTTCCTTAGAATCTCTCCTGAAGACTGTTAGCAAAGGATTGAGTCCTCCATTTTCCTGGAAGTCTATGAAACAAGAGTGTAACCAATCATGATCATGTCTTGTAAACAAGCAGGAATAATAAATTCCTAAATATGGAGAGATGAACATCATAATGGATTCCTGAAGATTATAGTGACCATAACTTTAAGGATGTTCTAAGATATGTGGATCACCTTTACCTTCAAGTTTTAAATATTTCTTATAATTATTTATATGCGTGTATGTTTGTGTGAATGTATGCCACATGTGTGCAAGTACATGGAGTCAGAAGGGGACACTGGATTCCCTGGGGCTGGAGTTACAGGTGGTTGTGGACCACCCAATGTGGGTGTTGGGAACTGTCCTCTAGAAGGGCAGCAAGCGGTCTTTATTTACCACAGAGCCATCTCTTCATTCCCTTGACTTTCACTCTTACCTGAGACTGGAAGACATTGTGTGAAGGAATCACTGGCTCTTACCTGTACATTATAACCCCCTCCACAGCTCCCTGCCGCCCTCACCCTGGACTCACCCTGGACTGTTAAGCCTTTGGCAAGGAGACTCAAGTATTTGTCCTATAGAACCATATTTGATGATCAGTGTGAGGTAGTGAGAGACCCTGTAGTCAAACCACNTGGCTTCCAATCATAGCCTAGCCATTCTTTATCCAAGCCACCCCAATTGTCCATGAGGCTTGAATAAAACAATGCATGAGGCCGCTTAAAAGAAGGCAGGCATGGAGTAAATTCTATAGTAATTGCTATTAACAGGTTTTTTGTTGTTTATTTTTTGTTTGTTTTCATTTGTTTACTTGAGACCGGTTCTTGGTATGTAGCTCTAGCTGGCCTGGAACCCACTATGTAGGCCACCATGCGAGGCAACTAGTATCTTTTAAATATTCCTTCCACACAAACCAATTTCACAAGTATTCTTTTGTTTGTTTTGTTTGTTTATTTTGTTTTGGGGGTTGCGGGGGTGGGTGGGCAGAACGGGAGGGTTGAGACACTGTGTGTAGCCNAGGCTGACCTCTAGCCGCTAGTTTCTGGCTCCTGAGTGCTGGGATTTCAGCTGCCATACCCGGCGCTGAGTGTTAGGTATCTACCTTCTCACAAGTGTGATAAAACACACCAAGGAAGTATGCACACCTGCCTCACCCTCTGGAAGTTACCTTCTTTCATGTATCTCTCTCCTCAGAAAAGTTACAATAAACCGAGACTAGAAGCGTGTCTTATCCCTGCCCAGCACCCAGCCCAGCTGACTGGCAGCTCTTCTGGGCATCAGCNTTGGGAGACTAGGTTCTGGTGCTCGCCTTGTCACTTACAGCCTAACAGGGAACGACCCACCCGTTCTCCCGAGGTGTGGCTCATCTCTAAAACCGGGATCGCTCACCCATGGCGTGATGATGCCAGGTCTGCGCACGGCGCATGCGAACGACTGCGGCATGTGCCCGCCGGGGGGCAGCAGCGCGCACCGGTCAGCCCGCGGCGTCCCACGTCAGAGCGGATGCCCCGCCCCGTGACCGTGACCGTGACCGTGACCGAGGGCTGCGCAGGAGCCGCGGCGCGGCGGGAGCGATGGGGGAGGAGGCGGCGAGGGTGCGGCCCGAGCTGGTGCGCGAGGCGGAGGTCAGCCTGCTGGAGTGCAAGGTGTGCTTCGAGAGGTTCGGCCACCGGCAGCAGCGGCGCCCGCGCAACCTGCCCTGTGGCCACGTGGTCTGCCTGGCCTGCGTGGCCGCCCTCGCGCACCCGCGGACGCTGGCCCTCGAATGTCCCTTCTGCCGGCGGGGCTGCCGAGCCTGTGACACCAGCGATTGCTTGCCGGTGTTGCACCTTCTGGAGCTCCTGGGCTCCACTCTTCACGCGTCCCCAGCCGCCCTCAGCGCCGCCCCTTGCGCGCCCGGGGTGCTCACCTGTCATCACGCTTTTGGCGGGTGGGGGACCCTGGTGAACCCCACCGGGCTTGCACTGTGCCCCAAGACCGGACGGGTCGTGGTCGTGCACGACGGTAAGAGGCGGGTCAAGATCTTTGACTNCGGAGGAGGAGGTGCACACCAGTTTGGAGAGAAGGGAGACGCAGCACATGACGTGAAGTACCCACTGGATGTTGCCGTCACCAACGACTGCCACGTGGTTGTCACCGACGCTGGCGACCGCTCCCTCAAAGTGTTTGATTTCTTTGGCCAGATCAAACTGGTTGTGGGAAAGCAGTTTTCCCTGCCTTGGGGTGTGGAGATCACTCCTCAGAACCAGGTCCTGGTGACTGACGCAGAGGCAGGGACCTTGCACCTTCTGGAAGTGGATTTCCCCGAAGGGGTCCTTCGAAGGACTGAGAGGTTGCAAGCTCAGCTGTGCAGTCCCCGTGGGGTGGCTGTGTCTTGGCTCACCGGGGCCATCGCGGTCCTAGAGCACCCCTGGGCCTTGGGGACAGCAGGCAACAACACAAGGGTGAAGGTGTTCAACTCCACTATGCAGCTGATTGGCCAGGTGGATAGCTTCGGCCTGAACCTCCTCTTTCCCTCTAAAGTAACTGCCTCAGCTGTGGCCTTCGATCACCAGGGAAATGTGATTGTTGCAGACACCTCTGGGCCAGCCATCATATGCTTGGGAAAACCTGAGGAGTTTCCAGCCCTGAAGCCCATGGTCACTCACGGTCTTTCTNGTCCTGTGGCACTGGCCTTCACCAAGGAGAATTCTCTTCTTGTACTGGATACTGCATCCCATTCTATAAAAGTCTTTAAAGTGATGGAGGGTAATGGGGGGTGATGGGGATCCTGGGGCCTGGAGTCAGAAGTCCTTAGGACTTCTGGAGTCAGTGTCATTAGGAGTGAATTGCACCCTGGATGGNTCACTGTCACTCACCCATCCAAGCAGAAATAATGGTAACTGCCTGGCAGAAGTACTGGATTTGAGGCAGTTACTAAAGACTAGTGATTGCATTTGTCATTTTGTGAATACCTATCCCAGTGTTAAGAAATTTGCAAATCTTAGCTCATTTGCTCCTTAACACACACAGAGATGTCANTTCTATTAGTCGCATTTTAGAGATGAGAAAACAGATCCAGAGAATTTAATAATAATATGATTTCTTCGAGTCGTGTTTACTGGGACAGTCTCATTTGAACTCAATTCTGACTCCAATCCCCCTACAAGTAGCTAACTGGTTAGGTGCACAAAGACACAGAAGAAAGAGGTCTCCATGGGGTTTTTCAGGAGAAAAAGAATTTTGTGTGGGTGTTAGTCACCTTCAGCTGGGAGCTCCCCAGATGGCAGAGTAGGTAGATGATTACTGATCCCAAGACTTGAACGAGAAACCCAGATGAACTCTTTCCTTAGAAGGCAAAGGTTGCCTAGTTGGTTGGTAGTGTGTGCCAATAGTCCCAGCACTTGGGAAGATCTGGAGTTCAGTGCCATCTACAGCTTCCTAGTTTGAGGCTAGACTGGGCTACATAGTGAACACT
>LZPO01087194.1:326588-339483 GCA_001675575.1 Neotoma lepida | reverse complement strand
ACCTCTGGTGTCCTTGTTTTTTTAAGACAGATTCTCTCACTTTTACCTGGAGTTTCTGAGTTGGCTTGACTGGTTGGCTAGTGATCCACAGGGATCTGCCTGTCTCTGCCTCTGTAGCACTGGGATTAACAAACATATACCACCATTCCTGGCCTTTTTACAAGGGTTCTTAGCATCAAACTCAGGTCTTCATGCTTTCATGGCCAGCATTTTACTGGCCATCTTCCCAGTTCCTAGAGACATTATTAGTATTCTATTGCCCCATCATAGATTACCATAAATTTAATGGCTTAAAATTACATGGTTATTGTCTCTCAGCTCAAAGTCCAGGCATTGTATGCCTGCCCTCTCTCCTTANATCCCCATGAAGCTGAAATTAAGAGGTAACTGGGCTGGATTCTTGACTCAACCCTGAACTTAACTAAGGAACCTTCACTTCCAACCTCATTTAAGTTGTTGGCTGGGAACATAAAGGAGCTGGGTTTCTAGTTGCCATAGGACCAAGGTGTCTGTGTTCTTGGTGGCTGTTGGCTAAGGACTGCTTAGGGAGGTTGCTTACAGGCCCTTGGCTTGTGGCCACCTCCAACTTCAAAGCCAGCAGTGAAGAAACTTCCTGGTGTTCAATCTTTTTCATGCTCCCAATCTCCTTTTATAAGCCTAGAGCTTTGATATGGTCCACATGATTGCATTCTGGCTCATGCAGATACTCTCCTTTCTTAAAGGCACATGCATGACTTGACCACTGGAGTGCACAGAGCACACTGGATTCAAAGCAGTGGATTATGCTGTGTGCATATGCTGAGGGCCAGGAATCTTAGGTAACACCCATAGAGCCCAAATCCTTTGAGGGCTGGAAGTGAATAGAGAATGTTCTAGAACCTAGCACAGTGCCTTGCCATTGATAGAGCTCAACTAAGGCTATTGTTCTGGAAAAAGACATCTCTACCATTCTATTTAAAATAGCCTCTCACTCCTGCCACTCAATGTCCCCTCATTTTCTTTATTCTCAGCACTTATCACAATCTGACATGTAATTGCCCCTTACCCAGATGCATAGAATCAGAAATGCTACAGGTTCAAGTCTGTAATATTTCTATGTGAAGAATTGAGTATCTTGGCTGTGACCCATATATGACACGTTTTATGCAGAGAACTGAAAGGTAACTAACTGTATGTAATATTTTAAGATAATTTTGTTCATGAAACAAAATTTCATGGTGTGAAATCATCACTGTGGTGTCATGTTGATGCTTGAAGAGCTTAATAAGTCACAACATTTTGGATTTGCATATGTTATATATATATATATATATATGATATGCTATATAAATATGTTTTTGCTCACTATCTGACTTCCCAGAATTCAATGGAAGCCTTTTTGAGGCATGGACCTTTCCTAGTTTATTCACTTATGTCCCCAGTATTTANACTAGTGCTTGCCATGCAATAAACACCAAATAACTAATATTTAGTAAGAGCAGGGGGAGATGGCTCAGTGGATAAAGTGCTTGCCACACAAACATGAGAACCTCAGATCTCCAAACTCATGTGAAGCCTAGAACTTGTGAAAGAGCCTGAAACAGTAGTACATGTGTTTGTAATCCCATGCATGCTGCCCACAGAGGCCAGGGAAGAGAGTCAGAACCCCTCAGATGGAAGGAGTTAGGCTGAGCTTGAAGCTTCCAAAACTGTACACTAAATAAATATTTGTTCTTCATCAGGCATCTAGCCTCTGGTTTTTTGTTATAGCAACCAAAAGCAAGCCTTGAAATCACATACCTTCACCTTTCATACAAGATTTTAAACCCCCTTCATTATTCCAATGAGCTAATCACATGGCAACTAAAACTGCTATGGCTCCCATCCCCTACCTGGACTCTATTTTCATTTATTTACCTTGTACTTTGTACCATAGGTTGAATATGGTTTCATTGTATTCCCCCCAAAGGTTCAAGTGCTCAAAATGTGGCAGTGTTGAGGTAGCAGATCCCCAGGTAGATTAGGGCTGTGCATGCCTCAATGACCCCATAACTTGCATTTATGTGTGTGTGTGTGTGTGTGTGTGTGTGTGTGTGTGTGTGTATAACTCAGTGGTTAAGAGCTCTTGTTGCCCTAGCAAAGGACCTAAGTTTGATTCTTAGCACCCACACCAGTCAGGTCACAGCCACCTGAGTCCATCCAGCTCCAGGGGATGATACCCTCTTCGGTCCTCATCTACACACACTGGTACACACATACATATCCATAACAAGAACAAAAAGAATATCAAGCCTACCCATATCTACAGAGTCTGTAAAATCTCCATCAAAATACCCACAGCCTTTTTTATTCTCNAGAAACTGAAAGTTTNATCCTCAACTTCACATGGAAGTACAGAGGCTTCAAGTGTCATGACAATATTTGGAAAAGAAAAACAAGATTGGATGATGGACTCTCTGATGTCAAACTCACTTTTGGCAGTGGCCATGTCAGAGGAGTAGCAAATGGTGATTGAAGTTCAATTGACATACTTTTCTTTGGTTTGGTTTGGTTGATGATCAAAGGTGATGATTAATTCCTTGTACCCATTCCTGACCTCAATCTTCTGATATAAGAAACTANTGATGAATGGGTGTATACTCTGAAGATTCAAAGTTCAGCTGACTGTCAGCCCACCAGGAAGAAACTCTCTGATGGGTGAATTTCATTTAGGCAAGGCCATGGGACTATAGACCTGGAATGCCTTTTGCTTCTGCTGTGCCTTTACATGTCTGTTGTGGCTATCTTTCTCTGGTACCTGGCTGGGGGTGAATGGGTGTGGGGAGATCCTCATTGCTTGTGATGTAGTGTATTTATCTCATGGAAGCATCCCATTCTACTGGGTATTTTTACTTGTGGATTGTCATGAGATGACTCCTTCCTAAATTGCACTGACTAATTGATAATAATAATGATAGCTTATACAGAGTTTTGATGAATAAAAAATAAATACAAGGATGTTTCACAGCTAAGGCCTATGAGTTTCACGTAAGGAGCTGCTTTAGATCACAGCTCAGGTTAATGATTAAGAAGAACAATTGGGTCCCCAGGAGCCAGGCTGGCTCTTAATGCTGAAAAGATGCTGTCATGGGTTTTGGTGTGCACCATTAGCTGAAACAAAACTTCAAAGTAACTTCAGGTTAGATTAGATGCTTTGCTAATAGTTTTAAGATAAATAACCCCAGAAAATAATCTAAAGTTCACAAGGACACATAGCTGAGTTGTCTGATTCATTAGGCTAGGGTTGAAAATACCAAACAGCCTAATTGTTGCTCGCTGATGTACTTTTCTTGCTNGGTCTCGTTGATGATCAAAGATGATGATTAATTCCTTGTACTCATTTCTGACCTCA
Source organism: Neotoma lepida (assembly GCA_001675575.1). Taxonomy (NCBI): domain Eukaryota; kingdom Metazoa; phylum Chordata; class Mammalia; order Rodentia; family Cricetidae; genus Neotoma; species Neotoma lepida. Next base: position 336,113 of record LZPO01087194.1, on the reverse strand, counting down.
GTCTTCNGATATAAGAAANTATTGATGAATGGGTGTATACCCTGATGATTCAAAGTTCAGCTGACTGGCTGTTTTTTTATGTATAAAAGTTTAGGTTTCTGACTTTTTAAAAATTCCTTATAAGATTACCTTTCAAGATAGATAACTAAGTGATTGATTCTTTCTTTGTAAACTGCAATTTGCAGCCTGCCAACAAAAGAGTTGGCTGAGAAAAAATGCTCCTTGCTTGCTTATGATTCTATTAATCTGTGACAAGTTACTTAGATGTATTGTGTGTAGATTATCAGGATGACTCTGTTTTTAATCATGTAAGGGAGATGAAAAACATGTTTTTACCTGTATTCATCATAATCATTTACTTGCAAAATGGAATATAACCTCATTGTGATCCCTGTATTGCCTGAAAGATTTTATTGGGGTANATAAGCTGTAGAGGGAGAGAGGAGGACAGAAGAAGAACAGAACAGAGAATAAAGAAGGAAACCATCAAGAGAGCATGTGAATGTCTTTTTCCCTAACTCCCTCAGATAGAAATGTCCANTATGCACCGATGCTGTGGATTTCCCTTTGAGCCTTGTGCTGCCTGGAGGCTGGTCCACTCAGTGGCAATACACTATAAAGTGTGGTACTCACAGCAGTGTGGTGTTANTGTCAGGAAAAGCATATAGACAGTGGATAAACTGAGAAACAAATCCTCACATCTATGGCCAATCGATTTGTATCAAGGATGCTGTGGTAGTTTGGATGTAATTGGCCCTCATAAGTTCATAGGGAGTGGCACTATTAGGAGTTGTGACCTTGTTGGAGGAAGTATGTCACTGTTGGGGCAGGCTTTGAGGTTTTCTATGCTCAAGCTATACCCAGTGTCACAGTTGCTTCTGCTGCCTGTGGATCAAGATGTAGAACTCTCAGCTCCTTCTCCAGCACCATGTCTGCCTGCACACTGCCATGTCCCCCACGATGATAATGGACTAAACCTTTGAAACTGTAAGCTAACCCAATTAAATGTTTTTCTTTATAAAAGTTGCTGTGGTCATGGTGTCTCTTCACAGCAGTAGAAACCCTAACTAAGACAGATGCCAAGATGACACAATGGGAAGAATGCCCCATAAATATTCCTGAGACAACTGGATACCCACATGCAAGAAAACAGAGTTGGACCCCTGTTGTGTTTGTTTCTGCTCTTTTGGAGGGGAGGGCGCCACCCAGCTCCCAAATAAATACACACATGGAGGTTTAGTCTTAACTATGAATGCCCAGGCTTAGTTTGGCTTAGTTTCTTGCCAGCTTTTCTTAAATTATCATGTCTTCCTTTTGCCTCTGGGCTTTTCCCATTCTCTTACTTCTGTAAATCTTACTCTTACTCCATGACTTGCTGTGTAGCTGGGTGGCTGGCCTCGGGAGTCCTCCTCCTCCTCTGGCTCCTCCTTCTTCCCCTTTTCCCCAGATTTCTCCTTCTATTTATTCTCTCTCCCTGCCAGCCCCACCTATTTCTCTCCTGCCTTGCTATTGGCCAATTCTTTCTTTTTTTTTTAAGATTTATTTATTATGTATACAGAAGAGGGCACCAGATCTCATTACAGATGGTTGTGAGCCACCATGTGGTTGCTGGGAATTGAACTCAGGACCTCTGGAAGAACAGTCNGTGCTCTTAACCTCTGAGCCATCTCTCCAGCCCCTTGGCCAATTCTTTATTAGACCATCAGGTGTTTTACATTGGCACAGTAACACAGCTTCACAGAGTTAAACAAATGCAACATAAACAAAAATAACACACCTTAAAATAATATTCTCCAACAGACCCCCATGAGGAAGAATGAATTAACTATAAGAGCTAAAAATATGACCCTTGTGATATAAAGCATGGGCTGGGAATTGGATTCTTAGCCATCTCATGAAAAGCACAGTCAACAAAGGCAAAAAATAGAAAACTGGACTTCATAGAATTGAATGTTTGTGTATCAATGAACATTATCAATAAGGAGGAAAGACAACATACACTACAGTATATATATGTACATATATATACATATATACACAAATACATATGACTTGATTATATATGACTTGAATATATATGAATATATATTGAATAGAATATATATGACTTGAAAATTTATTTGGTAAATGTCCAGTATCTAGAATTTGNAAATACTTCTTTAAGATTTATTTTATTTTATGTTATTATGTATGAATGTTCTCCTTGCTGTACCATACTAAGACTCACAATTTAACAACAAAAATCACACCTATTTTAAAAATACANGGAGGGGATGTGGTGGTTTGAATAGCAATAGACCTCACAGTTTCATATATTTGAGTACTTGGTCTCCAGATGGTAGACTTTATGAAAAGATTAGGAGGTGTGGCCTTGTTGGGGGAGGTGTGTCACTGGGGGTGAGCTCTAAGGTTTCAAAAGCCCACACCATTTCCAGTCTTCCAGTCTCTCTGTCTCTCTCTCTCTCTCTGATTTGTGTTTGTAGATCAGATTCAAGCTCCCAGCTACTGCTCCAGTGCCATTCCTGCCTGTCTGCCACCATGGTCACAGTCTGACCCTCTCAAACTGTAAGCCCCTAGTCAACTCTTTCTTCTATAAGTTGCCTTGGTCATGGTGTCTCATCAGAGCAGTAGTTCAGTGACTAAGACAGGGGCCATTGATATGGATCATCTCGTAAAGGTGCCTGTTGCTAAGCCTGACGATCTGAATTCTATTTGTGGGTCCCACATAGTGGCAGGAGAATGCTAGTTCCTGTCCTTTGACCTCCACACATGTGCTGTGTGGTATAGATGCATGTGCAACCACACACATACCAAAAAAATGTAATAATTTTTAAAAAATACACAAAGGACTTGAATAGGTGTTTTCCCCAAAGAAGATATACCATTTGCTAACATTAAGCTAAGGGGCTAGGGAGATCACTCAGTGTATAAAATGCTTGCTGTGCAAGCATGAGGACTTGGATCTCCAGCACCCACATGAAAAGATGGGTATAGTAGTGTGGACCTGTAATTCCAGACCCAGTGGCACAGCAATGGGAGGATTACTGGAGCTTGGTGACCAGGAAGCCTTGTCAGTTTAGAGAGAGACCCTGATTAAAAAACAATAAGGTGGAAAGTGACAGAGGAAAACACCCTATGTCAACCTCTGGCCTCCACATGCAGACACACACATTTATATTTGCACCCACACCCACACATGCATGCACACAAACATGTATACATGTATATGCTAAAGCGATCAATGACACTGTCCTTAGGAAAATACAAATTAAGTGGCCGGGATGTATCGCAGTGGGTGGAGTGCTTGTCCAGCAGGCACGGAGCTCTGGATTCAATTCCTGGCACTGTGTAGAACTGAGCATGGTGGTGCATACTTCTAATGGTAGCACCCTAGACATGAGACAGTAGGAGCAAAAACAAGTCATTTTCAGCTAGAGTGAGTTTGAGGCTAGCCTGGCCCACACCAGACCTTGCCTCAAACATAAATAAATAAATAGATAAATAAATAAATAAGTATTCTTAGGAAAAGAAAGAAAATACAAATCAAAATGATGAGATACTTCACACCCATTATAATGGGCATAAAACTAAACAAAACAGAAAATACTGATGAAAAAATCCAGAATGGAGACCCTCAAACATTACTTATAGGAATGTAAAATGTTATTGCTCTTGTATAAAACAGTTGGTGATTCCTCAAAAGATTAAAGGTAGAGTTTCTGTAAGTATTTAATAAGCCTAGGCATTCTAGGCATATACTCAGAATTGAAAACATTATCTCAGACAGATACTTGTTCACCACAACCAAAAAAAACTGTAAAATATGCAGATGTCAATCTGCAGAGGACTGGATAAATAAGATGTGATATATACAGGCAGAGGGATATCATTCGGCCGTGACAAGAAAGGAAGTGGGGAGTGCAGCACAGTGCCGCTGTTCTTACTTAGTGTGCGTGAGGCCTTGGGTTCCAGCCTTGCTCAAATCCATTCCCTCCTCCCTAAGGTCCCAACAACAAACCAAAGAAGAATGCCATCAAAATTCCCCTGGGACATCAATGAGGACAGCTTCTGGGAGTCAATTCTCCCCTTTTATCGTGGGTTCTGGAGAACTCAGGTCACCATGGCTGCAGCACAAGTGTCTTTACCAGAACNGTCTGCTAGCCTGATAAAAATATTCATGAGGCGTTGACCTTCAGCTGTAAGAGTCTTATTAACACTCACCACAAAGTGCTCCTGGAAGCACTCCTCCAAATTACAAAATGTGTTTGCTGAGTGAGAGGAGAAATTTTTCTCCACTGAAACAGTGGCTGCTCTGGTGTACTGCCAACTCCCCCAGAAACTACGAAGATGGACGCTGTTAGAATTTTCCATGGACCNTGAATGATGACAATTAAAAATAAAAGGACACAAGTCAAAGCATTTTCCTAGTCATTAAAACTAACTCTGCCTAGGACATTGCCAATATTATTCAGATGCCAGCCAACAAATAACAAAGCAGCCAACCCTGCTAGCATCTATTTTTCTTGCATGCTCTTGCCAACACCTGCCCTTTGAGTGTTTCATCTTGCTTGCGAAGACAGTTCTCATGCTGGCTGTGGGATCCAGTGTTGGGCCGAAGACTTCTGAGGCTCCCCACCCCAGTCACACTTGATGTACTAAGGGTCATCTGTTCCATGTGAAGGGGGCACTAACTGGGACACCCTTACTTTTTCTTGATGCACACTGATTTTCACTGTTACAATTTTAAGGCAGGTTTCATAAAGCGTAGGCTGGCTTCAAGTTCACTCTATAGCTGAAGCTGGTTTTGACTCCTGATCCTCCTGCAACCACCCTCCAAGTGCTAAGATGAGAGGTGTACACTACTATGTCCAGCTTTGCTTCTGATGTCTACGCTTCAGCATCTTTCAGTAGGTTTCAGGGGAATTAGTGGTTGCCCAAGAAACTAGAGATTTATTTCATATTTAAGACATATTTTTTTCACACTGGGGATATAGNTCAGGGATCTGGCACTTGCCTAGCATATACAAGGCCCTGGGTTCAATCTCCAATATCACAAACATAGCCTCCATTTCTGTATATTTGTTACTNTTTTTGTAACAGGGTTGTTGAGTTGGAATAGGGACAAATGCNTTGCCGGTCACATTGAGCTCCTTATTAATTGTTCCTGTTGGGTTAAAATGACCCCTGAAGTGTGAATGCCACCACAGAACTAGATGGGTGTTGGGTACTGAGCTGTGTTTGTCCAAAGTTAATATGCTGAAGTCCTAATTCCTAACACCCCAGAACCTATTCTCTTTGGAAATAGAGTCTTTAAAGTTGAAATTGACTTAAAACTAGCTTATTAGAGCAGGCCCTCATCTGATAAGATGAAGTCCTTCACCAANAGGAAATACAGACACACAGAGGAGAGAACAACAGAACGAAGGGAGAGGGCNGCCATTTGCAATCCAGTAAAGAGGCTTAAAAAGAAACTAACANGTCAGACACCTTGACCTGGGCTNTCTAGCCTCCAGAACCCTGAGACAATGGTTTTCTGTTGAAGCTACACTGCCTGAGGCACTTGGCCATGGCAGGACAATGGGTAAATGCAACAAGCAAAGAGCTTCTGGAGGAAGTGCGAGTTCAGGAAAAGATAGAAGAAGCAGTGAGGAGAGGGTCATCTGGCCACAGTGTAAGTAGGACATCTGAGGAATAAGAGAAACAGAAGGATGGGTAGGACGGCTTCAGGTTGTAACCTGTGTCTGGCAGCCCCTGAGGGAATTCTGCCTGTTAGAGAAGTCCTTCCTCCTGGCTCTAACACCCTGGTCACACTCAGGACTTAGCTGAAGAGGCTCCAGGCCACGTGACTGGACATGAAACAGCAACAGACTTACCTACAGGCTGGGCTGGCAGCCATTCATGATCCCCACAGTGTGTTCTGTTGATGGGGACCCAGGCAGCTATCTCTACCACCGTTGTTGTGTGGGATGAAAGACAGAGGGCNTGCCTCAGGCCTTTCCCTTCCCAGGGCCCCTTCTCTTCCCTGCCTTCCGTAGAACGAATGCTCANTGAGAATCCACAGAACCCAGCATGGGCTGGGGTGTCACACAACATTGGAAAGTGAGGCAGGGAAACCTTACCCTGTAGGGCTTGATGGAACATGCCTATAATCCAGCTTTTGAGAGGCTGAGGCAGAAGGTCAACCTGGGATGCAGAGTTCAAAGTCATCCTGGGATACATAGCAAACCCAAATACCAACAATGCAAAACAATAAAGTAGAGCTACAGATACCGCCACACCAAGGAATACTGGAAACACACCATGGTGTTGGTGTCAATCCGGCTCTTACTACCCTTGTCTTGACTCTCAGTGACAACTGCAGTGAACTTTAGCCCTTCCAGAGAACCATATAACCACCACACACATACACACACACACACACACACACACACACACATACCAGAGTCATTGTACAAATAAAATAAAACACGTACATTTTTGGGTTTTTTTTTGTGTTTGTTTGTTTGGGTTTTTTTAAGACAGGTTTTCTCTGTGTAACTTTGGAGCCTTTCCTGGAACCCAGGCTGGCCTCAAACTCACAGAGATCCACCTGCCTCTGCCTCCCAAGTGCTGGGATTAAAATGTGCGCCACCACCGCCGCCTGGCTAGCACGTATACATTTAAAACATAATATTTGACTCAGATGTAGTGGCACACACTTGTAATCCCAGCACTCAGGAAGTTGAGGCAGGAGAATTNTAAGGTTTATATCTAATCTGAATTACATTCCAAGACAGTATCNCAGGAATACCANCAAAACCAGGCAGGGTGATGCATGTCTTTAATCCCAGCACTCAAAAGAGAGAGGCAGGCAGATCTCTGTGAGTTTGAGGCCAGCCTGGTCTACAGAGCGAGTTCCAGGCCAGCTAGGACAATGTAGTGAGACCTTGTCAAAANACAAAAACTCAAAACATCAGCAAACTACAAGCAGTATAAAGTTAGAAAACAAACAGGCATAAAGCTAGAATCCCCCCAAAACCCCACGACGTAAGTCAATGTAGAGGCGATTTCCTGCCTCCACCCCACTCTGGAGAACACTGGCNTCCTGGACAAAGGCTGGAAAACAACACAACGTCCGGGTTCCNGCACTTTCTGTGGCTTCATTTCAGTCTTCTACGTCTACCTTTTGATTTCACTTCTCTTTCTCTCAACATGATCTTTCACATCTTTGTACACACCATTCCCTTTCTACAATGCTCTTCCAGGTCCTGCCTTGCCGACTGGCTCCTGGTCATGCCAGGTCAGTGGTGACAGCTCAGGTCCATGGAGGGACCATGGCAGGATTCAAGTTGAAAATCTTATCGGCTCTCACAGTTTCTTCTTCCTAGGGCTGACTGCCTTCAGAGCTTTCTTCCCGGCTGTACTTTCTCTTTGCATAGCTACATTCCTACTCCAGAGAAGGAATTTCTGTTTTGTTTATGATTGTCACCCTAGCAACTATCNTGGGAACTCGGTCTTAGGGTTCACGGGGCATTCAGCTGAGTTTGATGGGTGAATGGGACTGCTACATGGACTCTGTGTGTAAAAGGCCCCTAGACATTTTCAACAGGAGATTGCTCTGAATGTACTGAATAGTTACGACGTGCTGTGGTTTCTGCTAGCATGTGTATACATCTCATACACAGAAATGTATGTTGAATTATTTCCCAACAGTGGCTATGCATTTTTTTAATTTCTGGTTTGTAATTCATGAAAAGATGAACTACAACGCAACCAATTAGGAGACAGAGCTGAGAAAATGGTATGTGTAAACGCACAGCCAGAGTTTCTTACCATGACCCATTTTTGTGACAGTAGAAGCTGAGATTGGCATTGTCGTCTGCTTTGCACTACTGGAGCAGAATAGCCAGAGCTGAGCAATTACTAAAGGACGGGGGTTTCTTTCTCACAGTCATGGAGGCCGGGAAGCTGAGGGCTGTGGGTCCCATGCTTGTTGAGCTTTACTTGTGTGTCATCCTATGGTAAGAAGTGGAAAGGAAAGAAAACTGGAGGTGAGGAGGGGGAAGGAGGAAAAGAAGAAGAAAGAAAGAGGAGAGGAGATGAGAAAAGAGAGATGGGGAACAGAATGGAGGAAAGAGCAGGGGATAAAAAAGAGAGAGAGACAGAGTTAGAGAGAAAGAGAGACACAGCTTGTGAGGCCAAGGACGTGGCTCAGCTGGTAAAGGTGCTTGCCCACAAGCCTAATGATCAGGATTCAACCCCTGTAATCCACAGGATGGAAGGATGCAATTTGTGACTCCCACACGTTGTCCTTCCTCTCCTTCACACACACACACACACACGCACGCACGCACGCACAAAAAATAAAAATGTATTTTCAAGCAGTTTTTGATAATTGTCCTCACTCACACAGAATCACACTTTGGGGAAGAAAAAAAAAGACGTGACTAAAAATAGCTAAAGGAATACTTACAAGATGTACTTCATCATTGTGGGTAGACAGTTGAGGGCTGAGACAAGTGCCCTGAATTACTGCATGAGCGTCTAGAGAACAGACATTTGGAGAGTCCTTTTGCCTACACATTGGGCCTTTTTAGACTGATTTGTTGGGAGATCAGGAGCTGAGCTGATTAAGTCCTTGGGTTTTATCTCAGAACAGGTGGGCAAGGGCTGTGCATCTCCAGCACTGGGGCAAGTCACAGGGCCTTGTGGGAACGAGGGCCAAATACAGACAGAATGTCTGCTTACACACCATCCTCAGTAGAGAGCCAGTGGAGGGCTCCTCTCAGGCAACCTTTGCTCTAGTTCATTACAGGAAATGACTCCAGAGTGTGCCAACAGAAAGACATCGATCAATTGTTACTCAGTTCAGGTTAATCCTACGGAGTGAAGACAAAGTGTGACAAAGGTTTTGTTTCTCCAAGACAAAGATAAGATTCACAGAAATAATATTTAGGTTATCGACAATTCGAAATTACTCAGTTATCTGCAATCACTCATTTATTTAATTAGTTGAGCAACTATTTATTAAAGTTTCATTATATGTTATTACCACACAAAGTGTAGGTATTTAAAAATAAATAGGGGACTAGGAACATGGCTCAGTCAATAAACTGTATTTGCATGGCGACCTAAGTTTGGTCCTTAACACCCACATAAAAAGGTGAGGTGGCATGTGTCTGTAATCCCAGCCTAGGGNAGGTAGAGGCAGGAGGATCACTGGACTCAATGGCCAGCCAGCCTTACTGATTTGGTGAGTTCTAGGTTCAGTGATGCATCCTGTCTCAAGAAATAAGGTGGAGAGGGATGGAGGAAGATGGCTGATGGTGTCTTCTATAGCCCCCGACCCCACGCATGTACATACAACATATTGTGATGGTTTGAGTAAGAATGGCCCCATAGGTTCATATATTTGAGTTCTTGGTCATCAGGGAGTGGCACTACTTGACAGTAATTAGGAGGTGTGGCCTTATTGGAGGAAGTGTATCACTGGGGTTGGCTTTGGGGTTTCAAAATCCCAAGCCTGTGGTGATATTTTGTTGTACT
>LZPO01087194.1:292403-315611 GCA_001675575.1 Neotoma lepida | reverse complement strand
TGAGAGCAGCACTGATCTATGGGCATAAACATGGTTATTTGGAAGGCCGTTTTATGGGTACATCATGTCTATTTAGGAAAACAACAGCAGTTTCCCCACTCAGGCCTATGACCTCCCTAGCCACAGGCTCTATCTGGTTTACAGCATCAGAGGTGAATTCCTCCCAATCAGGAGGCAATTGGTTACCCTGTAGCACACTTACCATTGCACTGGTGGCCTNATGTTGCCTGGCTGGTCAGTGTTGTTGCATGCAGAGTCCANAGCTGGTGACAGTTATCCCCCAGCAGCCTGAGGATAGATAGCATCTGCTGGTACTCTGAGGGCTCCAGAATGGAGGAAATTTCCCGTTCAGTCCCAAAATGATTTCTTTATGTCTGTGAACAAGGCATATGGCTTGCATAACACTCTACAACAAGTCTTGTGTAATTCTTATTTTTATTCCTCTTACACTCCAACTGTTTCTGCTCTGCATGTCAAGATTTTGTTCATATTTTATTTTCTGCACTTTGAGTATTTTATAAGTGTGTGCATGTGTGTGTGTGTTTATCTAAGCCTCTTGGATCTGTGGTTTGGTGTCTTTCATTAGTTTTGGAAATACTTCAGCCATCATTACTTCAATTGTTTCTTTGCCCTTTTTAAATTCTNCATCTGCTATTCCAGGTACATGTATGTTACATCGTCGGCANCCTCTGCACAGTTAATTACATACNGTGTCCTGTTGGTTTGTTTGTTCTCACTTCTTTTCTCCTCATAATTCAGTCTCAGAAACTTTCACTGATGTATCTTCCAGTCCATTGATCCTTTCTCTGGCCGTGTTTAGTCTATTGTAAGTTCATCAAATGCTTTCTTTGCGTCTGTTAGTGGTTTTGATTGCTATTATTTCCTTTTGATTTTTACTTAGAGTTTCTGTTTTTCAATTTATTCTTCATCTATTCTTGCATGTTGTCAACCTTTTTATAGCATCATTAGCATATTAAGCATAGTTATTTTACATGCCATATCTCATAATTCCACAATCTGTCTTATCTGATGTTTCTCTTTTCGGATTGTTCCTTTAAAGCATTTCTTGTCATTTTTTTTGCATTATTTTAAAACCATGGTAATTACTTTCTCACTCCTGCTACCAGAATATTAGGGACTTTTCTTATATCTTCATCTTGAGGGAGAGTGGAGTTCCTGGAAAACAAGATCCACAGGTGTGTGAGAACACACTAGAGGGGAACTCAGACGTGTCTGTAGCCTGTTCCTCACCTCCCATGTGCCTTCCTTCTTTTTAAAACTAAAATCTTCCAGATTTAAAGGGAAAAACATTTAAACCCACTTTACTCCTCTCTTCCGTAGCCTTATTGTCGTGCCCCTCTGAAAGCCTTTCAAATGGGACTTCTGAATGTCAATCCTAGATAATAGCTAATGCTGTAAGGACAAAGACATCTTTCTTCTTAACTAAAGACAGAATTCCAGGAACTATTCACTACTGAGGAGAGGAGAGCACCAAGGCACTTGCTGTCTACACACCCAGAGGCCCATGCCTGAAACCAGAGTTTAAAGCCATGCAGATCTTTTCTAGAAAGACAACAGAGNGTAATTCAAAGAGGAGTTCAGAGACCAATGTAAACGAAAACATTAAAAGGCGTTTTACACCAAAAACTAATTTTAATTAATTAGTTAATTATCGAAATAGCATTGTGACTAATTAATATGTAAGGGGCAAAATGACTGCTATTAGGAAGTTCTTTAAGCACTTTTGAAAGAAGTTGGGTGTAGTAGCATGTGCCTGTGATTCCAGCACTTGGNAGGTCAGGAGTTCCAGCACAAGGGTCAGGAGTTCAAGGTTATCTTCAGCTCCATAGTGAGTATTAGGGCAGCCTGGGCTACATGAGACAGTATTTCAAAAATAAATACATGCATACATTCATACAAAAATTTATAAACACTTCAAAGGAGGAATGAAGGGAAGTAAAGAAGGGAAAACAGTAAGAAAAGNGGAAAAAATAGGTGAAGATATGAAAACATTGTGATTTTTAATTTGGTGTTGGACATACACATATATAAATTATTCATTTCTTGAGGCTGTCACAACATGTTAATTACTCCACACTTGGGAGCTTAAGCAATATCAATTTAATGTCTTACAGATTGGAGGCCAGAGATGTGAAATCCAGCTGCCAGTGAGGCCACCTCTCAGGGCTGGAGCCTTCCTTACCCTCCCCGCTTCCTCTAGCTCTGAGCCTTGGCTTGTGCTGGTCTCACCTTGTGCATGTTCTGTGGTTACACGGCTTTTTCCTCAGTGTCTCTCTCCCCCCTCCTTCTACTTCTCAGAAGAACATTTGTACACACTCAACAGTTCCTGCCCTTGGGAGGTTGACGCAAGAGGACAGCTAGTTCCAGGCCAGCCAGGGCTACAGAGTGTAGCTTGAATTCTAATTGGTCTTAATAATAAAAACTCAGAGTCAGATATAGGGATAAATGCTGAAAGATCAGAAAGACAAAGGCGTCAACCACTGGAGAGNCTTTTTTTTCTAGAGAGACTTCTTACCTCTACCAAATCCTCAGACCAAAAGGGGGTTGAGCTCCCGTCTCCTCCCATCTTATATTACTGTCTCCTCCTCCCTAGTGCTGGGATTAGGCATGAGCTTCCACTGCCTGGCTCTGTTTCTCTTTTAGACTAGATCAATCTCTTTTAGCCTAGGGTGGCCTTGAACTCTTGTTCTTCCTGCTTCCTCCTCCCCAGTGCTAGGATTAAATGTGTGCCACCACTGCCTGGCCTCTATGGTTAAATACTGGCTAGCTCCACCTTTTGATCTCCAGGCAAGCTTTATTTGTCAGAACACAAACAAAATATCACACAACAGAGTGAAATTCTGCCTCAAAAAATGAAAAACTAGCAAGCAAGCAAACAAACAAACAAACAAGCAAACAAACACAAAATGNTTGTCAATAGATTGCTGTCCAGATGACNCAGNATATTGCCTCAAGATGCTTAAGTTGGTTATAGCTGTACAGATTGTTTTCCCAATTAGTTATACTAATAGATTCCTGTGCTTAGGAAATGGAAGGGCCTGTTTGAAAACCCCATTCCATACACTTCTTGGCATAGTATGTATGCTATTCATATCCCCCGTCATATCCCCTCTTTCTCTTTGACAGGATTTTTCTATGTAGCCCTGGATGGCCTGGGACTTCAGAACTCACTATGCACACCAGGATAGTCTTGGCCATCCGGTGATCCTCCTGCCTCTGCCTCTTGAGTCCTGGGATGGATGAAAGGAACGAAGAGGATTTAATTCTCTTTGACTTCCCATGTTCTTCCTATGGCTAGAAAAGTGTGAATGGGCACGGTGTGGGGAGGAGACCCGAACACAGGTCTTTGTGCATGCTAGGTGTATTAGTTATTTTTCTGCAGCTATGATAAAACACTCTGACCAAAAGCAACTTGAGGAGGAAAGGGTTTGTGTTGGCTTATGGTTCTAGAGGGATAGAGGTCATCATGGTAGAGAAGGCATGGCATGGTGGCAGGAGCTGGACACTCAAAGCCCATATCCAGTGAAATATTTATTTCAGCAAGGCTGCATCTCCTAAAGATGCCAAAACTGNCTCCAAACAGCACCACCAACCAGGTGTTCAAATACATGAACCTGTGGGAGATATTTCTCATTTGGACCACCACATTGGCCCCTGATCCTCAATGGCTCATGACCATGTCACAATGAAAACTACATTTAATCCAACTTCAAAAATCCCCATAGTCCTTAACTGATCAACACTGTAATAATCCAGTCTCTTCTGTGATGTAAGGCAATCTCTTAACTGTGACCCCTCTAAAGGAAAATATAAAACAACAACAAATTAAATGTACCCAACATACAATAGCACAGAATATACATTCTCATTCCAAAAGGGAGGAATGGAGTCATAATGGGGAAATACTGGACCAAAGCTAGACGAAAACCAAGCAGGACAAAGATCGAATCCTGTATACAGCTCCATATCCAGTGTTTGAGGCTTCAATTGCAAAGGACGCAGATAGCTCTGGCCCACCCACTTTGCTGCCTACAGGATGCATCTCTCTCTTGNGCTGGTTCCATCCCCTGNATGTAGCTCTCCTTGGCAGATGTCTCTTGGCTCTGGCATTTCCAACATCTTGGGGTCTCTATTGTAACCCAGGCTTTACCATCTACTNCTTCATTCAATAGCCTCTCAGGGCTTTCTCACAGAGACCCTGATCCTGTCATATGTTGTCTGGCCTACCAAGGCTCTCCGAAACTGTAGGAAAAGAATCTATGTTCCCCCCTCAATTTTGTATCTTTCTTGTCTCCAAAATCAAGATCATGTGGATGGCACCACCAAATTCAGATGCCAGCTTGGGATGGACACTCATCCCCTTGACTATGGTAGCCAAAGCAGCTTTTGTCTGCTGACACAATTGCTTTCTAGGCACAAGCAACTCCTTAGGCTCTCTTGCACAAACTTAAGGCTTAGCTGGGTGGAGTCTTGCCCTGAGGGCACCTTTCCTATCTTTCCCCATGCAGAGCAGGAGGCCTCTCTTCAATGGTTCTGACCNTAACAATGACAGCCTCTTTGTCAGCACATGACCTGACTTAACCTTCCTAGTGCTCTTTTCTTCTCCAAACTGCACATTTTTCATTTATTTCTTCCTTACTTGTTGCTCTTTCCCACTGTAGACATGAATACAAGTGATCAGTAACAACCATGCCAGAGACTCAACATTACACTGTCTTGAAATTCCCCCCACCAGAAATATGACTCCATTACTTTCCAATTCCATCTCAGGCCAGTTCTCAAAACATGGAAAGAAGGCAACTAGTGTCTTCTCTAAAATGTCACATGAATGGCCTCTAGCCCGGTTACTAAAGACTCCTTCTTCCCCTTTGAAACTTCATGGGCTGGGTCTCCACAGTACACATGACTCTCAGCCCGTATCTTCCAAGATCCGCATAGAATCACCCATTAAGCTCTGCTTACAGCATTTCATGGCTTTTCTAGTCCACAGTTCTAAAGTCTTCCACAGTCTCTGAAAACACAGGAGGGTGAACTTCTTCACAGCCACAGTCCTGCCTCTGCTGGTCCCAAGTTCTATATTTGTTTCTTCACTCCTGCAGCCAAGAACCCTCTCACCCCTCTGCCTTAAACTGTGAGCCAAAGTAAACCCCCTTCCTCCTTTAAATTGCTTCTTGTCAAGCATTTGATTGTAACAAGGAGGAAAGTAACTGATANAGAGCAGGACAGGCACAGTCTACCAGGACAAATGTGGCCTCCACATGGGCTGGGACGTGACTTCCTTACCGGACTTGAACAACGCCAGACATTTCCTCGGTCAGTAATTCAGGNTACAAAGTTAGAAGAAAAGAAGTTAGTAGGGGGAAGGCAGTAAAAGGAGGAGGAGGAAAAAGACGAAGTGGAAGAAGAGGAGGAGAAGGAAGAGGAGGAGAAGGGAGAGCCATAGTGGAGGCTGATGCCAAGGTGGGNTTGTGCCCGTGTGAGTAAAACTACAGATGAAGAAGAGGGGAAACTAGGAATAATGAGAAGAAAACAGCTAGTAGGAAGAGGAGAGCTACAGGGAGAGGACGATTCCGTATCCCTAAGAGGTGCAAAGAGCAGCAGGCCCCTGGAGCCAATTCCAGGCTAGCACTTAGTATTACAATAACTCGTGTGTGTGTGTGTGTGTGTGTGTGTGTGTGTGTGTGTGTGTGTTGTTATTGTTGTGGTTGTTGTTATTGTTTGCTGAGACAGGGTGTCCTCACACAGCCCAGGGTGTCCTTGAACTCACTATATAGTTGTGAGTATTCTTGAATTCCTTTTCCTCCACCTCTTCCTCCTAAGTGCTGAGGTTACAGGCATGTACCACCCACCTAGGCTTAACCTCTACCTTTCTCAAGACAATTTTACTGGGTCTTTCAGCCCTGAAAGCATCCAAGCTCAAATAATCTTTCCTCCACTCCATGACATGCTGAATTATGCTTTCTTTGTTCAGCTTACATTTCTGGCCAGAAAACACTAGAGATGTTAAATTATAACCAGAACAGGAAGTGTTCTGAATCCCCACCCTTCTGGAAAACTACTTATCAAACTGGCAGGGCACCTATGCTGAAAACCTAGCNCTGGAAGTCCAGAGTNGCAGTCCGAGGCTGGTGAGCACGGATGTGGGCGGAGTCNCGGAGAACGAAGATCCTGCCCACCTCCAGCNCTACCTCCTGATGATTTTCTTTGCCGAATTTCTCTGGTTTCGGATNAGAACCCAGGGCTCCTGGGCTGTCTCCCGTTTCAGATTCTNTCTGACAACATTGCTTCCCAGTGGCTGTACAAGTCATGAAGAGAACNGAATTCTCTTGCAAACACTTTGTCTATACTGATGTCAGTGTGAATGTCTTTAGTACCAGTTTTCAAACAGNAGTGGAAGGAAGCAAGAGAAGAAAGAAGGCACCTGCTCTTTATTACAAGGCTAAAGAGATGGGCCAGCGAAATGGCTCAGTGGATGAAGCAATCCACTGCCAAGCCTGATGACCTGATTTCAAACACCAGGACTCAATGATAGGAGACAGCAGATTCCACAGGCACACACACACATAAATAAATAAATTGAACATTAAAAAAGAGAAACCATTTTAAAATTTATCAAACATCGTAATGCAAACTTTATTATTATTATCATTATTGTTACTATTATTGAGATAGGGTTTCCCTACATAGACCTACCTGGCCTGGAACTCATATATAGACTAGGCTGGCCTCAAAGTTGTAGGAATCCTCCTGCCTCTGTGTGTCCCTACTTTGAGAACTGGGATGACTGGCATTCACTATCATGCATATATACATATATATATGTGTGTGTGTGTGTGTGTGTGTGTATTTTACATAATTTATTATATATAAAATAATGAGTTTTTATGACATCTTCAAATGTATATATCATCCTACTTTACTCCTCTTTACCAGCTCCCTTGTTTCCCCTCTTACTTGTTCCATTTTGCTATAGTTTAAATGTGACATGTCTCCCATTGGTCACCTGTTTGAACAATTGGTCCCCAGCTGGTAGCATTGTTTTGGAAGGCCGTGGAAGCTTTAGGAGGCAGAGNCTTGTTGNAGAAAGTGAATGGGATAGGGGAGGGCACAACATGACTAGCTACCTCATACTCCTGCCACCACTCTTCCCTATCCATGATGGGTTGTAGCTCCTCCCCCTCTCCTCCCCCTCCTTGGTTTTTTTGAGATTGGGTCTCACTGTGTAGTCCTGACTGTCCTGGAACTCACTCTGTAGACCAGGCTGGCCTTGAACTCTCAGAGATCTGCCAGTCTCTGCCTCCTGAGTGCTGGGATTGAAAGAGTGTGCCACCACTGCCTGGCTTAATTGTATCCCTTCTTAACTCTTAAGATGAAACAGAACCTCCCTCTATAAAGCTGCTCCTTGTCAGATATTTGAGGACTGACTTCTGAGACAGTTTGCACATAGACCTCAGGCTTGCCCTCAGCTCACCAAGTGGAGCCAAGGCTGGTCTCAAGCTCACGATCCTCTTGCATCTATCCCCACATGCTGGGATTTCAGGTGTGAGCCACCATACACAGCAGAACTATCTTAGTTACAGGAATCCACTGCCATTTCATCTCTTAGTGTTGGCTGCTATTTATACTCTGAGTCTGGAATCTCTTGTTATATAATCAAATCCCCAAATAGAAGAAATTAGCCTACATCATTTCAGGGATAGTACCACACATAGATCCTTCTTTAATCACAGAGTTTCTAATCCCACTTCCCATCTGAAAAGGGTGATGATGTAATCTGTAATTGTGTCTGCAAAGCTGGGAATAACCCAGGAGATTAGGAGATGCAGAACAAGAACACAGATTCCTGCTTGGCCAAGTCTGTCATTGGTGGTGCTGCCTGGAGTCTTGTCCTGACTCAGCAGGGAAGAGATTTCATAGGTCAGCACCATCTGTCTTCCACATGGGCCTGACTTAGCCCAATCTTGCTTTACACATTAGAAATTAGAGCCCCTGCAGCTTACAAGGCTCTCCAAATGCTACATCATTTGTCACTGGCAGAGCAAGGACTCTGCATTCAATGGAAAGTTGGTCCTTTTTTTATTTAATATAACATTCTTAAGGAGGAAAGGTTAATGTCTGGCTCACAGTAGATGATGGGACAACTGCTCGACGGCCTGTTTGTGCAATCAGGAGATGAGGTAACACTAGACAGCTAAGGCTGGTATATAAAACATGAAACTTGGGGCTGGAGAGGCAGTTCAGCCATTAGGAGTGCTTGCAGGGGACCAGGGTTCAGTCCCCAGTGCCTACATGGTGACTTTCAGCCATCTGTAGCTCCAGCCCTAGGGATCCAACTCTCACTTCTGGCCTCTGCAGGCACCAGGCACACATGATATATGTACATACACGCAGACATATACACATACACATAAAAATAAATCTCAAACAAACAAAAATGTTAACTTTTCTTTTTATATGCAGAGGGAGTATACTCAAATAGTGATAAGCATAGGAAACAGCCTGTTTACCATTATATGTTAATGGTAACAGATGTTATATGCTGAGCATATTGCATGTGATATAATTATTTACACCAGCATCACTACAGTTTATGAGTAATGCATTGTGCTTTGATAACAGCCATGAAGCCCCTAGGTAGGTGGTAGGAATTCTCTAGCTCCATTGTAATCCCATGGGACGACTGTTGTGCACATAGTCCACTGTTGACCAAAATATCGTTACATAGCACATGATGTGTAAGTGTTTTAATCCTATATCTTTTTGTTTTCTTCATTGTATCCTCTTTCGGGCAGAGGCTATTCATTTTGATCAATTCCAGTTTTCAATACTGTCTTCTATGCTTTTTATAAGTCATCTGCAAACTGCTTCATACCCTAAATTCTGTTTTGTTTTGTTTTCTCCTACAGTCTTTGGAGCATTAGCTTTCACGTTTAGGATTGCAGTCATTATTTAGTTTGCTGTACTGTGTGTTTTGAGGCAGGGTCTCATTCTGTATCTCAGGCTGGCCTTGAACTCTTGGCAATCCTTCTGCCTCAGCCACCTGATGGTTGAGAATTGCAGGCATGAGCCACCAATCCTGGATTACTTATTTTCAAATCGTAAGTGAGAAAACAATTTATTCTTGACCTAAGTACGAATGATAATAAGCAGGTAGCACTTTGGGTGTGTCCGTTTCTCTTGATTATGGACGTGGTGTGACCAGCTGTCTCAAGCTCCTGCCTTGATTTCCCCCAAAATGATGTACTGTGACTTGGAATTGATTGTGCCTATAGGTTATGCAGAGTGAAGGTCACAGACTCTCGACAAAGAGCATTCAACCAACAGTCAACTAGAGAGAAAACAAAACAGAAGCTCCTGCTGGTCAGAAGGGGTCCAAGCACAGAAAAACCACCCAGTGGCCAAGTCTAAGAGTTTTTAAGTTATTAAAGAGGAAGACGAGGACATTAGTGTAAATGGCAGCTTTCTTTCCCAAGGGTATAGCTCTTCACAGTCAATGCCTCTTTTGGGCGATCCAAGCTCCTTGTTTGGGTGGGAGCTCCACCTCAGCCCCTGGCACCCTGGCATCCATATAACCAAAGAGTCTGGAATGTTCAGGTGGATGATCCACCTCAACTCCCATCTCCCATCTCTTTTCCCAAACCTGCCCCTTTAAAGCCCGCTAAACACAGCTCCTCCCCCAGAGAGGCTCACGACCACTCCCACAGGGTATATAAGCTGCATCCCAGAAAACAGACATGTGGTTTTCAGGTCTCTCTTACCTGTCTCCTCCTCTCTGTGGGGCCAGAGAATCACCCGGGAATGCTCTACCCATTAAACCAGGGCTTTCTCTAATTTGGTCTGATTTGGTCTGATTTGGATTGCTGCGTTGGCAGAGTGGCTTATCCGGGTGCAAAAAAACTTATCACTCCAGTGCTGTGGGATATCTTTATGTACGCTGTGAATATGTGTTGCTCTGATTGGTTGATAAATAAAGCTACTTGGCCAATGGCGAGGTGGAATAAGGTTAGGCGGTACATTGCAACTGAAGAGACAGAGGAAGAAAGGAGAGTGGGAGGAGACGCCAGCTCAGCAGCCCAACAAGATGCCAGCAGACCGATAACGCCTTGGCCATGTAATAACATATAGATTAATAGAAACGGGTTGAGTTAAGTTATAAGAGCTAGCTAACAAGAAGCCTGACCCATAGGCCATACAGTTTGTAATTAATATAAGCCTTTCTGTGTTTACTTGGGACCAAGAGGCTATGAAACGGGTGGGAGAGATTCGTCCAGACCAGAGGACTGGGCAGGACCGGAGAAACTTCCAGCTATACTCCGGCGGCGAGCCTCGGGAGACTTTGGTGGCTACTTTAGTGTCTTATCCATCTTTCTTCGTTCCCTGACACATTTTCTTCTCAAGGTAATCTAATAAATGACACCTCTGCAAACAATGCTGAGTCTTAGGCCCTGAGTAGCGACCAAAGCAGAATGTGTTATGAACTAGATGGATTACCTAGTTTTGGAGACTGAGCCTGGATAAATGTTCAGAGGTTTTCTCAAAACAGCTCTTGAGGACTAGGGAGATGGCATAGTGGGTGATGAGACCTACTGCCAAGCCTAACAACCTGAGTTCAGTTCCTCAGGGCTCCACATGGTGGAAGGAGAGAACCAATTTCCACACGTCATCCTCTGAACTCTACACACAAGCTGTGGCACGCACACACCCACATCCACACCCAAGTAAATGTAATTAAAAAAAAATACAGCTCTTGAAGTAACTACAAAAAACCAATGAGGGTGATAGGCAAGTTAAATTCATTTGTCACCCCTGCTCTGAGCTGTTATTTTATACCAACCCACTAATTCTCAGTGTTCAGGTAGCAAGAACAGACAAGGAGAGACATGCCCAAAGAAAAGCACACAAAGAAAATTTAAAAAATCTATTTAACCCAAAGGACTTGAGCAAAACTGATTTAAACTGTTTAATGATCCCAAGAGGCCTCTAGGTAGGAAGAAACCCTGAGATGTTGTTTATGAGGAGGAAACCAAGGTAAGGTGAGGCAGCCAATATAAAGGGGAATCTATCCAAGAAGATTTCTCCCCACCAGCAAGTAAACAATCAACTCTGCAGCTACACGGAGAGGCCGGGAGGAAGCTGCACAGGTAGGCCGCGCCAGTTTTCTAATAGCAAAAAGGGAGTTCCTGCAGAAACCCAAGAGGAGACAACGGGTCAGAGAGCTCCAGATAGACAAAGCTGTGGAGGTCCCTGGAAAGACAGGAAAGACACCGAGTTTGGCAAGAGAAAGAGGGTGAGTGGGTTCAGGGGTGCAGACAAGGTGGGTGCAGAGAAAGGAGCTGTCATTGTAAAGGAGATAGGGAAGGTGCGCTGAGCAAGACCACATCCACTGAAGACTCCAACTCAGGAAAATGGCTCTTCATGTGACAGGAGGCAGCCTGTATTGGGAATGTCACTGAAGAATCTACCTGATCAAAAACAATCACCTAGAGACGTGTTTTCCAGGTTCAGCCACCAAGGAACACAGCGGCCCCTGCAGATTTGGCAGAAGGGGACCATATTGTTTATTGGGCTGGCAGCAGAACCTGGCAATGCCATTCACATTGTACTGGCTTTGCAAGTGTGCAAAATGCAACAGTTGTCGGGTCATAGAGCTTACACCAAGATTATAGAAACTCACTGAGGCCAGGCAATATATGGCAGGTTCAGATTTCCCAAAAAGCCATTTGCATAAAGCTATGAAGATCAAGCCTACATTGCAATGGAAAATGAGGATATTGGCTATGACAGGCCCTTGGGACATCTGCTGATGAAAACTGTAGGTACAGAATAGAGGTGGCCCAAGAGAGAGGCCATGTGTGTGGCAGAGCTGGAAGGATGGAGCCCAGAGGATGCTACCACAAGCCCCAGATGCCAGAGGTGAAGCTGCGTGGCTTGCAATTTGCCCTTCTAGTTTTGGTGTTGCTCCAGTACGATCTGTCCTTGTTATCCTCCCATTCTCCCCTTTTCGAATGACTATGATTCCATCATATATTGAAAGTATGAAACTTAATGTTTCCTCTTCCTGGGACTCTTAATTAAGAGAGTGTCCTGAATCTCAGAAGAGATTTAGGACTTTGGGGCTTTTGAGAAATGTTAGAGCTGTTAAGGACCTCTTAAAGATGAACCAAATGCATTTTGCATTACAATATGTCCATAAGCCTTTGACAACCAGGGTGGGGGGACATTGTGATTCAAAGGTGATGTTCTGGGGTGTCATGTTGGCAAGGGGTAGAATTGTAATGATTAATCTTCATTGTCAGCATGACTAGATTTGGAATCATCTAGGAAGCACATGCGTAGGCATGCCCATGAGTATGCTTGCAGAGCCGTTTAACTGAGGAAGGAAAGCATACCCTAAATATAAATGGCACCACCCCATGGGATAGAATCCAGACTGAATGAAGGAGGGAAAAAGCATTCATCTCTTCCTGCTTCCTAATTCCAGCATGATGTGATCAGCAGCCTCACACGGCTGCCACTACAGCTAGAGTCACTGCTGCCTCACATGGCTGCCGCTACAGCTAGAGTCACTGCTGTCCACACAACTGCCACTACAGCTAGAGTCACTGCTGCCCACACAACTGCCACTAAAGCTAGAGTCACTGCTGCCCCACACAACAGCCGCTACAGCTAGTCACCAAACCCGTCCAGCATTGATGAACTATACCCCAATCCTTGAGCTATAATAAACCCTTCTTTCCCTAGATTGCTTTTGTCAAGAATTTAGTCACAGAAATGAGAAAAGCAACTAATTTACTATCTCTGGGCAGGGAAAATTGAGAGTTTCTATCACTCGCCTTGGGGAAGGAGTTATAAGCCAGGAACAAATTGCAACAAGCTATATTATATATCATAATTTATATCTTAATGTAAGGTCTTGGTCAAGCCCTTCATTATATCTTACTATTGTTTCTGAGGTAATAAAATGTATTTACATATGTTTTAGTTATGCCAGAAATACAACAGAGAATATATTATTTCATCCCAGGAAGAAATTCATCCATTCATTACTTTTTTCCTTTCTGGCAGAGTCTCATGTAGCCTACAACAGTTTAAATTCACTGAGGATGATCTTGAACTCCTGATGCTCTTGCCACTTCCTGCTATGTGCTGAGATTTCAGGTGTGTGTTACCTGGTAAGGAAATTTCATTCAGAAGAAAACTGACTAACTTTATAGAAAATGGGGTGGGAGGGGGTGGGTTGCATAACACTTTCCTAGGAGATTGGAATATTCCATCCTGCAGCAAAAGCTCCTTAAGCAGGAAGATAACACAAAAGAGCTTCAGGAAGTCCCTGAAACTGACCAGAATCACTAGGCCCTTCCCTGCCAGAATAAACAATAAAAGCTGAGAGTCCCTCTCAGACAAGGAAGCTGAGCTCAAAGAAGACTCTGAGACCAGACCAGCTGCCTGGAAGAAGCAGAAACCAGCCAAGCTGCCTGGAAGATCAACTGAGTCGCTTGGAAAGCACATTCTCTAACCTGTTGAGATGCCTGCAGGCTGTGCAGTGTGCTCCAGGTTCCCAGCTTTGTGAGCTGTCACTCATGTGGGCCTTGGTGATGCAGCTGTCTTTGAGTCATTTCTGCTTTTGTAAGTAATCCCAATAAAACTCATTGGTTCACCAAGTTGGACTTCAGTGGTATCCATACTTTGATTTGTCGTGGGTTCCCTATCAGGGGTGAATAGGCATGTGTGTTGCATCTCCCCAGGAAATTTTTTATCACACAACACTGCCATCATCAGATGGGACTAGTATAGGTAAGATTGACCTTGAGCATATTATTAAGGTGCTTTGGTTGGCATAACTTCTAAATCCCCCACTTCTGCTGCATTACCCCATTTTGTTGACCTCTGCCTAAAGCCTTACTGTTGTTCTTAATAAGCAGAGGACTGAAGAGGAGGAAGAGGAAGAACGATGCAAGGATGCTATTTTGGTGGTTTGGTACCATATGCCAGCACCAGTGGCTTCAGTGCTGCAGTCTTGTTCAGGGGTGGGCCTGTAGGAGAGTGAAGAAGATGCTTGTGGGTGGGCAGGTCCTCAAACAAGGTATCCAGTGTTCTTTTGGTGTCAAAGTGAGGTTTCCAGAGAAAAGAATCTATACTCAGAATAGATAGTGGCCAATGATTTGGCCATAAAAGTGTCTCAAAACCCAAAATGACCTAGAATAAACTAAAAACAGTGAAAAGAACAGAAGAAACATTGCAAAAACAAAACTATACTTAATGACTTCAGACCCATAAGAGAAAACAAGAGCAAGATAGTAATAAAAAAGAAGATTCAGGAAAAGGTTCCTGGAAATTAAAATAACAATAACAATAAGAGGCTAGTAATTTGGCTCAGTGGGTAAAGACACTTTCTGCCAAGCCTGGCCACCTGAGTTCAGTCCTCTGTAGATGAATTTCTAAACGGTCTTATTAAATAAAAACATGGAGCCAGATATAGGGGTGAAAACCTGACAGAGATCAGAGGAATAGGAACAGCCATGTGCTAACCTCACCTCACCAACTCTGCAGCTTCCAAAGAGAGCAACTGCCTGTCTACCCAGAATTATATGTCCTTCTATTCTGCTAACTCATTTCCTCTCTCCGCCAAGCTACATGCCTTCCTGTCTGTCTGTACAGACCTCCAGAACTCTGTGGTTAGTGCTGGGATTTAAGGTGTGTGCCACCATGCCTGGCTCTGCTCCCAGTGTGACTTTGAACTCACAGAGATCCTGACGGATTAAGGGCGTGTGCTAACATTGCATGACTTTTGTGTTTACTATAGTGGCTGGCCTTTTTCCTCTGATCCTCAGATAAATTTTATTGGGGGATACAGATAAAATATCACCACAGTCCTCAAGACTCACTTGGTTGTTTGCTAATTCCACAAGTTGTTTGCTGATCTCTACACTAGTGCTGTGGCTTATGTGCACACCCACGCATACACACACACACACACACACACACACACACACACACATATAAATATACAAATAGAGCTCACAAAATGGAACAGATTAAAAAAAACTTAGTTATTCAATAGAAGTGTCAGACACTAATGTTGGTCAAAATCTCCCAGGATGGAGAACAGTGGTAGAAAATAAGACAATTAGAGAATCATTCTGGGAAGCTCGAAATCCAGCCATCAGATACCACATACGAAGGGCCAGAAGAAAGAAGTATCTATGAAATAACGGAGCAGTGCTTCCCAGAACTGTGCACGTGATACAGGGAGCACAGAAGCCCAGTGTGATAACGAAGGACTGGGGACTTGGCTTGGCCAGTAAAGTGCTTGCCGCACAAGCGTGAGTTCAAGCCCCAGACCTGCATCAAAAGCTGAGTGTTGTGGTCCATATTTATCACCCCGGTGCTGGGAAGGTGAAGATAGATCCCCAAGGCTGGCCAGCTAGCCTTAAGTAATCGGTGAGTTTCAGGTTCAGTGAGAGTCATTGTTTCAAAAAACAAGGTTGGCATCATTTGAGGAAGGACACCATAAGTTTACCTCCGGCCTCCACATATATGTGCATAAGCACTTAGACAGACACACACACACACACACACACACACACACACACACACATACACATACACACCCCTCAATATGGTAACAAAGAAGAGGGTGATGCTGTCGGTGATATTGATGGTGGTGGTGATAATATGGCATACCAAAGAACATCATCCTGGATTTTCATAAAACTAAAGAGTGGCTTGGAAATTAATTTTAGAAAGGCATCCTCAAAGACCATTCTTTCCACAGACAGACAGACATAGAGAAATTTTCTGCAAATGTTATCTTCTTTTATCTAAAGCCAGGATATTTTTGTGTCCCTTCCCCTTTAAATTCTACATCCCATAAAATAAGTCAAACCTCCCCCCTCCCTTCCTTCCCCCATTTTTGGCATAAAAAATTACTAGATTCAGGAAATTCATTAAGAGAACAGAATTCTCAAAGGGTAGGTCTGGGGGCTTGAGTAATGTGGAAAATAAATCACAGCTTCGTCACGCTCTGAGGTTCATAACTCAGTTGGAATATAAAGGTGTCTTTCATTTGAAAGACTATTATTCTTCATACTCCAATGAAAACACTACGGGATATTACTCTCTAGTCTTCCTTTCCTCTTCAAACAAATCGCATTTCCCTGACCTGAACAGATGGGGCTCCCCGTGATAAACAGCACAGTGTTCCAAGGAGCCAGTGATGACACTGACGTCCTGTCCCCAGTGTTCATAAGCTGCTCTGTCCTCCCACCTTGGACTAGACTGGAGCAGCGTTTAAGATCCAGATGATGAACTGGCAGGGGTTATTTCCAGTTGCCCCACCTTCCAGCCACTCCTTATAACAATAAGGAGCTAGGCGAGCGCTCAAGGAAGGATTCTGGACAAAGTAAGGGAAAGAGGGAGACAGCCCCTCCTTCCTGGTGGCTTCTGCATCAACAGCTCAGACAACGATGGTGGCTGTTCATCATGATTCCCACAGGATCAGGCTGGTTTTCCTGTGGTAATGCAACTGTGATAAAGAGTGCATGTGTACACACACACACACACACACACACACACACACACACACACCATTCCTATCCCATGTGCCTCCTGATTGGCTTCTTCAGAAGCCCTCACCTTCCCCAGCATCACCAGAAAGACTGGTAGCCATCACTGACTGAGAAGTTCTTTCTCTGAAGGAATGATGGGCAGTATTTTCTGTCTTGATGATTTCACCTGCAGTGTTGAGAAATGGAGCTGGGATGAACTTGTATCTGAGATCCCTTTGTCCTGCTTTCGCAGAAATGACTAATGATAAACCAATGAATAAACCACAGTAAACAGCTCACTTTGTTCCAGTGATGCTGAATTTTCTCCATAGGTATTGAGAATGGGTTCAAACCCAAGCGCCCCTGTGCATGCCTGCGTATAAACATCTGTGGACGGTACTTTTCCCTTTCTGCCTATCTGCCTCCTCATCCATACAAATTCTGCTTAACAAGGACTGCTTGCCAAGTGCTTGCTGCACATACCTTTATCCACCCAACCCTCAACAAATGTTTACTGAGTTCCAGTGGCTAGGCAGCAAGGCTCTGGATGCTAGGTGGATGTGCCAGGTGGGTTCTTGCTCTCATTAATCTTTCAGGTTGGTGGCTTCCCATGCCAAAGAGTATGGGATCCAGTGGGCACTCAAGCAAGAGAATTAGGGGTCAGGGATGTAGCTCCCAGCTCACTGGTAAAGAACATGCTTAGCCTGAGTGAAGCCCTGGGTTCGAGATTTACCATGCTATTATATCAAATATTGATTTNGAAAGAGTACCGAAATTGCAAAAATTTTGTAAAAGGGGTTCATTTAAGTGAAGGACCCAAAGCAGAGAGAAGTAAGGCCCTGTCTCAGGTAAGAAAAACAGACTTCCCCTAGCTGACTAGGGACGGGTATGACTTCAAGGCAAGCATTCTTCAGCTTGTCAAGTCAGTGAGGTATAAAGAATGAGCCAGGGCACCTGACTGGAAGGTGCTTTCCCTCCTCCAGGGTACAGCTCAGGTGTCAGAGGAAGGAGAAACACTCAGCCCAAACATGTTTGCTACCAACTAAACCAAGGCTAGTGAGTCCTCAAGACATCTAATATAATCTTAGGCCTTGTTTGGCATGGGATTTAGGCCTTTGTCATTTGGACACTTCCAAATGTTACTGTAGTTGGAGCCACTTTAAAATTCCTTGTCTGGAGTAAGGAAAGTGGGTGGACCAGGTTTAGCATTTCCCAAACTTCTCTGCAATGAAGGATGTGCCATGGTGTCATGCATGAAAGCTATGTGGCCCTGAGGGATGGAGGATGGTCAAGATAGAGGCTCGTGAAATTAACAAGAGACAAGCAAGACCCAGAAAGCTCACAAAACTTGACTCCTGAGTGCCCATCCTGGGGATGACACAAGCAATAAATGATTGTGAGGGAGAAGAGAGGCTTCAGAGACCCTGCTAACAGCAAGTTGCACAGGGAGTTCCAGGGATGCAGCTTTTGTGATGCATCACTTGTGCTGAGGTGGGCTTTTCAGCGACACAGTTGCCTTCGGGTCTTTCATGCTCCTGTAAGCGACCCCAGTAAACTCATCGCTTTGCAGGCTGGACCAGGGCAGAATCATTTGTATCTGGGGGTGAGTAAAAAGCGACCTGAGGAAAAGTAATGCAGTGTAGAACGTGATATCTAGAAAATGCTGATGAGTGGTGGGTGGTTCTAACTCACTAAGATTTGGATGTACCCGCCCCCAAGGCTCAGGAGTTAAAGGTTTGGTCCCTTGCTCAAAAATTGGGAGATAGTGGAATATGTAGGAATGGCACTGAGTGGGAAGAAGTTAGACCACTTATCCCTTAAATAGGGTAACTGGTATCTTTCTGTTTCTCGGCCACTTGGACATGAACAGGATACTCTGCCATGTGTTACCACATGAGGGTCCTTGCCACCACAGGCCCCACATCAACAGGCCGACTATCCATGGACTGAAAGCTCCCAAAGCTGTCAGCTGCAGTGAGCCTTTCCTCTTAGAAGTTGATCGTTTCTAGTATTCTGTCACAGCGATGGATCACTAAGTAACACATAGCTGGTTTCTTTACTCTTAACAGTTAAAACAGCATTCCCCAGTACTGCTACAGGATCTGCAGTTTGACTAAGGACACACTGCCTTCAAAAACAGATATGGGGTTTCAACTCTTGTCTTTCTGGATCTAAACCTCCAGCTTAGGCTTGGGTGTAGCTCAGAGGCAGAAGTTTCACCTCACATTCCTGAGGCCCTAGGTACTAACTCCAGGACTGTAAAAGAAACAAACCCAAAATCTACTCCATCTTACTACCTCATATTGATCCCCCTGATAGGAGTTCCTTTGTTACTAGCCCTATAAATTTCTCCTAAATTCAGTTGGACTCCAGTCTTTCTCAAAAAGAACCTGCTGAGAGGGCTGGAGAGGTGGCTCGGTGGTTAAGAGCACTTGCTGCTCTTGCAGAGGACCAAGTCCCGAATAACCATGTCAGGCAATTAACAACCATCTGGGACTCCAGCTCCAGGGTATCTGATGCCTTCTTCCGGCCTTCAGGGCCACCTGCACTCATGTGCACACACCACAGCCCCCATAAACATAATTTAAAATAGAAATAAATCCAAAAAAAAGAGGAGCCTGCTGAGCAGACCTTAAGAATGGCATCCCTATCACAGCCCCCTGGGGCAGCCTCTTGCTTCCTCTGGGCATGGTCCCCCTCCCCCTGCTCCTCTCCCTCCCTCCTCCTCCATGCTGCTTTTCATGTAGCTCAGGCTAGCCTTACACCACCACACTTAGCTTGTTTCTCCTTCTTGAGTCTTGTTAATTTGAACTCTGTTATACCCTTGATATTAATACATTTTTAGACTCTTCCTTGTATTTGAGAGTGACTCCCAATTGTGTGTGTGTGTGTGTGTGTGTGTGTGTGTGTGTGTGTGTGTGTGTGTGTGTGTATTCTTACAAGTTATTTATTTCTGGTGGCCTTGTACTGTTTTGTTTGTTGGTTTGTTGGTTTGTTTGTTTTTGAGGACTACTTGACCACCTATTAAGCTATCCATCTTCTTTCCAGGTGACAATGGCACATGTCTTTAATCCCAGCACTCAGGAGGCAGAGGCAGGAGGGCAGATCTATGAATTTAAGGCCAGCTTGGTCTACAGTGTAAGTTCTAGGACAGCCAGGGCTACACAGAGAACCCTGTCTCCAAAACCAATATATATCTCCATCTTCTGAGATTATTCCTATTCATTGATGGTAAACTGCATTCCTAGTAAGCTGTGAACATGATAGTAGAATGGGGTTGGGAGTGTGACTTAGAGGTAGGTAGAGTGGTTGTCCAGCAAGCACAAGGGCTTGTGTTTAATCCTTAGAACTACAAGTGGGAGGGAGAAAGCGATGGTGGTCACCGGATCCAAGGAAGGAATGGGGTAAGCTGGATGGCTGGTACCAAAACACAGTTAAATGGAAGGAGTGGGTTCTGATGTGCTACACCATAGTGGGATGATGCTAGTTCACAACAATTCATTATGTATTATATATTTATATATATTATGGAGAAACAAGAAGAGAGAAATTTGAAGCTTCTCCTCTCCCCCCCAAAAGGCGGGGGAGACAAATTGTCTCGCTCTGGTCATTAATGAGTCAGCTTTCTGTTGTTCTAACAAAGCACCTGGAATAAGCAGCTGAGGAAAGGAAAGACCTGCTTTGCCTCACAGTCCATCAGCATTCAGCACCACTGCTGTGGGCCTTGGCAGCACTGTTCACGGCAGGAGCACATGGCGGCTACATCCTCCAGGGCCCACTCCAATGTGCAAACACAGCGCAGAGAAGGACAGTACTGGCTTGCTCAAGAAGCCCTACCTAAAAGTGGTATGCTATGGAAATTTGCCTGAAATAGGTCCATCTCATTGGCACTGGAGGGGAAGGCCAGAAGAAAATAGGACCAAACTGCACATGGTTTGAGCTCTCACACAACTCTGGAATAGTCAATAAGCAGGCAGGGACTGCTGAGCAGACCAATGCAAGACCCCCAGGGTTGATTCAGGCTTCCCCTAAAAGTGATTACAGATTATGTAATTTTCCTTCCCTAAATTCTTTGTGGGATCAACTCCACCCATATGGCTCATAAATCTCTCTCTCTATTCAGTGAATGAAGCAAGCACTTTGAATGATCAGAGATTAAATGTCTGTAACACGTTAGGACCAGAATACTCAGTGTTAATCAGAGCTGTTAAGTAAACGGTTCAAGAATTCTTCTGCACACAAACAGCACATCAGCAATGAAATGGACATGACAGGTCTAGCCCAAAGACACTCAGGGAAAGCCTAAGTCATCTGTCATCCAANAAACATTCCAAGAGGGTTGTGCATCCTACACGCCACAACGTGAAAAAATTGGTTGGACCAGACATCAACAGCTCTCTGAAGCATTGCAGGCTTGAATGGATGGCATTACCCTGAACTACAAGAATGAACTCATAAACAGAATTTCAACTCTCAGATAACACCTGATTTCTCCAGACTATCTGAATTCCTGGAGGAGGGGAGAGGGACACTGACAGCTGAATTCCAGCATTGAGAACAACAAGGCTCCAAGACAAGAGAGTGAATGTACCTAAACTCAAGGGTGTGTCTACTCATCAGTCATCAAATAAACTGCTTCACCTACAGGCCAAGTAGACTGTCTGCCTAGGGGACCAGCCCTAATGTCTGGGTACACCCCTGTGATGCTCAGGTTGAAATGACCTCTTTGAATTATTGGTCAGACACCATTGTTCTTAAGATGAATACTCCATTNATCTGTGCCATGTGACCACTAAAGACTGGAAGTTCTAACTTACGGTCATACACACTTAATCATCTTTGATTGCATCTCGGCAGTGAGGAGACAGAATGCCTTATTCAACCCAGGAAAAGCTGTTCCGAATAGAGTGAAGAGCCTAGGATCCAACACACCACGAGTGCTGTTACAGATGGCTGTGGAGGGTGGGGCCGGGAGTGTATTACCAATGAATGCACTGCATGCCTGTAGGGACAGGTAGCATGTGCTAACTCAGATCCAAGAAACAGATGCCAAATTGAGATTAACTGTGCATGGGTTGTATTGGGGGAATGCACGTGTGAGAGAGATAAGGAGGGGAAACCAGAGAGAGGCTGGAAGACCCATCATGCCACCATGAGAATATGACCCTGAAGTGTTCTGCTGTCATTAAAGAAGGCCCATGCCTTGTGTGGTCACAGTCTGTAATCTAGCACTTGGGAGGCTAAGGCAGGGGGATCATGAATTACAGGCCACCTGCATGTAGACAGTCATAAGCCAGCCTGGACTAAATAGTGAACACCATCTCAGGAAACCAAAGCTCCCTAAACAGCAACAACAAGAACAAAAACAGAAAAAAAGAAAAAANCTGGGAATACAGCTGAGAGATGGGGCTCTTGCTTAGCACATGTGAAGCCCTGGGTTTGAATCCTAGCACTGGAAGAGGAGGTTCATACCCTAACTGTATGTGTGTGGGGGCGCAATGATTGATGGTTCATACCCTAACTGTGAGCATAGACCACCCTTGAGCTAATTCAGCACACAAAACACGCAAAGCAGAACCCCTCATTGGCTATTTCTCCCCATTTGTCAAATCTGATTCAAAAGGCNGGTGGTTGTTATGGTTTGGACTTCAGCCTCAACAGAGGAAGAGGGTCAGATTTTAGCAGATGGGNGATTTTAGAATATTTCCCCCCAAAGAACAATTCACCTGTTGACTGTACATGACTGTAGCATGGATAAATTTGTGTGAAAGTCTTGGATATCTGCCTATTNCTTTTTATAACAAAATGCAGACCAAACTCTCTGACTGAGATGAATCTGTAGAAGATCAAACACTAATGGAAATTCACTACTTGATAAAAGCNGCATTTTCCAATTAGTAGAGAAAAGGTCACTTCATAAATTGTGTTGAATCAACTGGTGGCCATCTGGGNAAAAAAAATCTTTTTTGGATTTTCACCTCCGAAGTTACATCAGAATCCATTTAGGATGGATTAAAGATTTGAATGGTAAAAATAAAAAGANTTGGGGTTAGGAGATGGGTCAGTGTTTAATGCACTTGTTGCTTTTGCACAGGACTGGGGTTCAGTTCTCAGGCCCCACACTGTAGTTCACAACCATCTGAAACTNCAGTTCCAGGGGATCCAGTGACCTCTTTTGACCTCTGTGGGCACCAGGAATGGACATGGTATACATACATACATACATTCAAGCAAATACTCATAAATATACAAATAAAATAAATAGATTGTAAAATACATCGAGAGAAGAGGGCAGGGAGAAGAGAGAACGTGGTGGCTGCGGAGATGGCTCAGTGGTTAAGAGAACNTGTTGTTCTTGCAGAGGACCTGACATTGGTTTCCAGCACCCACATGATGGCTCACAACCACCTATAACTCCAGTTCCAAGAGATCTGAGGCCCTCTTGTACCCTCTGAGAGTATGAAGCACAAACACGGTGCATGCACATGCAGGCAAAACAATTATATACATAAAATAAATAAANACATCTTTAAAAACATAAATAAAAGAACTGATAGGAAATTTTAAGCACAAGATAAAGGGCTTTTAAAATGTGAAGCAAAGCCGGGCGGTGGTGGCGCACGCCTTTAATCCCAGCACT
>LZPO01087194.1:267038-287545 GCA_001675575.1 Neotoma lepida | reverse complement strand
CTTAATGTTTTTGCAGCTTTCATTTTTACAAACTTGCATACTCGCTAAGACTTGACCCCAAGTTGGTATTTTCAGTGCTTTTGAACTCACTCACGATCAGGACTTCGACCGACTTACCTGAAACACATTCCTAGTGAAATTTAAACAAAGTGCTCTTTTCACAGTGGATCCAGTATTGCATTTTTGCTGCTGATTTTGCTGTTTAGAGCCCTTTGTGCATTCATTAATCGGGTCATTTGGATTTAAATCAGTTCATTTGGATTCTTTTTTCTGTTAAGTTGTATTGAACTCTAATTCCTTAAAGAGCTCAGAGTCTAGCCTGAGAAACTGACAATTAAATCAGTATATTACAATGGGCCCTGATCAGTAGTACAGCTGACAATTACCAAACACTCACTATAGGAATGCCTGATGCTAGGCATGTTATACTGCGTGATAATTAATTTTTTGTGTTTCAACTTGACTGGGTCCCCTAGCACCTCAGCATTTAAACAAACATTTCTGGATGTATCTACAGGTGTTTCTAAAGGGGATTAATATCTGAACTGGTAGGTAGAGTAAAGCAGGCATCGTTCCCTACTGTGTGTAGGCACCATCCAAGCGACTGAGAGTCTAGATAGAGTGAAAGGCCAAGAGGTTGAATTTGCTGTCTCTGCTGAGAGGTTGGGCCCTAGTCTTCCGTCCTCTCACTGACACAACCAGTTCTCAGAGCCTCACACTTGGGAGATGCTTTCCTGGGTTTCCAGCTTGCATGGATCACATCATCAACTTCTAAATTTTCCATAACTGTAGCAACCGATTTCTTAAAACAGACATCTTTAATTCCATTGGTCTTGTTCTCTGGAGAGACTTTATCTCACTTCATCTTTACAATAATTCTGTAAAGTAGTCTTATTACTAGTGGCATTTTGTAGGTGAGGAATTGAGACAGCAAAGTCATGCAACTCAAGGTCACACAGCAGGTTCATATATAATGCTGACACAGTAGGTTCATACATGGTGCTGACACAGCAGATTCATACATGATGCTGACACAGCAGGTTCATACATGATGCCGACTCAGCAGGTTCATATATGATGCCAAAATCTGCTGTTCCTTGGGCATGCAGTTGTAATTCAATTGGTGGAATGCTTGCCTAGCACGCAGAAGGCCCTGGATTCCATCCCCAGCACCATATGAATGAAGCAGGGTAGGGCATACAAATAATTCCAGCAACTGGAAGGTGGGGGTAAGAGGATCACATCTTTAAAATCATCTTTGGCTACATATGAAGCTGGAGGCCAGTCTGGCACACATGAGATCATGTCTCAAACACACAAAAGAAGGCTGGTGAGATGGTCAGTAGGACCAAGTGTTGACAACAAAGTCTGATGACCTGAGTTTGATCCCAGAATCCACGTGGTGGGAGAAGAGAACTGAAGTTCTCCCAGGGGGTGTCCCCTGACCTTCACACAAGTGCTACAGCATGTGTGTGCCCACCCACACCACCACACTAAATAGCTCAATAGAAAACAAAACAAAAAGTACCTCACAAACAATCCAGGATATTTGGGGATTTTTGTCATTTAAAGAGGAGTTCAGGGGCTGGGGAAATAACTCAGCTGGGCAAATCACAAGGACCTGATTTTGAGTCGTAATACCAAAATAAAAGCCTGGTACATTCTTGTGTGACTGTTATTGCAGCACCGAGAAGCCAGGGACAGGAGGATCCCTGGCACTTGCTGGCCAGCCAGTCTAGCCAAATCCGTGTGCTCCAGGTCCAGGGAGAAGCACTGTCTCAAATGTTAAGATGGAGAAAAAGATTGAGAAAGATTCCGATATTGACCTCTGGACTTCATGTACACACACAGACACACACACACACACACAGACACACACATACACACACACACACACAAGAAATTAAAAGTCATCCTTAACTACACAGCAAGTTTGACTATATAGCCTGGGATACATGAAACCTTGCCCCAAACATAGAACAAACAAACAAATGGTGGTTATTTCTGAGCAGTGATAGACAAGGGATGTATTACTAGATCTTTCTTCACCCTCGGAGATTTGGACCATGTGGGCGAGTCATAGGACATGCTGCTGACTAGTGGAGAAGCAAGTAAGAATCCCTGAAGAAGGAAGCAAGGGTAGCTGGGTATCCAGAGTGGCCCAGGGCATGTGAAGATGGGGGAGGGCAACCTCAGAGACCGGCTTCCCCAGCCAGGACCACTCTCCTTTCTTCCATTTCATTAAGGTTCTAGAACTTTTGAGGTCTTAACATTTCGTTTGTGGCCAGTGACAAGACAGTGGGAGAATTTCCATTCTTTGTCCCATGTTTTCTAGACTCCCTCTCTTTATGTCACACTCCCCCTCTTCTCTTTCTTTCTTGGATGGTGTGTTAAGATATGGTGTTACTCTGTAGCCTGGGGTGGTCTGGAACTCATCATGTGGCCCAGTCTGGCCTTAGCCTCTTAGCCATCCTCCTGCCTCAGCCTCCTAAGTGCTGTCTAGGCCATTTCTTTGTTATCAGCTGTTCTTCCCTCATCCAACTCCCTGGACAACACTTTTCAAATTATGGAGAAGTTATGAGAGAACGGCAGATGCCCTTGCCTCCCACGAGGTTTCCAGGGTCTTCTCCTTTCTCCACGAGCCACGTCCTGTGTGGCTTAGACATGGTTCCCATCTAGAAAGGAGACAGCAGGCAGGATCCAGGAGCAGGAGTCCCTGAATGACTTCATCACTTGACTATTGTGTGAGGATATTGTATTTGTTTTTCTATCGAATGATGAATTAACCTTTTGGAATGAATTCGGCAGTACACTAATACAGCATGTCTACGGAAGTTAACTGCCCACTACTACCACATACAGAGATTCAAATCCTCAGCTTTTATTCTCTGTCCTTCTTCAGCACCTCAACACCCTGCCTCTAGCCCTCTGGCTGCATACCCAATCCACCTACCCACCACCTTCATGCTCATCTATTTATTTTTCTTTTGTGTTTGTTTGTTTTTCTTAGACAGGGTTTCTCTGTGTAGCCCTGGCTGTCCTGGAACTCACTCTGTAGACCAGGCTGGCCTTGAACTCAGAGATCTGCCTGCTTCTAGTTCCCATGTGCTGGGAATAAAGGTGTGTGCCACTTCACCCGGTTGTATGCCCATTTCTTATGCTCAATAGACTCGGTGTTGCCAACACTTTTGGTTCCTCTGTTTCTTCTGCCTTTATCACTAACCCCTTCCCCACACCCTCACCTGAACAATTGTGACTGTAACTAACCCAAATTCATTGAGAAGACAAGATATAACAGTTGACCTTTGTACTCATATGGTCTCCATCTGTGCATTCAATCAACAGTGTGTTAACATATTTTAAAACTGCATCTGTACTGAATACACACAGATGTTTTTCCTCTCTTCACTACCTAAACAGTACAGTATATTAGACATTAGTAATCTACAATTTACAGTGCATAGGAAGGTGTGGGAAGATGGGCTCAGTTCTTAAAGTACTTGCCACACAAGCATCAGGACTGAAGTCTGCGTCCCTAGAACTGATATAAAAGCCAGGCAGATATGTCAGGCACTGTGACCCCAGCCCCAGGGAAGCAGTGACAGGGGATAGCTTGGGACAGGGGATAGCTTGGGACAGGGAAGGTGGGGAATGGGGCAGAGTGACTAGCTAAACTAACAGGGATTGGGCAGCTCTGGGTTCAACCAGAGACCTGCCTCAGTAAACAGAGAAGTGGAAAGTGATTGAGACAGACATCCAATTGTCAACTTAGGGCCTCCATGCTCACGTGTGCACATACACCCTCCCCACACACATGTATCTACACACATACAAATTCACAAATGTACATGAATACCACACACATATACATAAAAATTACAAGTGTGTGGGAGGATATGTAAGGTTATATGCAAATACTGTTATTTTAGATAAACAATGCCAACATCTAGAGAATTTAGTATCTTCAAGGCTTTGTGGAACCAGGTCCCCATGGAAACTAAGGGGTGACTGAACGGGTATTAGCACAAGACACCCCAAGACCAAGTTCTCAGCACAAAGGAGATTTATTTACCCCAGAGGGACAAAGGGCAGGGAATAAGAGACAAAGGGAAAAGGAACAAGGAGAGGGGCGAAAAGGCACAAGCTGGGGGTGAGGTGGGGTGCTATTTACCCTGGAGGGACAAAGGATTGCCTCTGGATAGAGGGGAGACTGTCATGGCGCATAGGCAAATGGCTGTTTATAAAGGGAAAAGGGGAGACCTTGATATCTCCCCCATTTGTATGCAACGTCACACACATTTTCCCTTTCCCTTTTTTTTTTTTTTTTGGTTTTTCAAGGCAGGGTTTCTCTGTGTAGCTTTGGAGCCTGTCCTGGAACTCGCTCTGTAGCCCGGGCTGACCTTGAACTCACAGAGATTCGCCTGCCTCTGCCTCCCGAGTGCTGGGATTAAAGGCATGCGCCACCACCGCCTGGCTACATTTTTCCTTCTTAATGGTTTCAGGAATTAACTTCTCAAAGCCTCCTGGAGCAAAGGTTAGAAATGAGTCTCTATTCATTCTTCATTCTGATGTTCTAGAAACACTCCCATCAACCCAGAAGTTCACTGGCATCCCATGAAATAGAAAGGTACCAGCTGGGAACCCAGAAAGTATTTGAATAAATGAACGAAAGAATTAATGCCATTACCCCATGTTTACCCACTTCTGTTAGCACTGCCGCTATGCCCCCCACATCTGACAGCAAACGGCATCTACTGATGGCCATACTAAGATGCTGAGGGGTTTTTGCGAAGCAAGGAAAGGCACAGCTTTATCCTTCTCAGGAAATCACTGGATTATGAGCCACAGAGGCTCACTCAAGCTGGCAGGTGCTGGGAGAACGCATTTCTTTGGTGGGGGACTGCAGCCAGGAACTGGACAGCTGGAAATTTTAATTACTGCCCCCGATTTTTTAAGCCACACGGACTTTTATCCCATTCTCTGCATGTTTAATTCCTTCTCTCTCTAGATGGGTTTGGACATCTTAACGAAGCCCAGCTGCCTTGGGCTTTGTATTTGACCGTCTTGTTCCACTTCCGGATACCAGCTAATCAGTCAGTCCATCAAGTGCAGTCACTGAAGGCTCTAGCAGGCCTGAACACGGCAAACATGGTGCCTATAGTTTTTGTATTATATTTTTCCCCCATTCCTCTACCTTGTTAAACTGTTAGATTACATTCCTAAAGCTGGCCACCAAGGTCTATTCCTTTTTTGGCTACTTCCCCCTTCTGAGGCTGACTACCAAGACCCAGCTATCAAAGTATTGAAGTCCAGCAGTCGGAAGCCCCCTTGTGGCTACCCTAACACACCCAATTAAAATTATACACCTCATCCTAACATGGGAAAAATGTGTGTGACGTTGCATACAAATGGGGGAGATATCAACACAAAAGTCTGTGAGAGGATGCCCAGAATGTGTAAGGATTTGAGGGGCTTTTTATGCCAGTAATTACTTAATAGCCTTATATTTCATAGAAGTATCAAGGGTTTCATGGTTCAAATAAGCGATCCCTCAGGTACTGGAAGAGGAAGTGACATCATCTGGAGTGGGAGGACAAACATCGTGTCTGAAGCACCATGTTGTAAGTGTTGTATCTGTGACTGATAACAGCCCCAGGACGAATGTGTCTCAGTTCTTCATTGTATGGCAAGCATTTATATTTGGACACGAAATACACAGTCTTTGGAAAGGTACTAGACAGTCTGGAGGTTTCAGATGAACTGGAGAAGTCACCAGTAAGTGAGAAGACAGAACCTCACAGTGATGTGTGCGTTAAGAACGTAACTATTCATGCCAAGCTCANTAGCTTCAGTAGACCTGGACAAATACTTGGCAACCTGCTGGATGTAACACAACCATTGTGGTTTACTCAGTTTTGATTATGTCAGAGATTGTAATTCTTTTGATGTTTACAGTAACATCATCTCCCTTTAAGCTCTTGATACTCGGGGGAGCCCCATAGATTTTACCCTCATTCTTAACCTGCACCACTGCGATAGTCCTCTTTCCTCTGTCTGCCTCTCTCCCCAGAGTCTCACTATGGAGTCCGAGCAGGCCTCTAACTCTTGACCTTCCTGCCTCCATCTCCACAGTAGAATTAGAAGCATGTACCGCTATGCCTGGCTAGTAACTGAGTTCTCACTGGGACAATGTCTAACCTGAAGTTTTTGGGTCAGAATAAATCCTGCAAGACAGGCTTGTTTTGTTTTGGCCTTTTTTCTTCTCACGTTGGTTTCCTTTGGCCAGTTCCAAAGCATTCCAAGAGTCCACATTCAAGAACTAAGATGATTGTTCCCTTTTACAGAGGTCTACAGTCAACGTGACAGGGTAGCCTAGTCAAGTTATCCCATCTACAGGCATGGGCTACCTCCACAATCAGAGTGTCCCAAGCCTGGGAAACCTGTTTGAGGCAAGACAAAGGAATTCCTATGTCCACAGCTCCAAAGGCTGCTCAGTGAGATCTGAGCCTCCTGGCGAGTCTCTGGATTTATGTGGCTGCTTAGGACCTCTGCACTGGGAGAAAGCGTGGCCCTTACCTGGATAAACTGCTGGTCCCTCTCAGAAGAGGGCAGGGCAAGAGACCTGGTTCCTAAGGGACCAGGGAGGTCCCCTAAACCGTCTCCTCACCTTCAGCTTAAACATCTGGTTCTCGGGTGATTTCCAAAGTCTGACAGGGGTAGGAGGTGACCTAGTGACTGGGAAGGGGGCTCCTAATGAACTGTATTAGTGACCTTTTTGTCACTGTGCAGAGATACTCTACAGAAGCAACTGAAGGAAGGAGAAGCTTAGTTCTGCCCATCATCTGGAGGCTGTGCACTGTGCTCCAGGTTCCCCATCTTTTGTGAGCTGTCACCCATGTTGGGGTGGCCTTAGTAATACAGCTGTCCCTGAGTCACTTCTGCTCCTGTGAGTAACTCCAGTGAAACTTATCGGTTCACCAAGCCAAACCTTGGTATCATCCATACTTCGGTCTGTTGTGGGTTCCCTAACTGGAGAAAGTAGATGAATGTGTTTTATCTCTCCTGAAAAGATTTTCACACAACTGATCTCTCTGCAGGTCCAGTTATATCACTCTTGAGCATATACTCAAAGGACTCCACAACCTACTACAGAGACACTCACTCAACTGTGTTCACAGCGAGAAATTGGAAACAGCCGAGATGTCCATCAACAGAAGAATGGATAATGAAAACATGTACATTAATACAATGGAATATTATTCAGCTATTAGAAAATGAAGTCATGAAATTCACAGGTAAATGGGAGGAGCTAAGAAAAAT
Source organism: Neotoma lepida (assembly GCA_001675575.1). Classification (NCBI taxonomy): domain Eukaryota; kingdom Metazoa; phylum Chordata; class Mammalia; order Rodentia; family Cricetidae; genus Neotoma; species Neotoma lepida. Next base: position 280,225 of record LZPO01087194.1, on the reverse strand, counting down.
CATCCTGAGTGAGGTAGCATAGACCTCAAAAGACAAATTCTGAATGTATTCTCTTATATGGGGATGTTAACTTCTAAACCATCAATAGGCATGCTATAATCCTTATAACTGTAGAGGTTAGGTATAGAGTTAGGAACTAGGGGGGAGAGCTAGAACTAGGAAGGAGAAACAACATGTAATTATGGAGAGACATTGGGGAGACTGAAATGGGAGAATTAAGAGAAGATGGTGAGGGGGAGGAGGGGACTAAGGGAGGGAATGCGGGGAGGCACAACTAACACCAAGAACCATTTGAGGGGCCATATGGAAATCTAGTAGTAGTAGTACTAGTAGTAGTANTACTACTACTACTACTACTACTAGTAGTAGTAGTAGTAGGTACAGAAGCTTCTTAAAATATATGCATATAAGAAAGAAATCTAAATGGAGTCAACAAATAATAGGGGAAACAATGTCTCAACTAGACATGTTTTACCACAAAGTGAAACCTCCAGTGACAGGATTGGGTTACATCTAATTGAGTTGTTGGTCAATGGGGTCCCATGGAAATCCTTCAGACAACACAGGCTATCGCCAAGGCTATTGGCTGCTCTCCGCAGATCGATGGTAAGGCCCTATTGCTGAAGACAACACCTATGCAACTCCCTTTAACACGGAGAAGTTGAGTTGGTTCCTAACTAGAGCTTTCACTCCTATTGACTAGTGTTCATTGTATTGGAAAGTATTCTGCACATCAGAGGAGAAAGGTGACCACCAACCCAATTACAAAACCTGCAATCTATAATGGTGACCTGTCTGCATGAAATGCTGGTACAATAGTGGCAAAAACATTGTAGGAGTAACCAACCACTAGCTGAGTGGATTTAAGCTCCATTTCACAAGATGAAACCCCTGCTTGTCACTGCTCAGGTGGCCAAGAACCTGCGACTACATAAGCCATGAGCCTAGGGGAAAAGAAAATACTATTGTTCTGCTAAAGGACCATAGCAATGAAAGGACTTCTAATGACATTCTACCCATAGATCAGTATCTCAGCCTTGTAAGAAGCTTCCTCCTGCAGGACATGGGAATTAATACAAAGACCCACAACTGCACGATGTGCAGAGAGTGAGAAACTTCGGAACACTCAGTCCTAAATGGGATGTCTCCATCAAACTCCTCCTCCTAGGAGAACTATGCCCAAGAGGAGGTAGGAAGAGCCAGAGGGGACGGATGACACCAAGGAAACAGTGTCTTCCAGACACAACAGGACTGACACTCATATGAACTCACAGAGACTGTGGCAGCATGGACAGGGTCTGCACAGGTCCACACCATACACAAGCTCCCATCTCTAATCAAGACGCTATCTCCAAATGACAACTTCTGGCAAAAGAAAAATTCCTTTTCTCCAATGGAGTTTCATTGCACATACAAACCATATTGAAGGGCAGGCCCCATGCCCAGCAGTAGATGGCCAACACAAAATGAACTAAATGGTATATTTATGTAGATTTTTTTTGTTTCATATTGGTTTGATTGGGCACTTTTTATCTTACTTGTCTTTCTTTTATATTATGATTTCTGATTTTGGTGTTTTTATGAGTTTTTTTCTCTGTGTGTATTTTCTTTAATTCTGATTTTTTTCCTACCTGTTTGTTTTCTAAAAAGTTTTGAGTGTTCAGGAATAGGTGAAGAGACCTCACTGGAGACTTGCAGCTGACAGGACACTACTATGTTTACCTCTGATGCCCTGATGTGGACATCCACATGTGTGGGGAAGACAATGGTATCAAGAAGATGAGTTTCAATAATTCTCATCATATAAACTAAATTCATATTGTTGGAAATGGCAACATTTGTTGAATAAAGTTCAGAGGAAAATTAATTGTCAAAAAAATTTAAAAAAGAAAAACATGCTAAAGTCTTTAGTATCCTTTGTCGGCACAAAATGAAGAGCTGTTGGGTGATCTTTTCCTTTCCTTCTGCCCCAAAGCCAGCACTGTCTCAGCTATGAGAGCAGAGCCAAACCCTGCAGTGACGGACAGTCAATCAGCCCAGGACTCGGAATGCAGATGACCAGAACAGAGACACACCCTGAGGTGATGGACAGTCATGGGAAGGAGGTACTGAGCTTTGCTTTCGAAGCCACCAAGATTGGAAGGTTGCTGGTCACCACGGAGAACTCAGCCTAGACGGACGGATACAGTTGCTTAAGCTAGATTTATAGAAAGCCTCTTAGGAAGTATTTACTTGTCCTGGGATTACCTTTTGATTCTCTGCTGACTTAAGCCATTAGCATTTTTTTAGGTCATCCAGACAGCCTACTACTGACTGAAATAACTTGGTCTCACAGAAATCAGGTGATCCAAGAGTCTCTGGATGCTTGCTGTCAGTTGTCCTCAGAAACCACAGCTTCCCTGCTTTCTGAAGTAAACCTGTGCCAGCTAGAACTTAAATATTTATTAGCTAAGTATATGCAAGAGCTTGTAGGCAAAGGCCATCCCACTGGCCGGCTCACATCTACTGCAATGTTTGGTCATGGTGGGCTTTAGGAAATGAAGAGGGAGTTTTGAAGAATGTCAGGGCCAGGCTGTGTTGTGGGGAGCAGTCACTGTCTGTCTCATAGCCTACCCCTTTCTAGGGCTTCTTTTGGGGGAAGAGTACCTCTCCTCTAGCCAAGAGCCCCCGATTTTGGGCTTCCTTTCCTCAGACTGACTCCAGAGTAAACTACTATCTGTCCAGCCCCTAGGTCAGTGGTTCTCAACCTTCCTAATGCTGCGACCCTTTAATATAGTTCCTCATGTTGTGGTGACCCCCAACCGTAAAACTATTTCATTGCTATTTTATAACTGTAATTTTGCTAGTTATGAATTGTATGTAAATACCTGTGTTTTCTGATGGTCTTAGCCGACCCCTGTGAAAGGATCTCAACCCACAAGTTTGAGAACTGCTGCCCTAGAACCTTCCTTGCTTCTGTGCTGATTATTTCAGCTAGCTAAGCAAGGTTAAGAAAAGAAAAACAACAACATACCAAATTAGAGAGTTATAGGTTCTTTGTTAGAAGTCCACCCAGTTAGACTCTATGGCCTTCTTAGACAGATAACTTCTTGAATTTATGCTTCTGGTTGTCTTTGAGGACTTTGGGGGGTGAGGTGGGGACACATACCTTAGATCTTACAAACAAAGCAGCTTAAAGAGCCCATTGGACAAGAGGTTTGTCTGTGGCCTCCAGTGGCTACTTGACTGTTCTGGGGGGCTCTAGGTATGGTGGGGAACATTATCCTCTGAGGGGTGCTTTTAAGGTCATAATATGGCATACCATGGGAACTTCAGAAATATGATAGGTGCCATCTCCTGTGAGTAATCTAGGCTTACCGAAGGAAGAAATCCTGGATGAATAAATAATAGTTGATATTAGGGCTGGGATGACACCTCACATGTTAGGAACACTCAAGCTCTTGTAGAGGACTTGGGGGGGTTCATTCCCACACCCACATTTGTGGCCTCTGCAGGCACATGTAGTTGCTTACATCAATGCAGGTAAAACATATATGGAATAAAAAATTTTTAAAAATAGTGGATGTGATGATGATGATGATGATGATGATGATGATGATGATGATGATGATAGTGATGATGACTGTGGTGATGCTGGTGATGCTAATAAGGATAATTATACTATTTGATATTTAACCCTTACCACACACCAGATACTGTTCTAAGTGAATGTGGTTCAGCACATAAGCACCATAATTATCACCGTTTTCAAGATCAGGAAATGGAGGGAGCCATGGGAGAAGGATTCAAACAAGGTCACACAGTTTGCAAGTGGCTGAGTTGAAGCGCACATCTGGATTGCAGAACCCCTCAGTGAATTCTTTCTCCTCCTGATCTTGGTACCTTCCACGTCTCATCACACTTACCATGGATGTATCCATTTCCACCATCCCCTCTCTGAGAGGGGCTTAGTGAAGGAGGGCTGAACTCCAGGTAGAAGGGCCAGGTCTGCACTAGTTTGTGGAATTTATTGACACTCTCCATGTCTTCTCAGTTTCAGCCTGCTTTCTCAGGTCAACTCCACCCTCACCCTAAAGAATCTCGAGGCAGNGACATGGCTCACTCTTGGTGGGGCCTCGGTTAGTTACTTTTCTTACTGCTGTGAAAAAGTACCCAGAAGATGCGGCATGCGGGGCATGAGGGGGATTTATTCTGGCTCATGGTTGAAGTGATACAGTCCACCATGGTAGGGAAGTCATGGTAGCTGGAAAGTGAGGTCACATCGTGTTGGCACTCAGGAAGCAGAAAATGGTGAATGCCGGTGCCATCTGGCCTTTTCCACTTCCCTTTGGTATTTGGTCTGGGCCCCCACACTTTGGGGATGGTGTTGCTCAAGTTTAGTTCATCCTCTCTGGAAATGCCCTCACAGATGCACCAAAAAGTGTGTCTCCTACGCACCAGGTATGTCTCAATCCCATCAAGCTGGCAATTAAAATGAACCATCCCAGGGCTTGGATTTGAAGGCTGCATAATTTGCAAAGGTCCAGAGAGTCCTCTTTTCTCTAAATGTCCCTGGACAACTGCTCCACTGTCTTCTTTCAGAGCAGTTTTCCTGGCCTACCTGGGACAATGATGATATAGCCACACCACAGCCCTCAGGATGACTTCAGGAGGGACCAGCTGTTCACAGCTGTCAGCTGATCTTATCCCCATGGCCCTATGGAGGAAGTATTTCCACTACCATCATCTCCCCATCCTCTTAGGTTTCCGGTTTCACACCTGACGTCCTTCGTGCAAGAGCTCCACCCTTACTCACCACCCTCTGACCTTCAGACTTGGATCTCCAAAGGGAGGAGTCTGACAGACTGTGTGAGGCAAGAATTATTGTCCTGAGCAGATGGGTGGGGGCGGGGGGGGGTCACACAGCACAAACACAACCCTGCAAGGAACCGATGGGTTGGGTGTGGAGGAGGAAGGAACGGCAGTTCTCAGAATGGAATCTTCTACTTCATGTGTGGTGGGAGTCCAGATTCCCCACTTGTTACTCATGAGCCAATTGAAGATTAAGCTGATCCAGGCTCCATGTTAGTGAGTGAGGCAAGATGAGGCTTCTGAAGCCTATCTTTCTTTTAGTAAGCTGTCCAGGGAGAATGGCTGGGAATGGCTGGGACGGTGGAAGAACATATTATGTGACATGACGTTTTCCAAAATAAGGGCTTTACCAAATAGCTCCTGTTCCACACGCTCCTGTTCACGTGTAACTTTTGACATTTCCACATGGAGATAAGGGGCTTTGGTCCTCTGCTTAAATCTAAGAGGCCCTGTGATGACGGCAGATGTGCTACCACAGGATTTCTGTGGTTAGATCAGAAAAGATGACATTCCATGGGCACCTGAAATAGTTACCCTTGGAAGGCAGCCTCATGCATGGTTAGCCTTCTATCACTGTTGACAAAATATCTGAGATAAACAATGTGTAAGGAAGACTTACCATGTCTGGCTTCATTGCTTGTGAGTCTATGGTAAGGCAACCGCCATGATAGGGCTAGTGTGGCAGAGTGAAGCTGCTCACCAGGTGGTGGCTGTGAAACCATATGGAAGGAAGAAGGGGGCTAGCATCCTAATGTGGTAACATCCCCACCGCCCTAACTTCTTCCCACTAGGCTCTAACACCTAGAGGTTCCCTCAGATCCCAATCTTACCACCATCAGGGAACCAAGCCTTCAACACACGGGGTTTGGAAGTCATTCAAGATCGAAACTTTATACCCACCTACACAGAGAACCCGTAGAGAAGCAGCTTGGGATGGAACGTGTTTCTTCAGCCCTATGGCTCCTGTCGCCACTGTTCCAGTGCCAGCTGTACACACTGATGATCAGACAGAGCCAGACCTCCTCAAGATCATGACTCACTGGAACTGCCGGGGCTGTTATGGCTGTCATTTAGAGTTGCTAAAGTTTGGGAGGGGCAGATCTCTCATACAACAGCATATGCTGAGTTCCAGAATCTTCAGAAGGACCTGAATGCCACCCGCAAATATCTGAAGGATGTGATATGTACAGGAGGCAGGCTTGACATATAAAGCTGTGACAGGCAGCACTTAGAGGCCACATGGGTTTTGTAGAGGGACCAATTTGGTGCTTTACAGAGGCCTTCTCTGAGGACAGAACTTTCAAATGAGTCACCTGACAATGCGCTTGAAACTGGAGTTTCAAGTGGGAGATGGATGGCAACCTTGGGGGATACTGAAGAAAAGTCTAGCAGATTTCTCAAGATACACTGCAGCTCTTAAAAGTCATAATTATCTTTATTATGTTTATTTTATGTGTGTGTGCGTGTGTGTGTGTGTGTGTGTGTGTGTGTGTGTGTGTGCAGAGGTATTTGTGATGGTCAGGGGAATTGATTCTCTCCTTCCACTATGTGGGTCCTGGGGATTGTACCCAGGTTTTCAGGCTTGGCAGCAGGCATCTTTTCCTGCTGAACTGTTTCACTGGCCCAAGAAACAATTTTTTCCTATATTTTTAAGTTTTATTTTATGTGCATGAATATTTTGCCTCCATGGATATAGGTGCACCACATGCATGCCTGGTGCTTGCAGAGTTCAGAAGAGAGCATCGGATCTCCTGGAACTGGAGTTAGAGATGGTTGTGAGTCATCATGTGGGTGTTGAGAATCAAACCCAGGTCCTCTGCAAGAGCAACAAGGCTCTTAACCACTGAGCTACCTCTCCGACCCCCAAGACATAATTCTTAATCAGTAAAGTTAAAGAGGTTCTGGAGAGCACATATTCAGCAAACTCTTTTTAGAAGAGGTGAAGCACAGATAAAGCCTTTCACATCCGAGAAGGCTGGAAAAGCAGGACGGGCCACTTACAGTGGAACTGTTTAACCAGCAACACTTATGTCACACCTCTCTTACCTGAAGACCTCTTCTTACCCACTTACAGGCCTTTCCTAATTGCGAATTCCTTTGCTTCCTTCACGCCTCACATCCCATGGCTTGCTAAATCACCGCACTTTCATCTCCACAGCAAGCGCCCTGCCTGCTTCTTCTGCTCCATTTGCAGCACCACTGACTTTCTTCATACCATTGTGGGCTCTCCTTCGGAGAGAAGGCTGTGAGTGAATCACCTCAAGAGATTGCCCCCGGTGTGGCAGTGCCTCTTTTCAAACTTATTTCACTTGGAACAGAGACCATTTCTCAAGCACAAGAGCCGTTGGTGATGTGGCTAGTGTACTTAAGGCCCTGGGCTCAGTTCCCAGCATTGTTAAAAACTTTCATGATCAAGTAGAGAATGAAAGAGAAGAAGAGAAAATGGAAATGGGCAAGGAAGATTTTTCTCCCCTTCCCCCCCTCCCTCCATGGTCTCACTGTAACCCAGGCTGGCATGGAACTCTTGTTGATCCTCCTGCCTTAGTGTCCGGAATTCTGGGATTCATGGGTGTGTATTACCATGCCTGCATTCTTGCACTTGTTCCTCAAGATTGCCATAATATGGCTGGTGGTGGTGGCCCACCGCTTTAATCTCAGCACTCGGGAGGCAGAGGCTGGTGGATCTCTGAGTTCGAGGCCAGCCTGGCCTACAGAGTGAGTTCCAGAACAGAGAAACCTTGTCTTGAAAAACCACACACACACACACACACACACACACACACACACACGATTGCCATAATATACCATGAACATTGTGGTATAAAACAAACATAAATATATTGTTTCACAGACCTAGGGAATAGACTTCCAATTTCAAGGTGCTAGCAAAGCTCTNTTTCTTCTGAAGGCTGCAGGGAAGAATTCCTCTTTGTCTTTCCTAGCTTCTGGGAGCTCCTAGCAGTCCTCAGCATTTCTTGGCTTTTGGCTGCATCTGTCCAGTCTGTCTTCTTTGTCCCTGGCTTCCTTCCTGCATGTGTGTGTGCCTGGACTTCCCTCTCCTTTCTTTCACAATGGCACCAGTCACTAGATTTAGAATGAATTCTAAGCCAGTGTGACTGCATCTCAACTTATTTCTGCAAAGACCTTATTTCAAATGAGGTCCCATCCACAGGCTCTGGAGGATAGGAATTCAATGTATTTTTTAAATTAAGGACTTATTTATTTTTATTTGTGTATGAGTGCTTTCTTGCATATGTGTGTGTGTGTGTGTGTGTGTGTGTGTGTGTGTGTGTGTGTGTGTGTAGGCCAGAAAAGGGCATAGGATCCCCTGGAACTGAAGTTACAATTGGTTGAGAGCAGCTCAGTGCTGGTCTTTCAAGGGAGCTGCAAATGTCCTTAACCTCTGAACCACCTCTCAGCCCCTTGGATGTATGGTTTTTTTGTTGTTGTTGTTGTTTGTTTTTTGTTGTTGTTCTTTAAGGATTTTATTTTTATTTTATGTGTAGGGGTGTTATGCCTGCATGTATGTCTGTGCACCATGTGTGTGCAACTGCCAAAGAGGCCAGAAGAGGGAGCACAATCCTTGGGAACAGGAGTTACAGATAACTACAACCTGGTCGTGGGATGCCAAGTCACATAGGTGCTGGAAATTGAATGCAGGTCCCCTGGAAGAGGTCCCCTGGAAGAATGGCCAGTGCTTTTAACTGCTGAGCCATCTTTCTGGCCCTGGATGTATCCTTTTGTATTTTGATACTCAACACTCTACAATTGTCACTGTTGGAAACAACAATTTAGCATAGGGAAGGCATCTTGTTTATAAATAGCTCTGGATGAAGTGAACAATTTTGAGAATAACAGGAGGTAATAGTCAATAGGGCCAGCCAGATGGATTGAAAAAAATACAAAAGCATACATAATCAAAGAATAGAATTTTAACTTCCTGGCATCTGGATACGGGAGAGTATAGGAAGTAAAGCTAGGAGGTTTAGGGAAGAGGATGTCTCAGTAATCCAAAGGTGAGATTCAAGATGTCGAGTTAGAATGTGAGCCCCAGAGGCTTGTGAATCCTGTTGCAGAAATAGCCCAGGGCCTTTAGCCAACAGCCTACAAAACTGTCGTGTGTGTGTGTGTGTGTGTGTGTGTGTGTGTGTGTGTGTGTTCAACATACATTTGTTAGTAGGCTTGGAGCACTAGGAATAGAGGGGGCAAACTGCAGTAAGACCCTCCTAGATGGCCTGAGTTAGTTGGTCCTGAAGGTGGGGGTGACTAAGGAACAGCAGCGAAGCAGTGTTTAAAGTCAGGCTTCCTGTGAGCTGGAGGTGTGTGTGTGTGATTCAGTGGTACAGCGGTAGACCGCATCCGCAAGTCTGTCATATCACAGGGCACCAGTTGGTGACAGACTGAATCTCTCATATTTAGATCACCTGCCACACGTGGTTTACCATAATAAGTATCTCTCTGGCCTCAGTCAGGCCTCTGGAAACAGGGCGAACAAAGCTGTTCAGCCTTGTGTGGTCTCTAGAGCACCGCACACAGGACGCGCTCAATAAAACTCCCCATAAAGCAGGTCGTGAATGAGTGAATTTGGATATTCACGCAAAATCGAGATTCCTCGGAGCCAAGCTCTGGCTTTTAGACTTGAGCACGTTTCAAAAGGCCTGGCAAAGTAAGCGCCGCCCTCAAGCACTTGTTGAACCAAACAGGGTGAATCTGCTTCCCTCGGTTCCGCCCAGGCAGGGAGGTCTGGCTTTGGCCAAAGCACCGACCGCGGTGCGGTTACATTCTTACGTAAGAGTTAATGAAGCCTCCCCGCCCTCCAGACCCCTCCCATTACAAGGGCGCAAGGGAAAGAAAATGAGCGCAGTATTTACAAACACACGGTTTTGGTGGTCCATTTCAAATTCATCCCTAATCTCGGTTCACCACAAAGATCTTAAAATACTACTGCAAAGCTCGGTGTGAGGCGCCGAGGGGCGGCGCGCTGTGGATTTCGGGGGAGGCGTATGGATAGCGTGGATTAGGCCTGCGCACCCGGCACCCGTTCCAAGCTCCCTCATACCGCCCCAGTGCCCTGGCTGTGAGGGTGACAGCGGCCCCTGAAGGTGACTCGAGCTCCATGCGGTGTCCGTGAGGTCCCCGTAGGCTCCTGAGCAGGGAAAGCAACGGTACCCTTCTCCAGGCCCAGCTGCCCAGAGCCCAAGGCCGATCGCTTTTGCAGGGTGCCACTTCCCGGCTCCCAGTAGCCCGGAGCCCGGAGTCGATCGCCTTTGTAAAACCCCCCTTCCCGGGTCCCAGATGCCCGGAGCCCAGCGCCGATCGCCTCTGTAAAACACCCCTTCCCGGCTCCCAGCTCGCGTTTGCAGCGGCCTTACATCCCGGGCGCGGCCCCCGGGGCGGAAGATGGCGACGCTGCCCGGCTCCCGGCGGCCGCGAGGGGCCGCGGTGCTGCGCGCACGGCCCGGCCCGAGCAGCTAGAGCGGCGCCTGGGCCCGCGGCCTCCTCCCGCTGCCGCGCCCCGCCCCGCGCCCGCCCCTCCCCGGGCCCGGCCGTGCCCCGCGTCGCGCTCCCCCGGGATGGCCCGCGCGCCTCGGCGCTGCGTCTCGGAGCTCTCGGCGGAGCGGCGGCGGCCGCGCTCGGGGGGCGCGCGGCTGCGGCGGCGGCGGCGGCGGCGCGGCGCTTGAAGGGGCCGCGTCGGGCGGAGCAGGGCGCCGCCAACATGTCGGATACGAAGGTAAAAGTTGCCGTCCGGGTCCGGCCCATGAACCGAAGAGGTGAGCCGCTTTCCCTAGCTCCTTTTGCATTTCTGCTCCGGCCGAGGGCGGGGGTGGGGGAATGCAACTTTGCAAACTGCTGGGCGGCGGGGGTCGGGGACACCGGGGTGGCCCGGCATGGCCCCGGGTGGAGGCGGCGCCCAGGCTCCGGCTGTGGCCACTGTGTGCCCGGGGCGCCGTCTCCTTGCCTGCCAGGAGGGAGCCACGCGCGCCGGCTGCGGCCGCCGATGCTCCACTTTGCAACATCTCGCTGCCCCTGTGCTTTCAGAGCTGGAACTGAACACTAAGTGCGTGGTGGAGATGGAAGGGAACCAGACGGTCCTGCACCCTCCTCCTTCCAACACCAAACAGGGAGAAAGGTAAATCCCACACCGCCAGCTCCTGCCAAGTTTGAGCCAGGAAAACCCGAGTGCGCTCTCCCATTGTTAGCGAGGATGGCTTCAAGTTTGTCCCACGCTCATATGGGAAGCGGTTGCAAGAGCAGGGTCCCCTCCTCTCTCTGTGTCTCTCTCTTCTTGTCCCCTCTCATCCAGAGCAGTATCCCCTAGGCAGGGAACCCTGGCCAGAGTCAGCACTCCTGACTTCCAGGCTCCCAGAACGTGAAGGGACCGGATGGAGCCCTGGAGATGTGTAGCTCAGGCCACATTTTACAGATAGTAAAACCGATGTCTGAAGCGTGCAAATGACCAACCCAAGGCCTTATTGATGGAGTCCAGCGCCCGCGATTCTTACGCTGGCTTATTTGCCCCCTTTAGCAGAACTGCTTAGGGATGTTGTATGTGAAAGGCGGCCGGGAACGGATAAAGCAAACACCCTGGTACAAGGCTAGGTTTTTTTAAATTTTTAGGTTGTTGGAGGTGGGGAGTTGAGATGATGTCTGAAAGTAATGCGGGGATTTTGATTTTCAAGGAAACAAATAGAGCCCTGATCTGGAGCTGTTTGATGGGATGGGGGATGTTTAAAAGGGGGCTGCACTTTCTAGATGGCAAGGCATTTGCATTTGAAAAGTCGTAACTGTGGGATCCTTATTAATTCTGCTGTGTTCCATGCAATGGTATGGGAAAATGCCCTAAAATAATGTGAATATTTGGCATTTTTCTGGTAAGCCTTTGAGAAGAAATAGGTTGGAATTTATTCAGTATGGCATTGTAGGAGCTTGTAAAAATAGAAAAGAAAACCGCGATTCAAATTCAGCTTGGAAATGAGTATGAGTTTGTCTCTGAAAAATCACCTGTTGATTGATGCGCTACATAATGAGTGAATTTTGCTCTTTAGAGTTTCCTTCAGACAGACTGTGAAGTAGGGGTTGTTACTTTATTGCTAACCGAGGCAGCTGCTTCCTTCTATAATCGAGCTGCGCTGCAGCCCAGCCTTGCTAAATTTGGGGTAAGATTGGTATGAGGGAGAAGATTGGGGATTCTTTGCTTTTAGTGTTGAGCCTAGCGTGTTTCATTAACTTTGCAAACATTCTGCTTTTCCCTGGAGATTCTTATAGTGACATTTAATGGCTAAGTTATTTTAAAGATGTGTCAAATACTTTTATAGTAATGGATGTATCCTTGGACAGTATTTTTAGACACGTTAAAATATTTACAGTATATTTAGACGTACGGATAGCAGTGTAGGTGGTATATTTTATGGTGGGCACAAGTAAATTTGTTGAGTAAACTATTTACAGATTTAATAGATGCCTCTATCATATATCATTTTTTTTTCANAACTAGATCTTGTTATTTCAGAAGACTATTTCTTTGGCTCTGGTTCTTCAAGGCAGCCTGGGGAACAGGTGGACTATTTTATCTCCTTTTAGGAAGCTAAGGCTTCATTTTCGAGACATGGCTTGGTACCCACTTATCATTCGTCCCTATTCTTTAAATATTTTCAACCATGAATGTGTTTGTTTGTGTGTATATGTGTGTGAGTGAGTGAATGTGTTCATTCATTTATTCGTCCACTCATCCATTCAATCTGAGGTGCTGGAGATGGAGCCCAGATCCATGCTGGGCATGTGCTCCCAACTGCTGTCATCAGCTCTTCTTGCCACTCTTAAACCCTAAGGAATGCTACTGTTATCTATGAGGCCTCATCATTTGTATATAGAGAAAGGTTTAGTTTTGTGGAATTTGAAGAGAATTGATAAAGCTGTGGTAAATGCTAAAATATCATCACTTGGTCATTCTTGGGGCTACTGTATTAGATCTTTTAAGTGAAGATTTGTGGAGTACGATCTGGGCATTTATCCATCAGCGTCCTGACTCCGGTAGACCCTTATCTGGAGCTGTAAGAACTGCACTGAACTGTGGGGTGCTCTATTGTTCTGGACTGATAGGTTCGATTTTCCATGTGGCAGATATGCCATGTCTGGGTCTGCCAGGTACTCACTGAGATGAGATAACACAACGGTGCTCCATTCAGGTCAGGATGACTGTCTTTGCCAGAATGAAGACACCAAGTGCATTTTGATGTCCACTCTGCAGCTGGTTTCGTATTTCTTCCAGGAACTTCCCCTTAAAGCAACAGTGCATTTAAAAATAGAAACAATTCCTCTCTTGGGCTGGGCTTGGG
>LZPO01087194.1:227140-243574 GCA_001675575.1 Neotoma lepida | reverse complement strand
CCACAAATGCCACTTAAAATTAATGCACAATGTAGCTGCCTAAGTGTCCTCTTACCCTCTTGGAGAGCGTGTTGGTTGGTGGGGGCAGNGAGCTTTTACCTAGTGGGGACACGGATTGCAGATGTCTCTGACTTTCACACTGAGTTTTTCGGTTAAGGCAAGGTTTTAACAAATTCAGTTAAAAGTGACCTTCCCCACTCGGTGATGAGTTCTCTTTACTTAAACAGACCTTGTCGAGACCGGCTTGTTTGGGGTTGTTTACACTGCCTGCTCGTTTCTAGCCAGTTTATTTTTCTAAGACTACATTCTTTCCTCTCCTGCCTTCCAACCCTTGACTCTCATGTGCTCATACAGAGAAACATCTGGTATTCCGAGAATTTTATTTTTGGTGGCAGTTGGATATTTCACGAAACCTTTTGTATGGTATCTCCAGATATAATGCAGGATAATTGATGGAGTTCTCCAGATGTGCAGAAGATGCCCAACTTTGTTAAAGGTGTGGCTGAGCTTTCTTGAAGCTGTATGACTGCAAATGATAGTATCAGAACCTCTTAGGAGGCTTCTGGCAGCCTGCCAATTTGGCTTGTCATTGTATGCCTAGGACCAAGGTGTCCAGTCAGTACTGAATGGATGATAAAGTATTTGTTGCTCCTTACACGGTGACCTTGTGAGGTGACACAAAGACCTAGTAAAATGTGCTGTTGTAGTAGTTTTTTTGTTTCATTTTCTTATTTATGTGCCTGAGTGTGTGTATGTGTGTGTTTGTGCATGTGAGTGCAGTGCCCATGGAGACCAGGAGAGGGCAGAGCTGGAGTTACAGGGGAGTGCTGGAAGCTGAACTCNGGTCCTCTGAAAGAATGGCAAGCCTGAGAGCCATCTCTCTAGTTCCTTGTTTTGTTTATATAGTGACCTGTAAAAAGGTCTGGGAAAGCCTGCGCACAGACAGTGATTTTTTTATTTTTTATATATTTTTTAAACAGGGTGACATGAAAGCTAAGCTGGCTTTCAATTTCTATGTAGCTAATGATGACCTTCAATTCCTGAATCCCAAATTCTGGGATTACAGGCATATGCTACTGTGCCTGGGTATGATTTTTTAAATTTACATATAAGTGATACAAAAATGTTGGCATTGTTTACATAATGTTATAACTGGATTTTTTTATTATATATTGAATATATTGAAGAGTGTCAGTGATAGGTTAAAACCAGTTTAGTGTTTGGGGGAATTAAAGAAAAAGCTTTGACAGTGATGAGATGGAATAATTGAAATTAAAGTGTGAGAATAAATTGCACAAGAGGAATTAATTAGCATCATCACATTATATATTTAAAGTAAAGCTGAAGGAATGGAATTAACTTCTCTGATTTGAAATACAGGAATAGTTGATTTCTTAAAAACAAGTATTATTAGAGTACCCAAATGTAGTCCTTGTCTTTCAAAATTCAAATAACAGCTGTTCTATATTTATAGAAAATACTTTACTATTTATAGCTTGTGAACTAATGTTATAAACAACAACTATGTATGTGGATATTTATAGGTGTTTTATTTAACAACTTCAAATACTCAAAGCTCCCATAATATCTAGGTTTTTAGAAAGTAGATATGTATAGTTGGATGCATGCTTCCTGGGACACTGTACAAATATAGACATTCTTTCTTTTTTTTTGAGACTGGGTTTCTCTGTGTAGTTTTGGAGCCTGTCCTGGAACTCACTCTGTAGACCAGGCTGGCCTCGAACTCACAGAGATCCGCCTGCCCTGCCTCCCGAGTGCTGGGATTAAAGGCGTGTACCACCACCGCCCGGCTGACATTCTTCTTTTTAACATTAAATCTCTTTCTCTTTTCTTGGAGGGACATCCAGCTTGGGGAGGTCAGAGAACAGCTTGCAGGAGTTAGTTCTCTACTTTCACCATGTAAGAGACCTGGAGGAATCAACACAGGCTCTTGGGCTGAATAGCAAGCCCTTTAACCCACTGAGCCATCCTGCTAGCCCCCAGTATAAACATTCTTTAAATTATTTTTAATAGTATGTTTGTGAGTGTAGGGGGAGAGGTTATGTGCATACCAGCAGTGGCCAGAAGAGGGTGTCAGATCCTCCTGGAACCAGAGTTACAGGTGGTTGTAAGCCACCCATTGTGGGTGCTAGGAACTGAGCCCCAGTCCTCTGCAAGAGCAGTATGCTTAACTGGTGAGCTATCTCTTCCCAAATATGGGCCTTCTTTAAAGGCTTTGCTGCTGAAAGCACTTCTGCTGAAAGGAATGCAAGAGCAGAGAAAAAAAAATTCAGAGATTTTGGAAACAAGCCCCAGAAGGACTTGGGTTGGCTTGATGATCCTGAAGTGATAGCAGATGAAGTGACTGTCACCAGAGACAAATATCAGTGGATGAGCATGGTGGTGACTATGCCTTGGTTGACTTTCNCCATGGGAGAGGTTGAAATGTAACTACTGGAGCTGCAGGCTCTGCGTAGGGCGGTGTCTGTTACACGAAGAGCATCCTATGTCTTCTGGGTGCTCATTGGGTTACTGGACAGAAGGGTTCAGTAGCAGGGTTTGGTGAGAGCTTTTAGAGACATTTCAACAGTGGAAATGTCTCCTGTGAATGTTTTCTGGAGGGAGGTGGGCCCCTGACCTCAGGCTGTGCCCCTGAGGCTTTCTGACTGTGCATGGGCAGCTACTGTGATGTTGAACTTCATGACAACATTGAAGAGGACAGGGATGTGGGAGGGTGGGGTCCTAAGTCACTGTCCCTGCTGTCCTAGTGACTGCTCTGCACACATGTTGTGATATGTGTGCTGCATTTGTTGTGATAAATACTACTTCCCCTGTATTATAGAGGGATAACTTGCCTTCCTCATTAAGATACTAAGGTTTTTGCATATTGGAACCATGCTCTAGATTTCTTATTTCCATCGCGGCTGCACTTTCAAGGCTAGGGACAAAGTAGAAAACAGGTAACACTTTCTCCTACTTAATTTGTAAAGAGGTGGCCTCTTTGTGGCCCTCTCACACAGGGGTGAGGCTCTGAAGCAGGGGTGAGCTGTCTCTTATACACATCTAGATGTGTATAAGAGACAGGGCATGGAGCAGCAGTGGAAACAGAGACTCTGGCTCCAAATTGTGTGCAGTCAGGATCGACTTTTCAGCTGTGTGGCTCTGGGCAGGTTGCCTGTCCTCACCAAGCCTCAGTTCCCTCATCTGTAAATGAAGATGTGCACATGGGTGCACAGGTTAGATGAGGTTCAACGCTCAAGTGCTTGGCGCAGAGCCTGGCACTGGCAACAATCTAAATGAGCTTGCTCTCTGCCCCGCCCCCCACCTGTGCCTCCCCCACCCCACCACACACCCTTAAGGCAGTGTAAAGAAACAGCACACTGTGGTTAGGATCTGGAAAATATGGAGATCAGGTAGGTCTGCTCATGAGGACAACAGTCTCTACCAGTAGGATTATCATTAAATATAAAAGGTTGATGAGATGATTAAATTTGCTAGGATGTAGGCAGCAATAAGGATGATGAACAGCAAAGTAGTATAAATTAACCTTTTAGGTTAATGTGGGGAAGCAAATGTCCTTGAGCGCTCCAGGCTGATCTAGGGACTTTGGAAAGAGTCACAAGAGGGAACTGACAGGTACTTTAGCATGCAGCATCTTTGGTTTAATCAATAGTGACTGAGCCAAGGGATCCCAAGACTCAGGAGGCTGATACAGGAGGATTTTGTGAGTTCAAGGCCAGCCTGGCTACTGGATGAGACTACTGCAAACCAACCAACCAACCAACCAACTCTAACCCCACCCCCACCCCCAAGCAAACAAATCCGGACTGTTTCCCCATGTTCTGTTAGCCAAACAGCCAAACCATAATGATTATACCTCTTAGTGTACGGAAATGAGACAACATTGACCAGGATGGATTCTTTATGTGTTACATATAATTTAGTGAATGCATGCTGCTTGTGTTCAAGGAAAACATTTGTTCAGTATATTTGTGATAATTAAGGGGAGGGTTTTACTTGTGTGTATAATTTGGCCAGACATGTGTACTGGGTAGAAGGGTCCACAGGAAGCTTTGCCTGTTCGGTGACTGGGCTAAATGCTTCAAAAGCAAAAGCAAGCAGATTGCCCAGTGAATGACTTGTACCTGTAGATTTGTTGTTAAGTTTGAATAAAAACACCCAACGACCCAAGTCCTGGCTTGTCCACGGATTGAGGGATCTAGGGTGTGGGAACTAGTACTGGTTTGTAAACTATTGGAGTCTTCCTCCCGTTCTCATATAAAGAAGTGGCTATTTGGTGAAATGTGACAGCAGGCAAACTCCTTGGTGTTTAGTCACTTACAGGCAAGCATGTCTTCCAAAAAGTACTATTTTTTATTTTTAATTCTGTACATGTGAACATGGGTGTCCACAGAGGCCATACTCGGATCCCCTGGAGCTGGAGTTCCACCCAATGTGGGGACGGCAAGAACAGTGCAAACCCTTAACTGCTGAGCCATCTCTTCAGCCCCAGTGATGAGCAATTTGCAAGTTTTAGAAATCCAATGTTCTCTCTGTGGGTTGCTAGGATTATTTTTAAGTATCTTAATGTGTTTTGATGTTACATTTTTGTTGTTGTTGTTGTTGGTATTTTTATTTCTTTTCTTTTCCTTTTTTTTTTCATGATTAAAAGTGTATTTGAGCAGGAGATAGAGGCAGGAGGATTGCTGTGAATTCAAGGCCAGCCTGGCCTATCAAGTGAGACCTTGTCTCTAAAACACAAAAAGGAAAGTGCGTATTTGAGAACAAGTAGGTAAATAATGATAGATTCCCAAGATTGAGATGCAGTTTTTGCATTGTCATTTTTCAGATTCCCAATGATGGGGATAAATAAAGCATTTGTTAAAATCCTGTAGAGGTGGGGCTAGAGAGATGCTCAGTAGTTAAGAGCATTTGCTCTTCTTCCAGAGGACATAAGTTCAGTTCCCAGCACCCCCCTCAAGTAGCTTATGGTTAACCACCTGTAACTCCAGCTCCAGGAAATCTAACACCCTCTCTGGCCTCTGCAGGCACCTCTACACACATGCACATTCACACACACACACACACACACACACACACACACACACACACACACACACACACATCTTTAATTAATAAATAAAGGTATAAAATCCCGTGACACTCTTCTGGCAGGTAGCACATAAGAAAGGAATGTCTGCAGGGTGTGCTGTTCCCCTGTGAGCATCAGAAAGTAAATNTGACCAGTAAGAACCATAATCATGGTGTTTTATTTGACAAGTCATTAATAGATCACTTTATCACAGCATACGAATTTCGGTAGTCGTATTTTTAATCGTCTGTCTCTCTAACCAAACACAAACGTTTGCCTTCAGATTCATTCAAATCCCCTCTCATTTGTAGGAACTGAATCAGCTTGCTCTTGGCTTTTCTTGTATTTAAAGTGAGGAAGCAAAGATTGTCAGTTTTATGTTTACTGAGCTCAAGAGAAAAGAGCCTATATGCCGCCGCTCTGGGGACCTCTGCCTGTTGTAATTTACATTTGAAAAAGGATTACAAAAGGAGGAAGATGAAGGGAAACAATTAGTATTGTAGCTGCAGACTGCATCTCCCCACCCCCCAGACTCTATCCCAAGGAACTATTGGGGTCACTCCTTTTTCATTCTCAATAGACGCTTGAGTTGTGAATGGCCAGTAAACTGATTGTAATTAATAATTGTTTCAGTGCAAGGCTTGGTTGAAGAAGAGAGTTAGCCACAGTAAATTTGTGAAGGCATTTTGCAGGAAATGTATCCTGACAGTAGACTATAAAAGCCGTTGTAATTATCAGTATCAAAGTCCAACGGCAGTGAACTTGCTGCCTCTCAACGCTGACTCATTCCAGCCCTCTCCCTTGCCATTCTTTTGGCATGAAAGGCTTGCTTTTTACAGTTGCAAAGTGACGTGTGTGTGTGTGTGTGTGTGTGTGTGTGTGTGTGTGTGTGTGTATGTGTGTGCACGCTTTCCAAGGAGGAAAATTCATATGCTTTTGTCAAGATCCCAAAGGTTCCCACAAATCTGGAAAATAAGAACACTACTGTCAAGGTAGTCTATGGTTGTGCTTCGAAGCACATTTTTCTTTTCTTACCCTACCTTCCTTAGGAGGCATGCACTAAAACCCAAAGTATATTTAGAGTCCCCTGTCTCCTGCTGAGGTCTCTAGACTATCAGAATTGTTTCTATTAAGGTGCCGGAATGTGTGAGTAGTGGTCTCTCCACGGCCGGGATTAAAATATTATCAGTGGCTTTAACTCATAGCAGGAAGGCCTCTTTGTTTACCACAATAAATACAAAGCAGAGGCTTCCTAAGGCTGTTAGTATATGATCTACCTCACTAGTAATTAACTTACCAGTGAGTGATGGTACGCTCTGGTGACTTTTTCCATAAAAATTTATACTTACAGCCATCCTGGGTATGATCAGTTTTGCTATGCTAAGTACTTTTTTGACCCAGAGGAGATGAATGCAAATTTTTATCGAGCTGTGGTATATTGAGGCGGTGAGGATCTTCTTGATGTATATATTCTCCACTCATACCTTGTGTTGTGTATGTGACTTGTGTATTCACATTGATTATAACGTTGTAAAGAGAGCAAGAAGTTAGGTCGGGTGGGTCATGTCTGTAAACCCCACACTTGGGAGACTGAGGCAGGAGGATTGCTAAGAGTTTGAGGCCAGCATGGGCTAAATATTGAGTTCCCGGTCCAGGACAGCCTAGGATATAGTGTGAAACCCTGTCTCAAAGAAAAGAAAAGAAAAAGGAAAGCCCAAAGTTATTATTAGTTGAAAAATACCCACTATGGGTTTTACTTTCAAAGAACCCACACTCCCACCTACTCTTGCCAAGCCCTAATATGTTACAAAAGAAACAAAGATCCACGGCCGGTCCTGTGTCGGCATTTGGACTGTCTCTATCAGTCTCTATTATGATCCATACACATCATACCTTATTTTACTGTCCCGAACCTTCATTGTGGAGTGAGTATACTGATTCTCGTCATCTGCCCCTGATACGCACACATGTGGTTGAGCCGTTTGACTCTTTGCATTTTCCATTCTGAGAAGAAAATTATTCNGTTTTTTAAATCAAGAATTTGTGAGCCTCAAGGTGCTTCTACCCTGCAACAGACCTGTGGTGTCTTCTGAGGCCACACATGAGAGCTTCCATGCCACGGTGCCTGTGTGGAGGTCAGAGGAAAACTTTGTGGAACCGACTCTCTTTTTCCAGCTCTATGTGGGTTCTAGAATCTAACTCAGGCCATCAGTGCTTTGCCTGCTATGCCATGCCACCCTCTTCCTTGGTTTTGATTTCTGTGTGTTGTGCATGTGTGTGTGCAAATGTGCAGAGGTGAGGTGGTTGTGGGGTGTTTGTTCTCTAGTGGACTCTGCCTTGATCCCATGAGTCAGTCTCTCACCAAAGGGCTGGTAGCCAGTCAGCTAAGCTGAAGTCACCCACTTGTCTCTGACCCCAACCACAGCATTAGGAGTGCAAGAGACTGTGTAAGCACACCTGACTTTTTATGTGGGTGCTGGGCATCAGAACTCAGATTTCTATGCTTAGCCACTGAGTCATTTCCTCAGCCTCTGATTTTCATCTTTTTTTTTAAATGAATGAAATTGTACTTTTAGCACTTTCTCCCATTTGTTTGCGCAACCTTCTTGTTGAACAAATATTTATTTAAATTAGCTGACAATCTACTTGATCTTAGTTAGGCTTACTCATATATGCAGTTTGAATATTGTTTTTACTTTCTTTACTGTAATTAGACAAGAGTTGGTAGAGCAGGCTCCCTGAAATGCAGCAAGGGCGAAGCAGCTTTTTAATTGGTTTACGGGGATCATGTACTTGAGTTGCCTAATGGATTCCATCCTTGAGACATGAGTTTAAAGCTTGCCACACCATTACATGTGCTCAGCCATAGCCAATTAAAAAGTTTGTCATTAAAAACTGCAGAAATTCTTGTTGGAGAGAGAGAGACTTAAATGTAAGTAATTGTTGTTGGCCATCAAGTTAATTATGTGCCTGTAAGCAAAGCCCTGGTCACACAGCCCGCTGGGAGTCTGTTCTGCAAAAACCATCCCCTGAGTCTGGGAATGGCAACAAGGAGGTCATCTTAATTCCACAGGTGCATCTTGAAAGTGGGAAACAGGAACTGGGAGGAGAGAGGCTGTGTGAGGGGTCTTTGACCCCTCTGAGGTTGAGCTGCAGGCTCACTCCCAGCATTTCCTCCCCAGTGTAAAGGCAGCTGGACAGTCACAGTTTGTCCATAACAAACACTTCCCATGTTCTTCCCTCTTCACTCAAGGGGCTTTACAGACCTGCAGAACTGGGCCACTTTGGGAGCTCATTAGAACATGCAGGTGCTCAGGCCTCACACCAGGTGTGCTGAACTAAAATGCAGTATTTAAACACACCCCCAAGTAGTCTGCACACTCCATTCTGAGTAGCACAGCTCTNGGTTCAGGGACAGCAGAACTTTAAGGGATGCTTTCTCTTGTTGTTTTCTTCTTTTTGCTTTTTGGAGATAAGGTCTCATGTAGCCTTGAACTTGGCTATTAGCAGAGCCTGGCCTTGAACTTCTGATCCTCTAGCTTCCTCCTGTGGAGTGCTGGCAGGTCTGAGCTACCATTCCAAGCTTTTAATTGCTCTCTTCAGAAAACTTACCCACGTTGGATTTTGTCTTCCTTTCTGTTGTAATGCATTATTTTTAATACTTTAATTTTATAAAGTGTGTGTGTGTGTGTGTGTCTACATGAGCATAGTACCTGAAGAGTCCAGAAGAAGGCATCACATCCCTGAGATCTGGAGTTAGGAAGTGAACTTGGGTCCTCTACAGGAGCAGCAAGTGCTCTTCCTTGCTGAGCATCTCTCCACCGCAGTGTTTTATAGGTTTCTCTAGTTTCTCAGCTCATGGCCTTCTCTTCCTTCCATTTCCTCACCCACAAGTGAAAATAGTACCTTAGCTAGNGTTCAAAGATTAAAGGAGTGAANGTCGGCAGAGTTCTTACAGCAGTTCAAGGCACAGTGTTCATCCTCTGGGTGTCTCTATTATTGTCTTCTTAGTTATCAGCACCACCATCACTGCTCCGCCATGTAAACAACCCAGGCAGCAGTTTCTTGGTCCAGGAAAATGTGCACAGTGAACACAAGCAATAACTAGTGATTTCTTTACAGTCGTCAAGTCTCACCATGAATTCAGATATGATACCCCAGAGAATTCACCCTAACGTCTTTAAGATTTGATTTTTATCTTTATTCTGTCTGTCTATATGGGTAGATATAGCTGTCACTGTAGATGTAGTGTGTCAGCACATATGTGCACATGAGTGCAGGTGCCCTTAGAGGCCAGAAGAGGGCATTGGATCCCTTGGAGCGAGAGGTGCAGGTAGCTGGGAGCCACACAGTGTGGGCGCTGGGAGTTAAACTTCAGTCTTCTAGGAGAGCAAGCACCCCCTTTTTTTATTGAAAATAAAGTTGGTTTTGGTTTTGGTTTTGGTTTTTTGAGATAAGGTTTCTCTGTGTAGCCCTAACTGTCCTGGAACCAGCTGTGATCAGGTTGGCCTCAAACTCACAGAGATCCTCCTGCCTCTGCTTCCGGAGTGCTGTGATTAAAGGAAAATAAAGTTATTTTCATAAACTATATTTTGATCATCATTTCCTCTCCCTCACCTCCTCCCAAACCCCCTCCACCTTCTCACTCTTTCAATTCCAAACCTTCTCTCTCTCTCTCTTTGGTTTTTCGAGACAAGGATTCTCTGTGTAGCCCTGGCTGTCTTGGAACTTGCTCTGTAGTCCAGGCTGGACCNCCTACCTCAGCCTCCCAAGTGCTGGGATTAAAGGCCTGCACCACCACTACCACCACTCGGCCTCTTTCTCTCTTAAGAAAACAAATGCAAATGAAAAAGACAGACATGGATTAAAAAAAAAATCTAATGCAAAACTAGTAAGACATGCGTGCGTGCACACACAAAAAACACATAAAAACTGGAAACCATAATATACAANCAAAAGACCAGTGGGGTTGGGGTGGAGGACCAAACAAAGCAATATGAGATGAAAATATCCAAAAATACCTTTGAGTTCATTTTGTGTTGGCATCTCCTGCTAGGCACGGGGCCTGCCCTTAAGTGTGGCTTGAATCCCCAGTGAAACTCTAATATTTTAGTGAGAAAGTAAGTTTTCCTTTGTGAGTGGTTGTTAACTGGAAATAGCTTCTTGGTTGGGGATGGGAGCTTGTGTCCACTTCCCCATCTTAGCACCGAGATCCCATCTTATTTGGACCNGTGTAGGCTCTGTGTATGCTGCCACTTCTCTGTAAATTCATATGTGTGTCTGTCCTGTTGTGTCTTGATGACGATTTCCTTGGTGTTCTCCATCCCCTCTGGCTTCTACAATCTTCCCACTCTAACACGTAGTTCCCTGAGCCTGAAGGGAAGGATTTGATGGAGACATCCCATGTAGGACTGTGTTCCAAGTGTTCTTACTCTCTGCACATTGTCAAGTTG
This sequence comes from Neotoma lepida, assembly GCA_001675575.1. NCBI lineage: Eukaryota > Metazoa > Chordata > Mammalia > Rodentia > Cricetidae > Neotoma > Neotoma lepida. The sequence goes on along the minus strand of LZPO01087194.1, from coordinate 233,029 downwards.
TAGTAGTTCCCATCTACTCCTAACTCCTGCTCCATCTCTCCATCTTCAACTCACCCACCTTTTTAAACTCTGTGAAACCAAAGCCCCGTGTAAACCTTTTAGGTGACAGCTTACTGGAGAAAAATTATCTGTGAATCTTTTTCACTTGTTCATCATAAAGACGCTGGTAGAATGCTACCCTCTGAGAATGGTGGTCGTCACCTTCATCAGAGCAGCAGTGACTACTTACAAATGGCCCCTAAAATTGGGCTTGTTGGCTGNTACTCCCTCATNTCAGGAGGGCTGGGAAGAGTCACAGGGCCTTCACCTGAGATTCTGGCCCCTCCCACTTACACCACTTGCATGTAAATTATGCCCTAATAGCTCATGGCTCTTGAGATTTGGGGGTCTATAGACTGAAAAGTTAATGAAANAGGGACTCCATTTATGAGGACNTCATCATCCATGCTGGAGTGAGACTCTCAGATGATGCTCCCGGAAGTAAGCCCTCAGCAGTGCTCTATAAATGAGCCAGGATTAGATGGCAGGGCCTTGTTGCTGACAACATCACATGATTTGGTTGCAGGACCTGGAGAAATCAATCCGGGCCTGAAGTCCTACTCAGCGGTGGACCCTTATGCTACATCATAGAAGTACCAGGCAGGAAGTGCCAGCTAGCACAATTGTGGCATAGAGTGTTAAGGATGTAACTAATTTTCTGGTTAAATTTAAGGCCTACTCTGATGGGGGAAAAGTCACATGGGCTACTGTGAGCTCAGCATAAAACTAATGGCTCGAGAGGTCATAGGTCCCCGTGGGGAAGCAATTGCTATTGTTTTATTAAATGAATGTGATGTGTCTGTCAAATTATCTTCTAAATATTTGTTTATTGCTATCAGCCTTGGCTAGGGAAGCTGCTTTTCACAGGAGTCTCTCCAGAGACTCTTAACAAGTCAANCTCCTTAGATCCAATGACCGTTGATGTGGCCTGGCAGCCCAATGCTGGGCTAAAGATGAGAGAGAATAGTCAGGCATCTTTGTCCTCCTCCAAGGCTTAGGAAACTCACGTATAATGGGGAGGAAAGAACATAANAACAGGAGGAAGGGGTAGGTGGAGAGACGTAGAACTCTATCTTCCNAGTAAAACAGCTATCATCTTCATCAGGAGGCCCCTGCAATAGACTTGTTAACACCCTGACATTCTCTCATAGAGGAGGTGGAGAGCATCATTGGACCACCTCAACTGAGATTTTGGCCACTCCCTCCTGCACCTGTTGGCCATTTGTATGTAATTCTGTCCTAATTACATGTGGTCATGTGGTCTCTGAAGACGTGAAGGTGTGTGGACTGTGGAGGGCTAAGAGAAAAGGAACTCCCTCTCTGCAGCTATGGGGAAGAAGTCAACATCCATGTGGAGTGGTGTGGCTGCCTTGGGGTCCCCTAGTCGCTGCAAGTAAGCCCAGTAAACCCATTAGTTCCCCGAGTTGGGTTGATGCAATCGTACATTGGTTTGTTGTTGGGCCTTGTAAGGAGCATATAGAAATGTATGTCTCCCGGGGGGAGGAGTTCTCCAAGCAGTGCTCAGGATCCAGGTCCTAGTCAGGACTTTCTTGTTTGATGGAAGTCATTGTCTCTTTATCAAGAGAGCCCTGGTTCATGCTGGGGAAAGAGTGAGTGCTTACAGTCCCCAAGCCTGGGCTCTGACCCCATTCAGCTGGCCACTGACTAGCAGTGATGACTGAGGGTGTCATGCACACATGAAGAAAATTCAGCTGAGAAATTGTTAGTGTTCTACCTGTGAGTGTGTGGAGCANTCCCACACAGCCTCTGTGGGACTTATTTCCATTTCAGACGGTTGCACTCTCAGACTCTTAAAGATCTGTTTAGTAACAGCACATGTTGAAGGAATAATCGGGTTGAATAGAATGTCCTTGAGGGGCTGTTACAAATACAAACACATCAAATGCAACATATTTCTCTGTTGTGTTGCATGAAGTACATCCTCAAGGCTTTGCTGAATACTGCATTTCAGAGATTGAAACATCTGTTCAGAAGATAGACCCAGAATGTTTTATGTCTTCCTTGCAGGAAATGCTGCCTGTAGACATCTTCTATTGTCACAATGTTGTTAATATTTGTAGCAGATGCATGGGGACCAGGCAGCAGAGAGGGTGGCCTGGCATCCTAGTGCATCTTAGAGTTTTTCCAAGATTTAAATTGTGTCTCTTTTCTTAATTGGAACAAATTAATGGGAGTCTTGAAGAAGTTTGTGCCAATATGATTGCTTAACGATTGCATTTATATTAGAGTTAAATAAGCCATGTCCTTGTCTTCATGGGAATGTTGTCATGCTGGGCTATAACGTTTCATGAGATGAGTTGGCTGCACTGAACTGGTTTTATGGAGTGAGTAAATAAAAACTAATTGCATACATTCCACTTGTAGAGAATAGCGCCCCCCCTTTTATTGGCTGGGTGTGGGTGCAGGTTCCGAAGGACCTCAGTTCCTAAGGCTTTCTGTCCTGACTGAAGGAAAGCTGTATATGCTGAGAGAGGTGAAGGGAAGAGAGATTTTTTTCTTTCAAGCACCATGTTGAATCCATAATTACTCAGAAGACCAAGATAGTAATTTCTGACATTTCACTGGATGTGGCCGCCACATTCGTGAAAGGAAAGGTTATTCAAACAGCAATGCTCCTTCATTCTTTGTATGATGTTAGTTTTAGATCCAAGTTGTAAGCACANACCTCAAGCCTGTCATATTATATACTATAAGCTCATTTGACCACTATATAAAAAAGAGCAGATGAGGGGATTCCTTTATTTGTGAAGTTTTTCATGATTTTTCTTTCTTTCTTTATTTGTGTGTGTGTGTGTGTGTGTGTGTGTGTGTGTGTGTGTGTGAAAGAGAAAGAGAGAGAGAGAGAAAGAGAGAGAGAGATTGAGACTAGTTGGCCCTAGAGGTTAGAAGAGGTTATTGTGTGTTGGATTTCTTGGAGCTGGAGTTCCAGGCTTCTGTGGCTGCTGGAATCTGTACTCCCATCCTCTGTCTCCACCATCGGAGCTCCAGGAAGATGACATTCCTTTCTCAGTCTAGTTAGACCATTTTAGATACATGTTTCTTTACCATCCCTTCCTCCCTTCATTCATTCTTTCCGGTCTTGGGTGCCTTTGTTGAGTATTTGTGTGTCAGTCCCTGTGTTCTGTGATGGTGTCATCTCCTGAGTAGCAATGTCTGAAGTGCAGATGCCCATCCCGGCAGTTCTGGAGTTCTGCTTCTCAAGCTGAGGTACCCAGTGCTGTTTCTAAGACACCTTTGCTTTCTGTATCTCTATGGAGAGGTCACTTGTCACATCATCCAGGCAGCACATTCAGATACACTGTGTCCCCAGGACTACAGGGTGAGCAGGCTTGGCTCAGAAGTTACAAGAAGCATAGAGCCAAATTTGAAGTCATTTCCAAGTTGTCCCTACTCACCAGTTTGTTCTGTGGTCACAATGTGCTGTCCCCTGGGTTTCTGAACTGACAGACAGTGACTATTTTTGTAATTACCAGAGCTTTCTTTGCCACACTGGATGGTCGGTGGCCAGCCCCCCTTTTACCTAACAACTTCATGGGTACCNCTACCCATTTCATTCTGGGGGGATGTACTCACCCTTACATATAACACATATGTCTCCATGGACACCCNCCCNGTGAATGTCAAATGAATGCCATGCTTCTTAAGTATGAGATTTTTATTACTTATTAATGTTACAGGAATCTGTCAGCATTTGGGTTTGTCACATTGGTGCTTTGCANGGTGCTTATTTCTCTGAGCTTCACAAGATTCCACCTTTTATTTGTTGTATTTGTGTGATACTGGAGGTCAAACCTAGGGCCCCATGCATGCTAGGCAAGTGCTCTACCCCTGAGCTGCACCCTAGTCCACTGAATCTCATCTATAAATTGGAGTAATAACAGCCATATTACAGGATGGCTGTGATTTGGTGAGATGGTATGTGTGGGTACTTGGTACCAGCCTGGCCCAAGACCTACAACCCCCTCTACCCTCTTTCCTTTTCCTTCTTGCAGAATTGCCTGGAACTATGATACATTCATGTGTGTGAGATCTGAGGTATGCATGAGTGTGTGCATGAGTGCATTCTTAACTGCCTGCGTGCATGTGTACATGCGTGCACAAGTGTGTTTTCTCACTGAGACCCTCCCAATAACAAACATCCCCTGTGCACTCAGTGTAAGATAAAAGCAGATAGGTTTAAAGAGTAGGAGATACTGTAATTTTGAGGTCCCTCTCTCCCTTCCCCCCACCCTTTGTTTTTTTGAGATGGGGTCCCACAGTGTAGCTAGGGTTGGCCATGAACTGGTAGCAGTTTTTCTGCCTCGGCCTTTCAAGTGCTATGATTATAGGCATGAGCCACCGTGCTGACCTCTTAAGGCTCTCTTTAATGCTAATTATACATTCTGATTTTATATTATGTTCTAATTTGACTGGAACTGAGTAATTTGTCTTCCTAAAAGCTTCATTTGTAGTAATCATTGTAGGATAAATTGGCTTTTAGTTATATACATGAATAATGTAAGAATATTTTGTTTATTAGATAACAGTCTTATATGACTGTTAAGGAGAGCACCCCCACCCCACACTGATTTCTTCTCTTACATGCAGGGGAAAAGAGCTGGATTTTAAGAGAGTTGAAATTTCTTTGTTTTTGTTGTTTGTTTGGGGGGCAGGGTCTCTATGTAGCCAGGCTGATCTTGAACTTTGGTATTCCTTCTGCTTCTTAAGCCTCTTGAGATATATACCACCATCCTTTAATTTTTTTTAACCTTTATTTATTTATTTGGGGAGGGCATCATGTGCCATGATGCATATATGGAGGTCAAAAGACAACTTGTAGGAGTTGGTTCTTTCTTTCTACCATGTGAATCCCAGGGATTGAACTCCGGTCATCAGGCTTGGTAGCAAGTGCCTGCTGAGCCATCTTGCCAGCCCCACTCTTTGGTTTCTATGGAGAATAATTATTTACAGACCAGCTAGGGCTGTGTATCGGAAGCTTCAGGGAAGTTCACACTTTTACCTCTGAAGGTTTGATAATTGATTTTGTTGTTGTTTTGGTTTTCCGAAACAGGGTTTCTCTGAGTAGCCCTGGCTGTCCTGGAACTTGCTGTGTAGCTGAGGCTGGCCTCAAACTCAGAGATCTGCCTGCCCCTGCCTCCCAAATGCTGAGATCAAAAGCGTGTGCCACCACTGCCCGGACAATTGATTATTTTTTAAAACTAATTGACAGGAGAAAGGGCACATGCTCTTATTAATGTGCACAGGAGCCATATGGAGTGTGAAACTCCAAAGCCAGATGGTTGNGGCCTAATACATTTCTTATTAGGGGAAAGAGAGACAGGGCATCTTTGGGTGTGTGTGTGAATTTTTAGGGGGAATTATGTGAGCTAGAGAACAGGCAGTGCGTTGGAAAGAATCCCTCTAAGTTCCAAGAGTGATGCTGGAGTCTTTCTGTGGCAGGAGTATAACCCTCCTGAATCAGTAAGGGGATTTGAGGNCGATTGTGTCTNTCTTGATGGATCTGGGATAAATCTAAGGCAAACGAGGGAAATTCCCAGAAAGCCTCCTCTGTGCTTCAGGGGAAAAGGAACCAGAGACTATGAAGATACAGGGTGAAGTTGGAGAGATATAACTGACCAACTCAGCGTGTCTAAATGCCACACGGAGAGCCCCTGGATTTCTAAGCCCAGGAGAAGGCAGGGGAATACAGAAGGGCTGCTTCCCCCCACCCCAACTGAGGTGCCCAGCAGGAGGGGCCAGAAGAGGCTGCTTCCAGAACCTGCTTGCAGGACAGTGATGCCCGTCCACAGCAGAGTCAGAGCTACTCCAGGGGACCCTGGCATTGAACTT
>LZPO01087194.1:190245-201284 GCA_001675575.1 Neotoma lepida | reverse complement strand
CCTGCAGGGTGTAAGTGCTTGGGCTGAGGACAATAGTGAGGGAGGAAGGAATATTCCCAGAGAAGGAGATATGAATTAGGTCTGTCTGTCTGTCCTTGTTAATCAAATCTGCTCTCCACTCTCGGTTGGTGAGGCTTGTTTTGTTTCTTAAGGATGAATCAGGCACTGGAGAGTGACCAGTAGTAAATACACCTTTAACCCAGAATTTGTTGAATGCTCCGTTTGCTAAGAAGTTGCCAGCTAGCCTGTATCTTGGGCTCCTAACTTTAAGCCTGAGGATGGGCATTNGTCACTTATCAGCATGAGTGGGTTCTGTGAGAATGATCCCATGTTGTTTGAACACCANAGAGTGTACTCANACAAACTAAGACAATACAGTGTCCCTGATGATACAGCCTTATGGGACCANTGTCCTCTGGTGGTGTCTCATGGACAAGTGTTAGTATGTGGTGCATGACTGTACTTAGAATTGAAGGTGCTGGATGTTTGTCTTATTCACCCGTGTTTNTTCCTTTTCCATATTGTTGAAAGAAAAAATTGGATACATTAACACTTTAAAGTNTTTTCTAGTGCGTACAGGGATTTATCAGTTGAGCTGTTCCCAGATGGAAAGTGGTTTGGGGTGCTCCATCAAAGCAACATGAGGGGAAATGTTTAGCATGGGCACGCAAGCAGAGCAAAGAAACAAAGCTTGAACAGTTGCCGCTTTCATCTGTCCTGACAGAAAGTCCCTGATGACACAGCCAGGTCTCAGTCATCCTTGTAGAATGGGCTCAGCTTGGGGCACTGGCACCATCTCAGCCTCAAGGCCTCCTTGGAAATCATTTTTATCTCTAGGTTGTNATACCACAAAATTTCCAGCCCCCAAAGATGGCATGTGTCCTGTATTTTATTATGGTATCAGTATTACTCATCAGGGGTTAAAAGCACACATTGCTCCTATAGAGGACCCAAGTTTGGTTCCTAAAAGCCACCCACATTGGACAGCTCACAACTGCCGGTAAACTCAACCCCAGGTGATCTGATCCTCTCTTCTGGCCTATGCATTCACATGCACCCCTACACACATATACCATAATTAAAAAATAAAATAAGCCAGTGAGGTGGCACATGCTTTTAATCCCAGCACTTGGGAGGCAGAGGCNGGCTTAACTCTGAGTTCAAGGCCAACAAGGTCTACNTAATGAGATCTTGTCTGAGGGGAAAAAAAAACACACAAAAGAAGGAATTTTTTTTCTTTATAACCACAGATGAATGACATATAGCTGTTCCTAGTCAGCTGGTTGAGTCTTTAAGCTATATCTACCTGGATAGAAATCATGGGTAGAANAGGCAAAGCTCTTTCACTCTTGGCAATCCAAGTCTTGAATGGCCAACGCCTAGAGTCTAGACTAACAGACCCAGAAGCTTATAGCTTCAAGTAAAGAATGCTTTCGGGTTTTAAATGTTTAGGCTGGAGCCTTATTCCCCTGGGCTTTTGTCACTAGTGGCCTCAGCACTTGGCAGATGTTGCAGTCCTTGGCTTCCCACCGCAGTGATCGGCAGCAGCGGCCAGCAGCCCTGAGTGGTGCCTTCTAGTGTTAAAGCTCTCCAATAGGCCTCAGGTTCTAGGATCCTCAGCCTTACTGTGGTGTTAGCACTCTAGGCAACTAGTGTCAACACTGCTTATTTCTACAATGTTGGTATCATCAGCCATTGACCGAGGCTATAGTGTCACAACTCTTAGGCTTAGGGTGCCTGGGTCCCTTGGTGTTTAAGGTGCATCTCCCTGGAACTGGGGCCCAGAGTTCCCTGCATCCTTTCTCACTCTACCTCTATTCTGGCATCCTGTATTGTCTCCATTGTGCNGCCGTCCCCNGACTCTCCACCCCGATTTACCTGATCANTCTCTGAACTCTTCAGTTCAGGGGGTCTGCACAAGAGGGTCTGGAAAAGTGGGTCAGTCTGCTTATATAGCCGGAAAGATGGTATCAGTCATCTTTGCAGAAATCAAGGTGAGCTTCCATGCAAATGAAGGAGTTTGTTTGCACTAATCACAAGCATAATCTCACATGCAAATAAAGGGTCATGTTTGTTCCATCATAGGCCTTATTATGGGCACCAGTGAAGGTGTACCCCTCTTTGGCAGGGGTAAGATAGTTCCTGGACCTACTGGGGAAGGATGTTTAACCCACTGTGCAGAGGTTGGATGAGGCCCAGGATAGCTACAAAGCAGCCCGACACAACGTTGTAAACTTATTCAAAACATTATAAGATTTGTTTTGTACTAGATTNCATGGTTCTCCAGCATGAACATTATAGATATGTAGATATGACCCAGAGAAGCCAAGGGCTGGATACCTAGGCTTGTGACTGAAAATGGAAGAAAGAAGAAAAGGCTGTGTGAGCATTTTGAGACAGCTGTGACCACANTGCAGCTTCCTCCANGTATGCATGGACTTTCAGAATAGCCAGGTTGACACGAGGGTGGACAGTGAAGCCTCAGCGGGTAGTCAGTGACTTCAGCACCAGGAAAAGGTCTGACAGATATCAGCCAGGGTGGTAAGCCATACTGAGTCCAACATCTTAGCTTATTTACAAGAAGAACAAACAGTAAAAGGGACATTTAGGAAGCCAGGTACAGTGGTGCATGCCTCTAATCCCAGAACTGGAAAGGCAGAGCGGGGAGAACTGCAAATTCAAGGCCACCCTGTAGTACACAGCAAGACCATTTCACAACAAACAAACAAATGGCCAGCAGGGCCTGGAGTGCTGGCTCAGCAGTTGGAGTACTTGCTGCTCTTACACAGATTGGGTTCAGTTCCCAACATCCACACAGGTGCTCATGGCCACCAGTAACTCTGGCTCCAGGGCACTGGGCTCCCTCTCTGACCTTCGCTGGCACTGCACTCATACTTTGCAAATACATATACTCAGGTCTACACACAGACACATGAAATAAAAATAATATATAAAATGAAACATAAAAATAAAAACTAATCATTTATTTATTTATTCTGAAAAGGCAATGGGGAATGTTGTGTGTGAAAACAAAGCAAAATGGCTGATTAACATCAAGTGATCCAATGGGACCTAACAGTGTGCTAGCAGGTGCTTGGGTCTTCCAGTTTGTCTCACAACCTCAGGGGATTTGGGCATCTTGACCACCCATCACCTAATTCACACTTTCCAAAAGGCTTGTCAGTTAAAAATGTGCAGTATAAAATGCATTAGAAGACTACTTTCTTCTCTAATGAGTTTCCGCTTTCTAGACCAAATAGTGAGTCAGTGTGGGTAGCCCCACATGAGTCTATGGCCCCCCTTTCCCTGTGGCCCAGTATGCATTCATTCTTAAGCCGTTCTTTGTCACAGCACAGAAAGTGGCTGAGTTATGTTGGTTTTCCATTAACTCCTGTCTTCCCAAGTGACAGTAATGCACTTTTCAAAGGTCCTAAAAGGCTGGTGTGAGATTGGTTTTTCCAAGAGGCATTAAAAAAAAAGTCCTATTGGAATATCAGTGAAGAAAGGAGAGGGGTATTTTGGGCCAGCTCAGTACCACCGGCTACAAACCAACACACTGTTCCTTGGTGCTAGCCATGAGCATTGTGGGACTATAGTGGGAGCTGTGCTGTGACGACTCTGGAGGGCTCCTGGAGGTTCCCTTTAGTTTGTCTCATCTCGTTAGGTTAATTGGTTCACCATAGCTAAGATGGGAAGTTGTGGGGTTGGTCCTCAATAGATTTTGTATCCTCTGATTCAGCTGACTACAGATCACAAAAATTGAGGAAAAAATGGGCCTGTACCGACTGTGTAGACACTTAGATTATTCCCTTAGCGGTCCTGTGCAATACCTGTTTACCTAGCACTCAGTTATCTTAGGTCGTCTGGAGATGGTTTAAGTAGATAGGAAAATGTGTGTGTGTAGGTTGTAGGCAAGCACTGTACCATTTTATGTACAGTAATTGAGCATCCATGGATTTGGGGATCTGTCCCCATGGATACTCAGGGACAACTGTATTTTATTAATTTGATGTATGTTGTTTCATGCGACTGCCTAACAGAGCCCAAGTGACTTTCTTTTGTCAAATAGAGGGGTGATTTAAAGAACTTTAAAAAAAAATTAAAGCAAGTAAAACAAGAGGCTGTATCAAATGTGCCGGGCGTAAGCTCTCATTCTTGTTCTCCCTGCACAGAAGAGAGGAATCCAGACAGTCTCCACTTAAGGAAAGGCTCTCAGCAGGAAACTCAAGCTTTGTGTATAGAATGAAACTTCTGGCTTTCTTAGAATTAAAAGCACTTCTGCGTTTTTGTGGTGACATCCATACTGCTTGTCTTGTTTGGATGGGTGGACTCACTTGTATGTTGGGACTGACCTGATAACAGCTGGAGATACCTGTTAGATCAGACAAAAAACTAGAAGACAAAATTCAAATACCCACTCTGCCTCACTGCCTGTGGTACTAGCATAGGCATACAGGCTATTGCCTTCTGGCTAATTCATGAAATTCCAAGAGAATGATGCTTCAGCTCCAACACAAGTAGAATGTCATGATTTTCTTTGCATTCAGATGTGTAGAACTGCCCACCTGTCTGTGAATCCATGGACCTTCGTTCTCCACTTTGGAGCTCTGGATTTTTCAAGGGGCCCTCAGAGTTCTATGGAAAGTGTTGAACCTAGTGCTGGAGAAAACGAAATGTTATTTTTGCCTGTCCCTTTTGATTCTCATGCCTCCTGCCTTGAATTTAAATTAAATTAATTAACTCACCCCCCACCCTTTGAGACATAATCTTGCTTTGTAGTCCTGGCCACCCTGGAATTTGTGTAGACCTGACTGATTTCAAACTTGTGCAGTACCCCTGCTTCTGTGCCTTTCAAATACTTGAATACAGGTGTGAGGTGTGTACCACCACACTTCAGCCTAGTTTTCTGATCTCCATGATTCTGATTGCGTGAAGNCATAGGAAAAGCTCCCCATTTCTTGAAAATTATTTTACATTTATGAATTGATATTATAAGAGATGATCAAGAATAATTACATCAGGAAAGCCAAGAACTCTTGTAGGATCACACACCCTAGAAATCAAAATTCAGGTCCTGAATTTTACATGTAAGGAAAATACTTGCAAAGAACATCAACCTCATATTTTCTTACTTTGAAACCTTCGATTTTCATTGTTTTCTTTGAGTATGACTTCGGTCNTTTCTGAGTTTTTGACATGCAAAAATAAACATTGCNGAGCTGATGATGTGGCTCAGTAGTAGAGCATTTCCTTAGCATAGGCCAATCCCTTGGTTTTATTTTTCAGCACTGAAAAAAAAAATAACGTTATGAAAAGTCCTATGTGGTTGATATTGGGGGAAGGCCAGAACTTGTTTTAAAATAGTGTTGAAATAGGTAAAACTTGTCATGTAGAATCATGTTTTTGAAATCTGAATCTTCATGTATATTAGAGTGTATGTGCATAACAGTGGAAAATATGTATATATTTCAACACTAACCTATAAACATTTAAAAATGAGGTTGGGGATATAGCTTAGTTGGACGCGACTGGGTGTAGTATGTTCAGGGTGGTTTGGCCCTAGACGTAACTCAGGTGGTGGAATGCTTGGCTATCATGCACAAAGCCCCAAATTTGATCCCCAGCTCNACATAAATCAGTTGCATTGGTACTTGACTATAATTCTAGCACTAAGGTGGTAGAGATAAGAGTATCAGGAGTTCAGGGTCTTCCCTTGTCATTCCCAGTTTAAGGCCAGCCTGGGTTACATGAAACCCTGTCTCAAAGAACTAAGGTGGGAGCCAGGAAGAAGATTTACANGTAAAANGGGTTTAAGAGAATTTAGCTATGTGCNGTGATGGTTATAGTATCTCTATATCTCCATATTCTTTCGCTCCCCTTTCTTAGAGTCATTAGAAACATCTCTCAATGAGTGTCTAGAGCCATTCTATTAGAGCAGGGTAGATGTTTATTTTATGTTCTGCGTGACAGGTTATTGCTTCAGGCAGTTAGTTACGTGTNATTTTTCAGATCCCATTACAAAGTTGCTGAATTTGTTTTTGTTTTTTTCTTTTCTTTTTCTCTTTCATTGTTTCCCTCTGATGTGGCCATTGTGTTGACAACCTTCTGTATCTCGGCTATTGAATTTTTTTCTTTTCATCATGAAGAAAACCTCCCAAGGTAAGTACTGGCATGGAACTGGGCATCTGTACTGACTTAGAATGCATTTAGGATCCTAACTCATCCCAGGAGCCCATGGAGAATCCCTGCCTACCTAGGAATTAAGACTGGCATTCTGATTTAAAATGTAAGCCTGAGTCAGCAGTTCATGTTGGTGCTGATGTAAGATCAGTATGTTACTTATTCTAAGAGTGCTCTCGCCCACTGCTACATTCTTAGAAGATGCTTGAATCTGTAGACCTGTCTGCCAGGGATTGGTTCTGTGCTGTTGTTATTGAAAGGGAACTTAGCAAGGAGGAGGAGGAGGAGGAGGAAGAGGAGGAGGAGGAGGAGGTGGTGGTGCTGGTTCACAGACTGAGAGTGGAGGAGCTGAGGTTGTTGGCATGACTGTGCTGGNTAGTTTTATGTCAACTTGACACAAGCTAGAGTCATTTGGGAAGAAGGACTCTCAATTGAGAAAATGTCCCCCATAAGACTGGCCTGTAGGCAAGTCTGTAGGACATTTCTTAATTAGTGATTGATGGGGGAGGGCCCAGCCTATTGCAGGTGGTGCCATCCCTGGGNNGGTGGTCCTGAGTTCTATAAGAAAGCAGGCTGAGCAAGCCATGAGAACAAGCCAGTAAGCAGCATCCCCTCCATGGCCTCTGCGTCAGCTCCTGCCTCCAGGTTCTCATGCCCTGCCTTCCCTGATGATAGACTTCAAAGTGTGAGCCGAAATAAACCCTTTCCTCCCCATGCTGCTTTTGGTCATGGTGTTTATCACAGTAATGACTAAGGCCATGGCCATTCAAGAAAGCAGAAGAATAAAAATGGGTCCCCCAGGACGAAACTTGGTAACTTGCTCAGACAGACAGACAGACTGTCTTCTGTCCTGCCAAGAAGAACCAAAAGGTTTCCCACACATTCAGATAGACATGATCCATTCCCATACAAATGCTCTGTGCCCTGTCAGAGTTCTTAGCTGATCACAGTGACTACTAGTTAGAGCTGTCCTGCCGCTCTGGCCAACTTTTGATGGCATTTTTTGCTGGAGAAATCCCCAAAAGTTCAAGAGTAAATGGAGTGGGCGTAAGAAGGTGTTTGAGTGACAGCCCTGAATAAGTGAAGGCTAGTGCCATCACCAGAGAACATATTGCTGAGTGTTAGAGAGATGTTTACTTCCACGAGTCACCAGAAAATTCAGCAGCCCTAGGTAATGTCACTGATTACAGCCATGCTACCTAAGATAGGTTTAGGGCAAACTCTTTCTCCATATGGTCAGAATCNAGGACACGTGAGAGCATGGAAGAGAGAAGAGAAGGGCTTACTTCCTAGCCTCGGGGCTATGAAGAAAACACTTAATATAGCTCTTAGATTATGGAAAACCAATAAAATGTTATTTCATGCTTTATATTTATTGAAGGCATCNTTCATATTGTCTTTGGCACTAAGAGTTTGAACTCCAGCAAGGAAGGCATGCACTGAATAAATAATAGGAGATGTCTTAAGAAAGAGGAAGTGGCTGATGTTCCTGAAGTGAGCTGGGNCAGTCATCATGGTCAGATCTGTAGGATCATGACAGTTCTCCCTGAGTAATTGCTGGGGTGACTATAATCCCTAAAATTCAAGGCAAGAGCTTTGAAAGTTTCCTGCTCCTGGAGGACATATGTTCCTTTATCTTGTCTGTTTCTTTGCTCNCAGAAGTTTCAAAGCATAAAGTCACCCTGGTAATAAACTAACTTTGTTTCCCAGAAGAAATCCAGTGAGAGCCCGGTGGTGGTGGCGCACGCCTTTAGTCCTAGCACTGGGGAGGCAGAGGCAGGTGGATCTCTGTGAGTTTGAGGCCAGCCTGGTCTACAGAGTGAGTTCCAGGACAGTCAGGACTACACAGAGAAACCTTGTCTTGAAAAGCATAATATATATAATATATATCTTAAAGTATATTTAAAAGTATTTTAAAGTATATTTAATACATATATATCTTTAAAATACTTAATAGCTGTTATCTATTCTATGAGGTACATTTGGGAAGTCTAAAGATTGTCTTGAAATCAAGCAAGTAATAAAATAGAGTGAAGTATATTAAAGACCCAGAAGTAGATTTAGGGCATGTGTGTATTGACAACAAATGGGAAAAACAGAGATGCTGTTAATGCTCTGTAAGCCGATGAGATTTGGGTCTCAGTGATCACAGCCTCAGGACAGACAGGGTGATTCACCACAGCTAATATTTCAAGTAGGAGCAACTCATACATGAAGCAGAATCAGTCTTGAGTCTTGGTGGTGGGCTGAGTATGTTTGCAATATGAAATCAGTTGTGCTGGTGCCACGGAGCCAAGTGTGTGAAGTTCATAGGATACAATTTCCCATTCTGACCTTGCAGTCAGAAATGACATACCAAAGAATCAATATCACCTTCTCCATCAAGTTCAACTGAAAACACTTACAGCCTATGCTTAGGATGCTGACCTAAGTTCAAGCCCCAGGACCCACTCTTGATGGAAGGAGAAATTGGACTCTCAATGTTGTCCTCTGACCTCCACACATTTGCCCTGGCATTCATGTACCCACCCACATACATACATACTCAGATATATAAATTTGATTACAGTCCTTTAAGCCTGTGCTTAAAGAAACTGGAGATATANCAGGGTTAGTGAGGGATTACTAGATGAAGGTCTAAATCTAGTATTTCATGTGTAGCACTCAAGTAGAAATAGCTTCAAGGTAGAGCANGATTCCTAGAAGCTTTGTGGGGCAGGAAAGGTAGAGGGGCTCATTCAAATGCTGCCAGAACTCAAGTTCTTGCTAAACTCCCTGTACTGTAGTCAGTACAGTGGGGTGAGAGCAGGCCTTGGGTGGCCTGTGAAGGTAAAACAAAAATGAATCATCCCTCAGGTGGATTACTGTCAGGTCTAAGTCATTGTGTTACAGTATAGTGGCACTGTCCTGTAATCCCAACACTCAGGAGGCTGAGGCAGGCCAACCTGGGCCACACAGTGAGACTGAGTAAGACAAAATAAAAGCCTCTAATGCCAGCCCTGGGGAGACAGCAGCAGGAGGAGTGCCACAAATTCAGGGCTACCCGGGTCTGCATAGCCAGTCTAGATNAGCCAGAGCTACATAGTGAGACCCTGACCCTGTCTCAGAAAGAAACGAACAAAAACCAGTAACAAATCGAACACCAGGTCACTGCATGGTCAGGAAACCTCAAGCACTGAAGTCGTATGAAAGCAATCCCAGANTTCAGGTGCCTAGAAACTACAGGGAGAAAGAGATGTAATTCCTTGTCTTTAAGGATTCTGCAGCCACCTTTAAGAACATAGTGTCCAGCCCTGTGTGTGTATCTCAGCGGCAGAGCACCATCCTGGTGTACACAAGNTCCNNGGTTCCATCCATAGCAACACAAAGCNNAACACAGAGTGAAACACNGCAGCGCTAAAGAAGGTATAGACAAGATAATAAGAACCAGCAGAAATGAAAGTCAAAAATAGACCTACACATGCTTCCGATATCAAATTGTCAGGCCCAAACTTTAAACANACTTGTCATGTTTCAGGAGATTTAAAAGAAACAGATTGAAAANTGTAGTTAGCAAGAAATGGATGTTATTTAACTCAAGAAACCAATAACCNNCTATAAGTTCTCAGTCTGAAAAGACNAAAGCNGAAATCGGAAATTTATTGTTGGGATTCCNTAGCGGCATAGATCAGATCAANCTGAAAATAGAGGCNNAACGAACGGGAAGATAAGTTANGAGATCATCTTGAAATGANGCTAAAGAGACAAAGGGTGTGGAAACCTGAAGAGCCACATTTTTAATAAGTAAACTCAGACTTTCCATTCTTCAGAAAAATTCATTCAAGATGGACTGTAGACTTCGAAGTAAAATGCCCAAGTGGGGTGCTTTCAGAAGATAACAGGAAGGGGGTGACATGGCTTGGTGATGACCTTTCAGAGACAAAGCTGAAAGCATGACNTAAGAGAAAAAGATGTGGTATTTAAAATGGACAAAAAGATCTGAGTAGACATTTCCACAAAGATACATGGTGTCAAAAAAATAAATAAGTAAATAAAGTCACCATCATGTCATTAGAGAATTAACATTAAAATGACGACATACCACTGCACACCTATAAGATGCCTAAAATCTCCAAGTCTGACAAAACCCAAATGAAGGCTGTGGAGCATCAGGACCTCCNCTATTGCTGACCCAACGAGGTGGATGGTCCAGGCATTCTGGAAGACCCCCGAGGCTTCTGAAAAGTCTAATTATATCCTTACCACGTGACCCCAGTGATCAAGCTTCCGTGTAGTTACCCAAACCAACCTAAAGTTCATATCTACTGTGCACAAGTGTTTATGGTGGCTTGATTCATGATTGCCAAATACTAAAGCAATGNTGACCTCCAGCAGGAGAATGAATCCTGGTACAGTCTTTTGATACAGTATTGTTCAAGGATAAAGGAGAAATGTGCTATCCACTCACAAAAAGGCACAGTGGGACCTGCAGTGCATATTAATAAGTGTAGAAGCCAACCTGAGAAGGCTCGATGCTCTAAGATTCCACTATTAATCCATGACGTTCTGCAGTAGGCAAAACTACATGCCAGTAAAAAAGACAGTGGTTCCTCAAGACAGCGACNGCAGTCCAGACACAGCTACTCCGTGAAGTAAGGGAGGACAGACAGGCCAGTCAGCTGGAGCAGGTTATGTCTCCCTTGCTGATGGACAGGGTCGCAGATAGAATATGACCTCCCACCCCACCCCAAACATAGATTGCTATGTACCTGATCTTTTGGCTTTTTCTGTCTGGTAAGTGCCAGCTTTTATAAGGTGTTCTGAGTGGGGAAGCATTTGTCTCAGATACTGCCCACCTCTGGGCTGTTTAATTCTTTGAC
>LZPO01087194.1:141554-160191 GCA_001675575.1 Neotoma lepida | reverse complement strand
AAAATGGTAACTCTGAATTGGAAATAAAGTGGTAGGAGGATTGCAGCCTCCGCTCCTTCCCTGGTTATGTGTTGGGAGCATGCAGGGAGCTCTTGAAGTCTTGACTGGCTTGAGCTCCCACACCCNTTCTAAATGATTTGGGAGATGCCAGTAGAACCCAGGCATCTACATCTTTCAAAAACTAGATGATGCTGGGTGTGGTGGCACACACCTTTAATCCCAGCACTGGGGAGGCAGAGGCAGGCAGGTCTCTGAGTTTGGAGCCAGCCTGGTCTATAGAGCAAGTTTTAGGACAGCCAGGGCTACACAGAGAGATAAAATCTAAACAAACAAACAAAACAAGACAAAAAAAACTAGGTGATAAAAACCAGATGAGTTTGATTCCAGGCAAAAGTTTGCTTTGATTTAAAAGTAATAGCTGGGAAAAAAAATAGAAAGTACATATGTATCTTATGAACTATAAGAAATGAAGCTGACATTTAATCATACCACTCAAAATAACCTTAGTTAACACCTGAATGTGTCTCCCTGCTGTNTCTCAGATCTGTGCCATGTGTGGATATGCTCCCATCCTCAAGTAGTTCACAAATGACAGTCCAGTACCCTGAGTTTCCTATGTAACTTGATGACCACTTTCCCCATCATTCAATACCTTTCCGTTGTTTTAGCAGCTGTGTAATCTGTAACATTTCTGCCCACTTTCCACTCCTGTGGTCTCAAATGAAAGCAAGAGTTTTAACAATAATATTATAGACATCAAAAATGTCCCNCAGTCATCTAAAAGTTTGTGTATACTTGAGTCACCAAGAGCATTTATAAAGAATAACAAAATCAACNTCTGCCTACCCACCACTTGTCTTAGAAAATGGAGCCTGACCAGGAATTCTTAATCTTCCTNTATGTCCCCCTCGACTCCTACTCATTTCCCCACTAGTCCCCAAGGTAACTGCTATTAGGAATTTTATATTTNCCATTCTCTTTCTCCTCCGTAGCATTTATCCATGATTAATATCCATTGCATGATCAAACACAATTTGTTCCTTTTCTCATCACTTGCATGGCGTCACATTTCCTTGGGCTAGTGCTGCTCTGAGCATTCATACACAGGCCTCCTGGCACATAGTCCAGGAGTTTCTAGAGGATTCATCTGCAGATAGGACTGCGAGTCAAAGATAAGGAGGCGCCTGTTTCATTAAATAGAGCACCAACAGTATGCAGGAATTCCAGATATCAGCATAAGGCCTCTTGATAGTATGCTAGGTCACTTCTTGCTATTGAGCAGCATACAGAGTCTGGTCAGTCAGGAGAATGAGCCCGCTGCTGGACTGTATACATGACAGTAGCTATCTTGAAGATCAGATTGGTNGGTCTCTGAGTCCAGCAGAGTTGCTATAGTTACCTTGAATTCTCATCCTTAAAAGTGAGATTAAAAGGGATAGCTGAAANATGCTTCAGAAACTTTGCCAAGACTTTCAGAAGCACCAGGGATTTCCCACATCTGAGAGANGCCAAGCATTAACTCTTTGAAAGACGATTAAATACTCGTGCCATGAAAAAGATGGCACCTACAGTACAGNAAAAATCTAATAGCTTTAAGTTTTAAATCTCATTTAAGCATNTCAAATGGATCCCAAATCAGAGGTAACCATTTAAAATTCTCAAGAGCCCTAAAGGGACAGTGAGATGGCTCAGGGGATTTGCTGCTGGGCCCAACGATGTGAATTTGATCCCAGGGTCCCATGTGGTAAAAGGGGAGAACCCACTTCCCCCTGACATCATATGTGTACCATCTCAGACANATGCACGCNTGCACACAGGCAGACAGACAGACAGACAGAGACACACNCACNCACACACACACACATTAATTAGAGCTCCAAAATTGTCATCAGCNGAGCCAGTTCAATTTTCAGACATCAGTGGCTATAATTGTGTTATTACCTGACTTTCTTTATAAAATTGCCAGCATATGGCCAACNTATATCAGTGAAACTTGAAAAANTAAATGAAAGTTAAAAATATTCTATTATTGTTCAGCATTTGCTCAAAAATTTTAACCTTAAGAGAAAGAATAGACCCTGAAGCTGGGTGGGTGGGGAGGATATGGGAGGAAGCTGGGGAGGGGGAAGAATATGATCAAAGTGTTTTGTTTAGAATGCTCAAGAGAATAAATAAGAACATTATCAAAAAGAATTTAAGATCTTCTTGATGAAGAATGTACAGGCTTATCTATCTCCTCACACAGGGGAGCCCAGCCTAGGTTTAGCTGCTCTGACTTTTCTTGAGATGAGAGAGAGAGAGAGAGACGTTTTAAAAATAGTATCTATGTTTGAAATCAGAGTCGAATGTGTTTCTCATGTGGAATGCTACTTTGTTAGTCCATGTAAAGTGGCTATTAGAATACCTTCTAATCACTAAAAACCCTTTGGAAACTNTAATCTGAATTTCCAAATGCTTAGGAGAAGGCAAAGCTTCCAAGTGTNTAGGAGTCATTCACTCTGGTTCTTCTCCTCCAGGAGCAGGCAGTCTCTTAAAGTCCGAGAACATAAGGTCCTGGGGCCATATGTAGATGGTCTGTCACAGCTGGCTGTCACCAGCTTTGAGGTAAGAGTCTTTTTTTTTAATGTCATGAAAGAAGAGAAGGCAGTAGGTCAGAATAGGCGATGCTGAGCCTGTGTTTGAATGGATATGCGATGGCATACTGATGCCTTTGACAGTCTCGGTACAGACNGGCACACCCGGGGAAACATGTCCTTCAGTCACACTTCTGGCTACCTGTTGTGAAAAATTCCCAGTGAGGCCGCAACATCCAGTGATCTCAGGTTGCTGAGTGTTTCCCTCTTGCCTCTGATAAAACATCTCCCCAAGGTGGTTGTTGGCATCCTTCTGGACAAATCTGGTAGTCTATGCATTATTTGGGAGTTAACTAACCCACTTCTTGTAGGCAGACCCTGCTTTCATTTCTAATACTCTTTACTCTGCTGGCTCCTGTTTTTCTGAATCACTCCTGGACCCAAGAATTGATCTGTGTTCCTCCCAGTCCTTGACTTTTATACCCAGACATAATGTTCTGCTGTTATTTCTATAGACATTACCCTGGAAGTCTTATAGCACAGATTTCTGGTTCTTTTGCTGAAGAATGCTGATGAATAAGAGAATGAATAAATAAATAAACCCCTCTATTTGCTTATGATATATAAGAGATGTAGGAGACCCATTATCATCTGAGACTTAGTAAAGCTAAGATGAAGATAGGATCAGCATCCAGCTATTTAAATAAAAACATATTGTATTTCTCAAGTTAGATTTGGACTTATTCATTGCTTTAAATGTACTGAGGTTCTGATGAGAATAAACAGCCTTTCTGACTCAAAGGTGCCCAGTCAGCACTTTGACTAAGCCCGTTTTCCAGCTAATGCTGATGGAGCTCAGTCCCTGTCATCTTGTCACTTATTACCAACAGCCAGGAAGCTCCATTTGCACCTGAATGCTCCCTCTCCCTAGATACGGGCAATCTTAAATGACCTCTGTGAACTTCAGCATCTTGGTGTGTAGAGAGTTTCTTTTATAGCATTCGTTCAGCAAATGTTTCCTGAGAGCTCACAGGCTCCGAGTGTGTACTAGGAATGAGGCTACAGAGATAACAGAGAAAGTCCCCTGCTCTTGTAGAGCCACAGTTGTCCACAGTGGGAGGCAGATAGCANGGGACAGGCAGCCATACCTGGTGACAGGTACAGGAGAGTTGGAACTAAATGAGGTAACTACCGTTCGTGAGTGTGTGTAGTGCTCAGTATCTGCTCTTCTGGAATGTACAAAGGAACAAATGGGATGTTAGCAGGGCAAGAAGTGAATTAGGGCAGAGAAGGAGGAAGGCTCTGTGTGGGGAGGAGGCGCAAGCCATGCTGTGTGGAAAAGAGGCTGGCTGTTTCTNTGGAAGGGTATGGCCGAGGCATGGGATCATACTGAACACACCCCTGGGGTGCAGGGTGTATCTCTGTGTTTTCTCATAGTGCTTTCTTTGTCTTTACCTTTAGGACATTGAGTCATTGATGTCTGAGGGAAATAAGTCTCGGACGGTCGCTGCAACCAACATGAATGAAGAAAGCAGCCGCTCCCATGCTGTGTTCAACATCATCATCACACAAACACTGTATGACCTGCAGTCTGGGGTGAGGGACAAGCAGAGCCTTTCAGGGTTGGGGAGCTTAGAGTGTAAACAGAGGACGTATTTCACAATTGGATTCAGGGGCTGAGAACTGTGTGTTATCGTCTTGTCATTTGTGCTACTTAAATCACCTAGGTTATTAGGCCTTCCTTTCATACTAGTGTTTTTTAATTGGATTTTTCAGGGATGGTGATATAGTTCAGTTAGTAGAGTGCTTGCCTAGCATGCATGAAGCCCTGGGTTCGATTCTCTAGTGCTGCATAAAACCTAGAAGCTCAAGGCCATCCTCTACTTCTTGAGACTCTGTCTTAAAAAAAATAATGGATTTTGTGTGTAAATATCCTAACTAGCATGATGACATCTCCATACAACTTTTAAATATGTGTTCTTTCTAAAATTTCCCTAAAAATGATCAAGTCTACTTCATGGCTACTGTGGGATGTTACAAAAGCAATTACAACACTCAATCTAAAACCCACATCTCAAAAAGGAGCTTCATGTGCTTGTGTTTGCTCCAAGGTGCATAAAACCCCTAACTTCTGACTGTCGTGCATGGCTGCTAGACTTCCNACTGCCCTGAAGTCTGGAAACTTTCTCCCCAGCTGCAGAGCAGAATGTTAGGTTTCTGCACTGTTTNAAATTTTGACTTAGGGGCTCAGAAGATGGCTTAGTGGGTAAAGCCCATGCCACACAGACATGGGGGCCAAAGTTTGGATCCCTGTAACCCACGTCAAGTCAAATGTGGTGATGCACATCTGTAACCCCAGCACTCCTATAAGGAAGTGAGAGGAGAGAGCAAAGATGGGAGAATCCCAGAAGCCTGTGGGCCAGCAAGCCTGGACCACTGCAGCTAACAAGGGAGATCCTGCCTCAACAAGGTGGAATCCATGTGTGCCATTACATACATGCAAAGTAAAAAGATTTAAAATTTGCTTTTCTAGGAAGTGATTTGCTGGCTGCCATAACTGTGATTCATGTCCTGAGCACTTTGTGGTGTTGTGGAGCACAGTGTTGATAAATATGTCAATATCCATGTGGCTTTCCTCCATGGCTGTTTCTCTCTTATTTCCTGTCACTAGAACTCGGGGGAGAAAGTCAGTAAGGTGAGCCTGGTAGACCTGGCGGGGAGCGAGAGAGTGTCGAAGACAGGAGCTGCAGGCGAGCGGCTGAAAGAAGGCAGCAATATTAACAAGTAAGGTGACTGGAGCGACTGGGGTGACTTTGGGTTTGTTTGCTTTGAGTTGGGGGGACTCGAAGTAAAGTCATGTGGTAGAGCCCAGCCACCCCGCTGCCAAGTGGTACAATGCCTGTGTGTATCATCATGTGGTCAGCTGGTCCCCAGCTCAGGGTGGCAGTAGTAGTACTTACTTTTATTGTCACTTTGATTATAACTGGCTAAAGTGACTGAAGGGAGGGAACAGGATATGTGGGCTCACAGTTAAAAGTCCATCATGGCGGAAAGCATGGGGACAGGGTAGTCCCCTGGCTGTGGCAATGGGAGCTGGCTCTCTTTAGGATGGGTGGATCAGGAATCAAAGAGTGGACCAGAGGCAGAATGCTGCCATAAACCTCAAGGCTTAATTCCCCAGGAGTCCACCTCCTAAAGCTCCCACAACCTCCCAACACAGCACCACCAGTTGGGGACCAAATGTGCAAGCACATTCAAGCCCTCATAGGGGTTCAGCTCAGGGTCTTTCAGGTTTTCTGGGACAATGTATAGTCTGATTCTGTACCTCCAGGCTGAGTAGATGATGACAACTCACAGCTCACTGGAGGGACACATCCAATACTTGGCGGTGTGCTGGGTTGCTAAGCTGGGATGCTGGTTGGGGCAGGTGTGTTAACTGTGTTCTTGACTCAGTGTTTCTGACTGAGGATAGCTCTTGTTTTGTTTTGTTTTGTTTTGTTTTTGTTTTGTTTTCCAAGACAAGATTTCTTTATATAACAGTCCTGGCTGTCCTGGAACTCCCTCTATAGACCAGACTGGCCTCAAACTCACAGAGATCCACCTGCCTCTGCCTCTGCCTCTGCTGGGAAAAAAGGCATGTACCACCACTGCCTGGCCTGATTGAGGATAGCATTATCTGGAGCTAACCCCATTGTAAGTCAGGGAGCACCTGCAATACAGTCTTGGGTAAACTTCAAGCCACAGTGTTATAGGGCAGATCACGTCACAGAAAAGCCTGCCTTAAATTCCTTTATGAAGCTGACACTGTTTACGTATGAGTGATGTAGACAAGTCTAACAGTTACTGACTGACTAAATACCACCCTGGATTCTGTGTGTGTGTGTGTGTGTGTGTGTGTGTGTGTGTGTGTGTGTGTGTGTGTGTTGCTTTGCAAAGTCTGAGAGAAAGCATAGTGGTGGGAGACGGGTTGGAGTTTTCTAGAGAAACAAGGAACCTAGGAAGGAAGGACTCTGTCTGCAGGATCCCGATGCCTCCTGACATGCAGGAGGAAGTCTCTTTGCTCTCCAAATTGAGAGGGAAGAGGTTTTGTATCCAAAAGTCTGTTCAAGGACCAGACTGCCCAGGGTTCATCCTGCATGTTTAATAGATGTGTGTATCGTGGGCAAATGACTTAGCCAGTCTGCCCCCTTTTCCTCCTCTAAAAGGGGAGGTTCAAGAGTAGCTGCTTCCTCAGACTGTTGGAAATTAAACGCTGTCACGTATTTAGAACAATGCCTGGTGTGTGGTTTGTTCTGAATAAATACTAATTACATCAGTACTGTTTTTCTAATTAGCATAATTGCTATCATTATTCCAAGTTCTACAGAAAATAGTTTATAGTCGTTACCTCTTTCTGTTAATTAATTGTAATTTGAGGTCTTCTCTTGAACAGAATGTGACAAGCGGAAATATATTCAGGAGCATGTTTATGCAGCGTGACATTTTAACATCATTTTGGCACAGAAAGTTAAAAAATGATATGTGAAGCATCACCCCCTTTATCAGATGGTACAGCTGCACACACTGGGAAGGTCTCCCCTTTTTAGGGGGTTCGCCTCCCAGTTGTCCTATCTGGGGCTCTGATAAGGAGGGGCTTTGTTATGCTTCATGACAAGGCATCACAGGAGGCTGGGATGGCCCTGCAGCTCTTCTTCCTAAGAGCTCAGAAAAGGGTGGGAAAACAGAGACAGGATCAGGATGGGATGTGTGTGTGTGTGTGTGTGTGTGTGTGTGTGTGTAGGTGTGTGTATGTGTGTGTGCGCGCGCGTGCGTGTGTGTGTGTGTATTCAAATTGTGATTGTGATCCTGGGAAGGAAGCCAGAGGTACAAATCTGTAGGGAGCAAGTGGACATTAGTAGAAAATGCTCTTTCTCTGGAAATCTCCCTCTTCCTAAGTCTCAGTTTCTCAGTCTGTCAGTGGAACAGGTTGGATTTGACTCTCCAAAGACCCCTCCAGCACTGGCCTGCTCTGGTTTTCTTTGTTTTCATTTGTGTTATTTATTTATTCTTTAACAATTTCATATGTGTATGTGTGTACATGTAATACACCTCTTCCTCCCCCCACCTTTCCTCTGCTNTACAAACGGACTTAGTTCATGGAGCACCCTTCCTGAGGCTCCTAGACTCCAACCATGGTTCCCTCACATTCTCAGCCTTGGCCACTCCCTAGATGCTGTCTCTTATACACATCTAGATGTGTATAAGAGACAGGTGTGTGTGTGTGCAGGTGACCTGGAAGGGTCCCATGGAAGAGAGTCCTCTGGAGTTGAAATTATAGGCAGTTGCGAGCCACTGTGTGGGTACTGGGAATTCAACCCTGCTTCTCTAGTAGAGCAGCCAGTGTCTTAACCTCTGAGCCATCTCTTTAGTCCTAACCCACCAGCGGCATTGTAAGATGGAGTTTGTGTCTTCATCTGGCTGATGAGCAAACCCAGGCAGACAGTAGTCAAGTAGTAAACCGGAGGTCACTGACCCCTAAGTGTGGTTCCTGTGGGAAAGCTGTAGGGGCTGTGTGGTGTTTGCCTAGAAGAGTCTGATTCATAGGTTCTGGCATGGATATGGATGATTCCCCCTCATATTTGGATACTAAATTATTTAGAAATCCTGACTGGATTGAACTGGGTTGCCCCAGGGCCATGTGATAACATAGTCTAGATTCCCTAGCAACTTTTGTATAATGATGTCTGAGTTCTCCTAGCATCCTACTCTTCCTAACTTGTACACCAAGGTCCCTGACCAATGGCGTGTGTAGGCCTTCCTGCTGCTTTGTGAGGTGGGACCTCTGTTTTCAGTGTTGTCTGTAGTTTTCCGAGTGTTTTCACTCGTGCTCTCTTGTGTAGGGCACAGAACTGGTCGTTTTGTGTCAGTTGATACAACAGGTGGTTTAAAGACTCGTAAACTAATGTTCAGAAATGTCATCAAATCAGAGTCCATCAAGCATGAGTCGTGTGGAATCTGTGCCATCCCTGCAGTGGGTGCCGGGAATGCAGAAGAACTTGACACATTGTGATACTCAGAATAATACCAAATAGCTCCACACTGTCAATTCCAAAACCTGTGTGTATGGTACAAGGCAAAAGGGACTTGGCAGGTGTAATTAGGGTCGGGTCTTTGAGATGTAGAGATTATCCCAGAGTACCCTATGTGTCAGAGGCTCCTTACAAATGAAAGAGGGGTGCAGGTGAGCCTGAGACACAGCAAGGGGAACGAGAGACGTGAATTTGTCTCTGCTTGAAGACAGAGGAAGGGACCATGAGTCAGGAATGAGGATGGCCTGTAGAAGGTAGGAGAAAATAGAGCATGGAGGCTCCCTAGTGCCTCCCCCAAGGAATGCAGACCCAGCGACACCTTGGCTTTAGTCCAGTGGTNCGCAGTCTGGGTTTCTGACCTCCAGAGCTGTAAGATTATAAAGCTGTGTGGATTTAAGGCATGACATCTACAGTAATATGTGATAACAGGATGGTGACCCTTGAGGGAGCCTCTGGGTCAGGAGAGAAAGAGCATCACCACTCTAGAAGCAGAAGGCACAGGGGTTTTCTTGACTAGGCCAAATCAAGATCACTCCACTCTTATGAAGTGGCCTCCAGACTATTGCCCTAGACTGTTTCTGCATCGATCATCTTTATTTACTCACATCATGGATGTTTTCATATTTCATATATGGAGACTATCCAAGATCCCTCCAGGGGTCCTGTAGTGTATAATATAACGAATACAAAATTCTAAAAGACTCCGAATTTCAAGACACACATGCACTCCAGGATCTCAGATGAGAAATACAAACTTGAACTTTGTAGACCCNTTTTAGCAAGTGTGTGGTGATTAGGCGCTGATTAGAACACAGGCTGAGTACATTGCAACCCTGGCCTTGGGAGATAGAGCGGGAATAGCTTTGGAGCTGATGTGTTGGTGCATAGGTTGCCATAGAAATATGTGAAGAACAGTGAGAAGCCAGCAGAGGTTAATGACAGCGGAGCCGGGGTGGGGGTGTGGTCAAAATGGGCTTCCCAGAGGAGACCCTACAATTTCCTGGTTATCCAGAGCAGCTATGTGACCTTCCCTCAGTTTCCTCCTCTGTAAAACGTGACTAAGGAAGCTGTCAGTCGTGCACACTTACTGTGAACGTTCAGCCAGTGATTTTTCCTAAGGTGCTTAGTATAATGGCTGGCACACAGGAAGCTGAGCGTGTGCTAACAATGTTTAATAAGATGAAACTGTTCATAGTCCCACAAAGGCCGTTCTAAGCCTCATGCTCAGTGACCAGCCGGATGCTAAAGCTAAAGAAATCGCTGATGTGTTTCCTAAATGTGCTCTCAGCCTCCCGGCCGGGCTTCTTCATATACAACATTAATAATCCTCTTAAGCAGGCCTGTCAGCAGCTTCACAGGGACTTCTGTCTAAATAGCTGCAGATTCCCAAAGCTCTTAAGTGCTTCAAGTTTGAAGAATGAAGGCACCAAGGCACCATGTGGCCGCACTGCCCAGGAATGAGCAGGATGTAGTTCATATGTAGACATTATTCCCAGGGATCCAGGGTGAGAAGTTGTTCATCAGAATGCCAGGCTGCAACTCCACCTGTCCGAGAAAGTGGGATGGAGAAGCAATTTCCCATGCCGCTGGACTCNGGCTGCCTCAGTTTCTCTACAAACGGACTTAGTTCATGGAGCACCCTTCCTGAGGCTCCTAGACTCCAACCATGGTTCCCTCACATTCTCAGCCTTGGCCACTCCCTAGATGACAGTAGTGGCCACTTTAGGCATACTATTCCTAGTCTGGTCTCCATCTCTTCTGTTGTGGTAAAGTTACCCTAGTTACTCAGGAGGCTAGGGTAGGAAGACACAAGTTCAAGGCTTGTGTGGGCTACAAAGTGAGTTCAGGGCTAGCCTGGACAACTCACTGAGGCCCTGTCTTAGAAGAAAAAGAGAAAAAAGGCTCACCATGTGCAAGGCCCCCAGTTCAGTCCCCAGTTCTGCCAAACTAATAATAATAATAATAATAATAATAATAATAATAATAATAATAATAAATGTCCATTAGCATTTCCAAAATCGGTTTCCACTCAAGAAATACTCAAATATATTACTTGTATGATTAGGTCATACAACTTTTTATAACTTACAAGCTTAATAACAGTCTTTTCATTTTTCCCTCTTGGATACTTTTCCTGGTTCATGTTTGTTTTGTTATGGGAGAGCTTGAGCCACAAGCCAGCTGCCCAGGAGTTCGAGCCGTTTCCTGACTGCCTGTCTTCCTAATGACTCCTCAGAAAGACTGGTTGTTGTTGTTTGTTTTTNGCTCTTTTGGGAGCCCACTCCCAAATAAATCACTCCCAGAGGCTTATTTTACTTATAAATGCCCAGCCTTAGCTTGGCTTGTTTCTAGCCAGCTTTTCTTAACTTTAATTATCCCTTATACCTTTTTCTTCTAGGCTTTTTCCTTTCCTTACTTCTGTAATCTTACTTTTACTCCACGGCTGGCCCCTGGAGTCCTCCTCCTTCTCTGGCTACTTCCTCTTTCCTCCCAGATTTCTCCTTCTATTTATCCTCCCTGCCTGCCAGCCCTGCCTATTTCTCTCTCCTGCCTCACTTTTGGCCGTTCAGTTCTTTATTAGACCATCAGGTGTTTTAGACAGGCACAGTAACACAGCTTCACAGAGTTAAACAAATGCAACAGAAACAAAAGTAACACCCCTTAAAATAATATTCTACAACACATAGTCTATATTGAGTTCTTTGGCTGATTCCCATGTAGTTTTAAAGGACTGGCTTCTGTGATTGCTCTTACTTGGTCACTATCAACTTCAAAGTGGACATTGTGAGTGGAAGCTGGCATCAGGGAAGGCATGAGTGGCTGCCTCTTCTCTCATTCCTCTGGACTTCCCACTCACAGGCAGATCCTTGAGGTAACTGCTCAACTTCTAAAGGGCTCTTCATCTTCAAGGTCCTTGTTTCCTTTGCAAAAACTTTTTAAACTTTCTTTTTATTCTTTGTGTCTTTCACATCATGCATCTCGATCCCATTCATTTCCCTGTCCCCTCGTATCCACCCTCTGCCCTTGCAACTCCCTCCCCCCAATAAAATAAAATTTAAGAGAAAAAAAAAGGAAAAATCTTGTTATGGAAGCTGTAGTGTGACACAGTGAATCATTTTTGCAAAACTTTTGACCTACCGTTGCACTTAGCTCCTTAGCAGTTCCTGGCCCAGATGCTCTATTGAGGCTGTGAGCTGTCTTGACCGCCTTTCCACTCATTTTGAGCTTGTATAAGAAAATCCCTCTAATTTGCTTTTTGTCTAACACCATTTCCTAAGTATAAAATTAATAGCAAGAAATAAGTAATCAGAGAAGAAGAAATGCCCATTAAAATGATAAATAACATAAACACATTCCCTAAGAATGCATTACAGTATCAAATACCAGATTCAACAATGCAGAAATCTACTTGCTAGAGAAGAATTCTGGTGATTGAAGTTTTAAGGTATAGCAAGAAGAAAAAAAATGGACTTGCAACTCAGATTCTTCCCTTCATCTATAATATTTACTACAGCAACCTTTATTCTGCTTTTGGTCCTCCCTAGTTGGTCTTTTTTAAAAAAAAAAAACAACTCTTTTTTAATTTATGCATCTGTGTTTGTGTCTATGCACGTTCCTGTGAGTGCAGTTGCCCACAGTGGCCAGGAGAGGGCATGGTTGTGAGTCTCAGGCTGGTAGCACTGGGGATTCTTTGCAGGAGCAGCAAGTGCTTTAACCATCAAGTGATCTCTCGAACTCCTATTTGTTATCTTTCGGATCACAGCTTCTCCATTACTATATATTAGATGGGTTTTTTTTTGAACAATCTTTATTATTATTATTATTATTATTATTATTAAAACATTCGATATACAACTGCAGGAGAGATAATATATAGATAGTTTGACATAAATAGAGGTACAAATTCTTATCCTAATAGTGAAATGTTTCACTAAAGCATGCCCAGTGATTGGGCAAAACCCAAACTTATTTTATGCTACAGTCATCCTAGGGTCCTTCCTGCTAGGTAGCCTCCCTGGATCTGTGGGTTGCAGACTGATTGTCCTTTGGTTTATATATTAGATGGGTTTTTAATTTTTCCTCCTTTAAGTAGCAAGGTTTGAGGGGAGACTGTGAGTGGAACTCAAGAAGAACAGCTCATGAGGCCCCACACTCATCCCCCAGTGCCACCAAAACCTCAATGAAAACAAAGCCAGGGCTGTTTATACATGCTGTCCCAGCCTAAGGTTCTTCCTTCCTCTGCAGCCAGCCAGCCCCTCCCACTTCCCATCCTGCTCAAGAACTGGTAAGAGATTTAAAGATTAGGAGTTTGCTAACCGAAGGCTAGGGGACAGGTAGAATTAAAAAGAGCTCTGGACTAAGTGTTCAACCTCTGACACCGAGCAACAAGTGCTGCCACTCACCCCGTCCCCAGCACTGCCTTTGGCTGCCAGCTTGAGACAGCGCTCCTTCAAACNACCACACAAGTTAAGCATCAAAGCACTGCCAGTGTTTCTCAGAAAGCAGCTTGTATCAGATCACCAGGAAAGCTGTCAAATGCAGGTGGTGAAGTCCTGCTGGAGTCCACCCTCCAGCAGGTTGGGGTGGGGCCTGAGAGTCTGCATTTCTGACAAGTTCCCAAAGATGGTGATGTTTGGAGTCTCAGGACTGTGCTTTGTTAATGATGAGCCTAGGCAGCTGGATGTGGACATCCTTGGGTATTGTCAACTGCAAGGAGTCAAAATTGTGTGTGTGTGTGTGTGAGAGAGAGAGAGAGACAGAGACAGAGACAGAGACAGAGACCGTGAGAGACCTTTGTCTGGTTTAGTACTTCTGAGAGGCTTCTGCAATTTTCTTGAGTATTACCCATGCTCCCCTCCATAGCCGAGTGTGAAAGGGAAACCTGGCGCTGTTCTCTGCTTGCACAAGTCTTCACTTTTGTGAAACTGTGTTAAGCCTACAATGAATCATGTTACTGCTGGCTTTAAACACTAATTTACGGGGAGGGGCGGAAGGGGATCCTGCAAGGTGCAAAAGCAGGGGCCAGAATGGTCCAAATTTGGCCTGAAGATTAAGTAATCTAGACTTTAATATTTGGAGTGAATTAGTACTTTCTAGTATGATTTTATAATTGTGTGTTTTGAGGTTTTAAAATGTACATTTTATAAATTCTGCGATTAAGCATAATATTTTCTTATAGAAATTCTAATTCATNATTTTATGTTAATGGGTTACTTTTTTCTTTGTTCTTGGCTTCTGGGAAAATTATTGGAGACGTATCGACTATTGACTTGACTGTTTGCATATTTTATTCTCATTTTCTAGAAAGATTGTTATTTTATAAAAACAAGCATCCCGCAAAGCTTAATTTCATTCCTTTTGTGGCAGATCGCTTACAACGCTGGGGTTGGTTATATCATCACTTGCTGACCAGGCTGCTGGCAAAGGCAAAAACAAATTCGTGCCTTATCGAGATTCAGTTCTCACTTGGCTTCTTAAGGTAATTTGTTGACCTAGGATTCATTTTTATCNAAACCTTGCTGTTTCCGATGTGAAAGCTCTGAAAGAAGTGTGCAGAGCTAACAAAGCACACACAATACTGTCATCCTAACTCCTAGTGATGTACAAAGAACACAGTTTTGTGGGGAGTATGGGGATGGCTAAACAGGTAAGATCGTTCGCTTGAGTACGCATGAGTACCTGAGTTCAAATCCCCAGCACCCATGTGAAAAGTTGAGTAGGGAGAGGAGTGGAGCTTGTGGACCCACCAGCCTAGCTTAAACAACTGGCTTCCAGTTCAGTGAGAGATGCTNTCTCAAGGAAGTAAAAGTGACAGAGAGGGACATCTGACATCTTTCTCTTTCCTCTTCATGTACACNCCCATCACACGCACTTNTACACTCATGTGCCACACAACAGCATACATACACAAATTAACACTACTTATTATTTTTATTCTGTTACAATGTCCTTTGTCAGGTACTGTTTACTGATAGAAATATAGACAGACCATGTTTCTCTTTTTATCAACTTACATGCAATATATTAACACATTTTCACATTGCATTCTTTTTTTTTTTTTACAAAGAACAAAGTCACATGTGGATATTTCCTCTTTTGTCACGTCTGTCATGAAGTGGTCTTCAACAAGGTGCCATCTGAATTCTTTACAGGACAATTTAGGAGGGAACAGCCAGACCTCTATGATAGCCACCATCAGTCCAGCNGCGGACAACTACGAGGAGACGCTATCCACACTAAGATATGCAGATCGAGCCAAGAGGATCGTGAACCATGCTGTTGTGAACGAGGACCCCAATGCCAAGGTCATCCGAGAACTGCGGGAGGAAGTAGAAAAACTGAAGGAGCAACTCTCGCAGGCCGAGGTAACATCAGTCTGCCATGCCCTGTTCCCCAAGTCCCTTGACTTGGGTGTCTGATGGGTGAGGGCATGCCNGCTTACAGCCCTAGGTTATATCTGTGTGACTCAATCTTTCAGTGTGTGCTGTCATCTGCTCTGGGCCAAGGAGCATTGTGAAGAACATGACTAATACCCACTCATGCCCTAGCAGCTTGCTGACAAGGAGGGAAGTGAGGTCATTCCTGTCACTACCCAATTGTTTGCTTCAGTCNGTCACTTGGCCCTTGAACTTCCAATGGGAAATCCTAAGAACAGTGTGTGTTTTTTTAATTGACACTAGATTGTTTCCGTGAGGCTTTCATAGACGTTGGGTATCCTTAGTCTTGGAGATTGGGTCTTGTTGATGGATGGGTTCCTAATTCCCTACTGTAGCTACAGGCTATTTATGGATGACATTATTGATTTCTGTCTTACTGACAAACAAATATGCTTAAATAATCTTTTTCCTACTGTGATATTTCAGAGATAAACTTTAGCANTTTTTTTTCAGTCTTTAAATGAAACACCCATTAGCCATCACTGCTTTTTCTTTAAAGAGGAACAACTATGTCCTCTTCTCTTTGCTTTGATTAGCGGAATTCCAAGGCCCACGCTGACAGTGCATGACTTAATTGCTTCTGAAAGACTATTAATACTTGCCGAGGGAGAACATAAGGATGCTGAGATGTAGCCCATAAACTATATAGAAAATGCATATAGCTGCATACAAAATATACAGGGCCCTGTGTCCAAACTCCAGTATCCTAAACAAGAGTATCATTATATATTTGCTGTACATAATGCTGGAAAGATTGTGAAAGCTGATGTCTCGGATTTCATTTTTAAAGGCCATGAAGGCCCCTGAGCTGAAGGAGAAGCTTGAAGAGTCTGAAAAACTGATAAAGGAGCTAACAGTGACATGGGAAGAGAAGCTGAGGAAGACAGAAGAGATCGCACAGGTGGGCCGATGACTTAGCCTGAAACACTGAGGCCTCCTTCCGTCTGCTGTCCTGGACAGACACCTACCTCCTCCAAACCCTCCCGGGCCTCGTTCTCTCTGCCGAGCTCATTTGAAAGCACCAGCTTTGAGTCTCCCTCAGTCTGCATATGGTCCCGTGCTGCTGGAATACTCCATTGAATAAGCAAGGCTGGGGGAATGTCTTTCCCACTTTCTGCTCCTCATATGAACAAAGGTCCACACTGTGATCCAGTGGTTTTTTTAGATCACTTGGCAAAGTATGGCATTGAAAGCTCTGATTGTCAGGAAGTTTTAAGACATACAACATAATAGTTTTCCACCATTTGATTCCTTGTACTTATTAGAAGATTCCGTATGAGTGTTTAGTGAAATGGACCATGCGACAAGGGGTGACACAGCAGGGGTGTGTGCTCGGGATCCCTCCACAGTGCCTTTCATGAGCATTTTAATTCTGTTGACACTGTCACAAGCTCTTGGTACCTCTTGTCTGCTCTCACAAGAAGATAAGCTTTCATGAGAGGAGGACTTTGTTTTATTAGTTGCTTTGTTCCCGGCCATAGATCAGTACCCACCATATTCTAGACTACTGCATAAGTCTTACATGGACAGGTGGACTCAAGGCCATTATTACAGGCTCTCTACCTGTTCTTCCAACTCCATCTCTTACAGCTTTCCCCATTTGCTTGGAGTTCTTGTCTCCTGAAGTCATCCATAGAGGATGGCATAGAGCCCAGAATCTGACTGTGCTTTCCTATGACCACTACTCAAACAACTGATCTTGCTTCTCGCTCTGGAAATTCATCTAATGCTCCAAGAATTCTCTCACANATATTCGGAGCCCATCCTGTTCTCTAAACCCATCATGATGCCCCTCCTCGGAAACCATGCAACCCTTTGTAGTCCTCCATGGCGCACTGCTATTCTTTTGCATTCTAGTTATGTGGTCTCGTCCTTTTCTCCAGATTTTGAGTTTGTTGAGAGTTGCTATTGTATGTGATTCACCCTTGATGCCCTGTGACACTGTCATGTCCTGTACGACAGGCGCTTAGCAAACTTAGTTAAGCTGAGTAGACTGTGTCATCTCCTTGGCATTGTCCCCAGAAACAGTGACTTACTCTTTCCATGGATACATCTTGTGAATGGAACAACAAAGCGTCTCTGCTTTTGTCTGTTTCCGTGACCAGGAGAGACAGCGGCAGCTGGAGAGCATGGGGATCTCCCTGGAGACCTCCGGGATCAAGGTGGGGGATGACAAGTGCTACCTCGTCAACCTGAATGCAGACCCTGCCCTCAACGAGCTTTTGGTTTACTATTTAAAGGTGAGAAGGTGTGTGTCTGATCAACAGACCACTGCGATCCTGCAGCATCCCCACGGAACCTGGATGCCTGGTCCCATGATTTTGCTTTTTGTATCCAGCCTCACCCTGGGTAGAAGTAAGACCATGCATGGTGCAGTCCCTCAGCACTGATCACAAGAAACAACTTTTGTTTCACCTGAGGCCCTTGAGTACAGGCTGCAGAGGGACATAAATGGACAACTCAGGGTACACCTGTTGGAGGAAGCCCCAAGTGTAAGGTGGCAGAGTTCCGAGGTGTCTGGGATCCAAGAGGCCGTAGAGATTCTTCATTGGAACTCTAAGGAGGTCTCAGGTTCCACACAAGCCTAGAGAGACTCTANGCTAGATTCAGGAGCAAAGCTCTTCCAAGTCTGTCTCAGCTTTGACCCCATTATCAGGAAAGGACTTTTGTCCTATGGCCTTTTAGCATTGGCACTGTGGCCTCAGTGTGCATTNACCATGCTAGGGACATCTCTGCAGTGGGTTTCCAAACTTCCTGGCATTAGATCCCGTATACATTCTTTAAAAGTATCAAGACTCCAGTGCACTTTTGTGTGCCTAGGTTACAGCCGTAGAAGGGCGTTAAGACTGGGGGTGCTGGAACACAAACACACAGCTGTCAGCTCTCAGAGCTCCTCCACCACTCACTAGGCACCTGCAAAAGCCCTGCCATTCATGCATGATAAAATGAGAAAGCAGGGACAAATAACATTTAATATTTTTCCTAAAGTAGTTCTGACCTCATGGGTCTCCTGAAATGCCAGATGTCAAGGGTTCTTTGGCTACATTTGTAGAAATACTGGCCAATTTTAGGAAGCAAGAAATGGGACATCAGAGNCAGGTACAGTAGCACATACCTATAATCTCAATATTTGGGAAGTGTAGGCCAGAAGGATTGGGAGTTCAGGGTCATAGTCCACTACATAGCAAGTTCAAGGCCACCCTAGGCTATATAGGACCCTATCCCAAAGGGGGAGGAAGAGAGAGAGAGAGGAAAAGAGATTTTTGAAATAGGACACTTGATTGCATTGGTACAGGATGCCCCAACTGACAAAGGGAATTCAGTTGACTGTCAAACCATGTTTAATTATATCATACACAGAGAGAGTGTGTATGTTATGGTATAGTTTATTTATATGCCAGAAGAAGGCATTGGATCCCATTATACATAGTTGTGAGCTACCATGTGGCTGCTGGGAATTGAACTCAGAACCTCTGGAAGAGCAGCCAGTGCTCTTAGCAGCTGAGCCATCTCTCCAGCCCCATTATGGTAGTTGAATATTGAAGTAATGGTCAAGGAT